>LR738710.1:37958602-37989702 GCA_902687465.1 Secale cereale
TGGCATCACTGTCCAGGAGCCAAACCTCCCTATTGAATTACTAATGTTTGTGTAGTATGGATTCTTCAAAATAGTTGTTTACATTATCTCCTTGCTTTATATTGAGTGAATAATTTTGTTAGCTTTTAGTTCAAAAAACTGTATACAGCAAGCGGGCTCTCTGTTACAGCTTGCTAGCCATTTTTGGTTGTTTATATGCAAGGGTGCCTTCTATACTCCGATGATTCAGGTTGGATATGCTTGCTGCCCTCACTTTTTTCTAGAATACACCGCCCACATATTTTTAAAGTGATGCTTGCTTAACTAAAATGTCTTGTGATCGTACTGACATATTACTTTTCTTCCTCAGCTGGTGCAAGTACAGAAGGGATAGCAGAAGATTGAAGATCACTCTCTGTGATGCATGTATGTGATGATTTTGCGACCATCGGGATTGATCTGTATCAGTTAAGTGGCCCACGAGATGTTTGAGGGAATGGCTATAAGAGATCAACAAATTAGTACGAAGTATACATGTAGCGCTTCAATTCATATGAGCTCCTATGATTTACTAATAGGGAGACATTTTGTGACCCAGCTTGAGTTCTTTGATTTTTTTTATAACAATTTTTTGATGCTGCTGCTGCTAATATTGATCTGAACTGCACAAACATTAATTCTGAAATTACCAAACATGACCTTTTATTTGTCATGTATGACATCACTGAGTACTTTAATTAAGCTAGCTGTAGTAAGATTGCATTTTACATGGCAGGTGTTCAAGTTAAAGGTTCCAATACAGTTTACATTTCCAGATATTTTGAATCATGCCGATAAATATACTTCACACATATGTTTGTAAGTTAAGAGCTCCTAATGATTTTTCCTCCTCATTGCAACTGATATTTCGCTCCACTGTGGTCATGGCATTGCTCTGGAACATCTGGAAAAGACGCAATGCCAAGGTCTTCCGCAATGACACTCAAGACATTCACTGCATAGCCAGGGCGGCGGCTGATGATTTGATTCTTTGGTCTAACAGATGTACAAACTCTCATAAACAGAGTCTGCTCTGTGACTGGGCTACTATGTTGTTTCATCTTGCCGCGAGATTGTAGGCTAACTGATCCACCCCCCCTCTCTTGCTCTCTCAACCTCCGATCTTCCCTTGTAACTATGCTACTCTTTGTAATTGGTTGTTGATTTAATATATGTTCAGGCCGGCGTAAGCCCGCCGTTGACGCGTCAAAAAAAAACTGATATTTCGGTATAGCTTCACCGAGAGAGATAAAAGAATGGGTTAATTATCCTTTTGCCCTCAGTGGTGTCCATGTGCTCAGTTTTGCCCTCAGATGCGAATTGTACTCAGTTTTGCCCCTAGTCCGTGCACAGCTACTATGACGAGGCCAAACGGCCAGCTTTGAGTCCATTCCGTCCGCCGCCGTTAGGGGTAGTGGGTCCGGACCTTACACGTGGGACCGCATGGACGTCGGTCCGGAGCTGACATGTGGGCCCTTGGAAAAAAATCCCCAAATCATTCGTAGGAGCTAGCCGGCCAAATCGATGCCCACCCTGCCCATCCGCCGGCCGACCGTCCTGCGCCACGGCCGCCACCTGCGCCGCGGCCAGCACCTGCCCCGCCACCAGCTGCACGGCCTGCTCCGCCGCTACCGTCCTGCGCCGACGCTCCACCGCTACCTGCGACGCCTGTCACCTTCCTGCGACGCCACGGGTGGGACGCCAGCCACCTGCTCGACCCGCGGCGCGGCCTCCTTCCGTGCGCCCGGCCGGAGCGCTCAAAGGTAGGGGGCTACTGGAGTTGTTTGAGCTAGGAGGAAGAACCCCAGGGCGAAATGGCGAGCAGCGGCGACCCCGGAATATTTGGCGAGGCATGCGTCGGCGAGGCAGGCGTAGGGCCGGAGATCCACCGCGTCCACGACTGGGTTCCCGAGGGGTAAGTCACGCCTCCTGTTTAGATTGAGCTTAGTTGTGCACTTGAACAGTCGATTCGAGTAAGTTTGCCCAATTAGTATGTTGATTGCGTCTCTGTTTTTCGTCGGTTAGGATGGAGTTGCGGTTTGCTTTCTTGATGCACATTAGAAGGGACCGGTACATGTTTGATGCAAAGGATAAGAAGAAATACCAAGGAGGTTTCGATTATCTGTTGCCAATGGCTAGTAATTGGAGTTTCAGACAATTTGGGGAGGTAATTTGTAGTCAATATCCTTGGGGTTTGCATGATGAAGTGGTATACAAATACTATGATGGGGAAAAGAAATGGGTGACAGTTAGTAATGATGAGGAGCTGGCTAACATGTTTGCTAAGCATAAAGAGAAAGATAATTTTCATGTGAGGCTGCAAATTGATGTGCTTGAGCAGCCTAGGATGACTGGTGCAACATCTCGGGGAGAACCAAGTCGTCGTAATGGCATCTCTAGCCAGAACAGTTCGATTGGTGCACGGCGACGTGGTGGCTCGATAAGTGTGAGCAACTGCAGTAGGGTCCCCCTAGAAGTGGAGCCTGATGACTACAATTCTGGGGTTGATGAAGAGAAGCTATATTCTGATGTTATTCAGAATTTACGACGGGCACCTCGGGCTGAAAACCAAGATGAGGCTCACAATGCAGTCCGTGTGGACGATGATGCGGTGGGTGAGGACGAAGACCTTGCAGCTGTTGAATGGGACCCTTTGAACCCTCATATGGAAGAAGGTACCGTTTTTGCATCCATGACTGAGTGTAGAAATGCACTTGTGACATACTGCATCAAGGTAGAACGTACTTTCAAAGTTGACAAGAGCGATCAAGTACGTTACAGAGTGCACCGTCCTACTGAGGGTTGTCCATGGAGGCTGCTTGCATCTAAAATGCGAAATAGCACTAATGTTCAGGTCAAAGTGAACCCTTTTAAGCACACATGCCAGGAATCAACCCTTAGGAAGGATACAATCAGTAGAGCCAAGTCAAGATGGGTGGCAGAAGAAGTAAAGAAGTGGGTGAAAGAAAACCAGCAAGTGGGTCCAAAGGAATTGCAGAAGAACATTAAAGATAAGTTCAAGATAGATTTACCATACATGAGGTTGTTCAATGGTAAACAACATGCTATGAATTCTATTTATGGTAACTGGCAGGAAAGTTTTCAATTGTTGTATTCATTCAAAGGTGAAGTGGAGAGGACCAGCCCAGGTAGTATTGTAGATATTGATCACCACACCGTGGAGTACACATTCAGGGGAGTGACAAAGACCAAGGAATGCTTTAGGAGGTTTTTGTCTGCTTTGAGGCTTGTCGCCGGGGCTTTTTGGCAGGCTGCAGGCCTTATTTGGCTATTGATGCCACTTTTCTCACAGGGAGGTTTAAAGGACAGTTAGTAGCAGCTTGTGCAGTTGATGCACACAGTTTTGTATTTCCAGTTGCCTATGGTGTGCTGGAGACAGAATCTGAGGAGAGTTGGACTTGGTTTTTGCATAATCTGCGACGGGCTATTGCACATCCGAATGGGTTAGTCATTCATACAGATGCCTGCAAAGATTTGGAAGTGTCCGTGGACAATGTGTTCCCTAGAGTAGAGCATAGGGAATGCATGCGTCACCTTGCTGCAAATTTCATGAAGAAATTCAAAGGAAAGGTGTATACCGACAATTTATGGCCAGCATCTTTGACTTGCAGTGTGAAGAAGCACAAGTACCACTTGAGACAGTTATACATGAATCCCAAAGTGAAAGAATACTTGGAAACACACCACTCCAAGTTATGGGCCAGAAGCCAATTTAGTGAACTGAGCAAAGTTGACTATGTGCACAATAATCTAGCAGAGTCTTTCAACTCAACGATCCGGAAACTAAAGGGTCATTATGTGGTGGATTTGCTTGACAGGATAAGGGTAGAATACATGCAGAAATTCATTATCGTGCAGGAATAGCCGAGGCAAAATTCATGGGCCACATTATCATTCCAGCCGTGATGAATGAACTGAAGCAGAAAACAACAGGCTTGGAAATGAACATGACTCTTTGCTCGGGTACCACAGCAGAGATATCATATTTGGATAAAGAGAAGAGGGAATGGAGATATCCAGTGGATTTAGAAGCTAGAACTTGCAGTTGTAGGCAATGGCAGATAACTGGGTTGCCATGCATTCATGCCTTGTTTTTCATCACTTCTCTCCCAGGTCCAGCAGGGAACATACAGTAGTATGTGCATGATTACTACTCTATTGCAAGGTTCAAAGCCACATATGCTTATGCCTTGCCTGCTATGGAGGGAAAACAACAATGGGACATGGTGGACCCTGGATTCAAGCTTTGCGCTCCAGTTCTGAAGAGAGCAGCAGGTAGACCAAGGAAGAGTCGGATTAGACCTCACAGCGAAGGGGCTGGACTTGGAGCGAGGAAGCGTAAGTGCACAAGGTGTGGTGGGTCTGGTCATTTCGGTAAGTATTGTGATAACACAGTAGATCCAGCGTTCGGAGAGAGTTTCGATGAAGGCTTCGATGAAAATGTTGGTCAGCAGACGGTTGCCTCAACAGATGATGAAAATGATGGTCACCCGATTGCATCAGATGAGGATTTTGACAAGGTTCCAAATGATGATGGTCAACAGCCGCATGATTTTGACGATGATCCAAAATATCCTCCAAATAATGATTCAAGTGAGGCTCCAAATGATGATCCAAGTGAGGCTCCAAATGGTGATCCAAGTGAGGCTCCAAATGTTGATCATGGCGATCCAAGTGAGGCTCCAAATGTTGATCAACCTTCTGTTGTTCTGAGTTGTGCTAGGTATGTAAATCTTGCAAGGGTCAAATACTACTGTACATTTATCACTTGACATGATCTCATTACCCTTTATGTTTTGCACAGCTCTATGGTAGGTTTGAAGAAGATGCGCAAGGTACCGACAACCAAGAGGAGAAGAGAAGAAGCGATGAGCACAAGGTGCACGAGGAGCAAAGTGATGGCAAGAGGCTCAAGGAACAGACAGAAGCCCCAACGCTATTTATGAATAATTATGAAACATTATAAATAATGTTGTATTTTCTGTTGGGTGATGTTGGACCTATGTTAGAAGTATGTTTAAGGGTACCCTATGTTTAAATGATGTTGGACTTAGAAGTATGTTTTTCATTTTGTTTTTTTTTTTGAATTTTGTTTTGCTCATTTGAAATCTGGTCAAACTTAACTTTGACCAAGATTTAAACAAGTCTAAAACATCAAAATAAAAAACTAAGCCTGATCCTTCTTAATAGGAAGCTGTGGTGAGGTCCAAGGTAGGGTAAACAGCCTCATTTGTAAGCAAGGTTTTTTTCGACCTTATCTAAATCAGCCAAATAACTTTCCTACACATATTATATATATACAGACTATGTGCGCTGTTTTGTTTTTCATTTTTTTGAATTTGTTTTGCTCATTTGAATTCTGGTCAAACTTAACTTTGACCAAGATTTAAACAAGTCTAAAACATCAAAATGAAAAACTAAGCCTAGATCCTTCTAAATCAATCCAAAAGGAAGCTGTGGTGAGGTTTTGGAAATTTCATGAAAAATGTGCTAAAAAATGGGGTCCAAAGGTAGGGTAAACATCCTCATTTGTAAGCAAGGTTTTTTTCGACCTTGTCTAAATTAGCCAAATAACTTTCCTACACATATTTTATATATATATATATATATATATATATATATATATATATATATATATATATATATATATATATATATATATATATATATATATATATATATATATATATATATATATATATATATATATATACAGACTATGTGCGCTGTTTTGTTTTTCATTTTTTTTATTTTTTTGAATTTGTTTTGCTCATTTGAATTCTGGTCAAACTTAACTTTGACCAAAATTTAAACAAGTCTAAAACATCAAAATGAAAAACTAAGCATGGATCCTTCTTAGTCACTCCAAAATGAAGTTGTGGTGAGTTTTTTGAAATTTTCATGTTCATTTCACCAAAACACTTCTCTTCACCTCATACAAGAGAGTTCGAGATACTTGAGATATCACATAATACACATGAACTTATCATTTAAATGTATGTAAACCTTGTTTACCAACTTAAATCATTAATATATGACATAAGAAGACTATGTGCGCAGGGTTTTCATTTTTCTGATTTTTATTTAATTTATTATGCTCATTTGAAATCTGGTCAAACATATCTTTGACTGCTCCAAACCCCTCCCAAACCCCGCTAACCCTAGCACTAAACAAGGACCGTCCATCTAACCCTAGCGGCGATCCAGGGCCGTCGATCTAACCCTTCTAGAAGGAATCTGCGGGGAGGAGGGGGGCGATCCGCGAGATGCAATCTGATTGGCTGGAAGATTATTTTTTCTAAAGAAAAACCGGGCGCGCTGGATGGACCGTTGGGCCGTCTCGTTGTCTGGGCCTGAGACCGCAGTTAATAGGCCGTCTCGTTGTCTCAGCCTTTGCAGGCCTGAATGCATGGGAGCGAGCGAGCCCGGCGTGCATGCATGCGAGCGAGGCGAGCGAGGCGAGCATGCACGTACTGATTCGGAGCGAAGCGAGGCAGCTAGGCTAGTTAGTCTATGCAGCGGGCTAGCGAGGCGAGCTAGGTGGCGAGGCGAGCTAGGTGGCCATGCACGTAGTAGGCCATTACGGAAGTGATTCAGATGCACGCACGCGCCTGATGCATCATTTTCGTGCAAAACTTTAAGAGCCAAAACGTAACGGATTCACACAAGCGCCCGGATTCACACACACGCACCGTTCTCATCCTTCATCTCTTCCTCTCCCACCCACATGCCTATAAATGGGGTGCCTCTCTTCCTTCATCTCCCACCCACAGCCAGATCCGATCCCTTCTCTCCGAGCCCTCTCCACCCAAGCGACAGAGCCCTCTCCACCCAAGCGAAGATGCAGTTCAACGGGCCGACCTTCAACCGTCCGCCTGTCGTGCCAGAGCTGCGCTACCCGCCGGGCGTGCTCGTCGAGAGGGAGCTCCGTGTGTGGGCGACTTCTCGGTGGAGGGGTGCCGTCGAACTCACCCGCGCCTTCCTCAGAGCCGGCTATGCCCACCTCCCACGGGGCTCGCCGAGGATGTTCACCGTCAACGAGGTTCGTGACCGCGGCGGCATCCTCCAACTGCTCACGGTCACCTTCACCAACCCGTTTGACGCGCGCGAGCTCCTCGGCCAAGTCTATTGGTGCGGCTGCGAGTCCATCTTCTTCACGGCGTACAACATCTTCACCAACTACGAGAACATCTTCCCCACTCCAGGCCAGATGCACTCCCTTCCCTACGACGACGACGACGAGGAGTGAAGACGGCGTGAAGGGGCGCGCGGCCAAGGTGGAAGGAGGCCAAGAAGAAGATGTTTTAATTAGTTTTATCGTTTTTATTTTGTTGCTTTTCTATGTGGTGTGGTGTCCGTGAACTTTGCATCTTAATTATCTAAGTTAATTATTGGGTACCCTTAATTATTATGTGTGTTGCATCTTATCTAAGTTATTATGTGTGTTAAAAAATATCCGTGCCCAAACATATCATTTTTTCCCTAAACCAAGTCATGAAGTTCGAGAACTTGTGGTCTTCATTATGAAAAATGAAAATCAAAGGGGGGTGAGAAGCCCTCTCTTTCATTAAAAAAAACAAGTCATTAACTAATCCTAAATTTATTCCAAAAACAATTTGCTACCCATGGTGGTAGCTACGCACGGCCCCAATTTTTATCTCTAATTATTTTGATAATTTATTTTGGACTATACAAAATAACTCTATAACGAAAATATCATGACTTTGAACTCGCTAGGCAAGCAAACATGCAATTATGCCAAAAAGGCAAGCAAAATGAATGAGAGAAGTGAGTAAAGCCCCTTTCAACACAAGAAAAAGGCACTTGTGTCCAAAAGATAATAAAAAAGAGAAAGAGAAGTCAGAAAAAGTCATTTCTATATAACGAAAATGCACTTGTGCCAATGCCATAAGAAACCCGACACCTCATATATCAAAAAAGGAACTTAAAACAAAGAGTGTGTAGTTTTTTTGTGTAGTTTCCACCATGCATAGGAAATCGCCTCTTCATTTAAATCCTAAACCAAGTGCCACTCTAACCCTAAACCAAGTGCCATTGTAACCACAATCACGTGGCAGTGCAAAAATACGTTTCCAACCCTCCAAAATTTCAGTGCAAAACAAAGGAAAACCACTCTCACACGTGTGAAAACATTCACTGTCTCACTATGTATACATTCCTTCCCTACCCATGTCAAAGTCTTTCCATGTGTCCTAGCGGTTACCAGCGCAGTCCTAAATGCCACAAACCAACGCGGTCCTGGGTTCGAGTCCCCAGCCGCACCAAATTTTTTTTTGCATTTTCCACCCTTCATTTTTCTAGACAAATTATTTTTTCTCAATGTAATGCCCTTAAAAAATGTTCATTTATTTTGGCACCAGGTGTAAACCTCTACCAGAGCTGAGGCACATTTTCCATGACAATTTGGTATTTGATTTAAATCACGGTGTATTTGAATTGGAGCAATTAAATTGCTATTAAATATTTAACAGCTACAAAAAAATTCTAAACTTAATTATTTGGCTCTGGAATAATTCAATTAGCTTCCACAAAAAGTTTCAGCATTACGATTTACTGCCTAAATTAATTGTTTGGTCACTTCTTCTCTTTTTTTTCAACATTTAAACAACTTTGACCAACATTTAAACTAGGTGAATTTCTCATACAATTTCAAGCTTACAAATTCCTCCATAATTCATGCCTTTCCATACATTTTCAACATTATAACCAGTGCGAGTACCATACCTACCACGGCCCAAAAGTAATTGCAAATGGGTATTGCTATTTGTGCTTCATCTTCAAGCTTCCTAACCTTCTTCTGCAACATCCTAAGCTCAACAACTAGCTCTCTGTCAGTGTGTTCTTTTGTTGGGGAACGCAGCAGAATTCAAAAAAATTCTACGCTTTCACCAAGATCCAATTAAGGAGACATCTAGCAACGAGCAAGTAAGAGTGCATCTAGATACCGTTATGTAGATCGCGAGCGGAAGCTTTCGAAGAAGCGTGGATGAAGTAGTCGTACTCTTCGCGTTCTTCGTCACCGATGATCTAGCGCCGAACGGACGGCATCTCCGCGTTCAACACACGTCCGGTGCAGCAACGTCACCTCCTTCTTGATCCAGCAAGGGGGGAGGAGAGGTCGTCGGAGATCCAGCAGCACAACGACGTGGTGGTGGATGCAGTGGAGATTCCTACAGGGCTTCGCCGGGCGCCCTGCGTTAAGGAGACGGAGGTGTGACGGGAGGGGGGAGAGGCGCCAGGGAAAGGGTGCGGCTGCCCTCTCCCCCCCACATATATATAGGGGTCCAGGGGGGGTGCGCCGGCCCTGCAGATGGGATCTGCAGGGTGGGGCGGCGGCCAAGGGGGGGATCCTGTAACACCCCAAAAATTTAACCACATTTTTTTATTAAATAAAATTTGGCTAGAAATAAAATTTTTGTATTATATTAGGTTCTTTAATAATTTTGAGCCTTTCCTATACCTGTCCTTCAAAAATCTTCTCTTCATATATTAAATTTATGGAAATAATTTTGTGGGCTCTGGTTGTATCTTGGGTCATTTCATCATTTGTTTGATAACAGTAGAAATTATTTTAATAATAAAATTTTACCTTAGAAAATTCTTTTAATAGCTTTTGCAGTGTTTTAAATGCTTCTGTTGCACTACTTCTATTTTAAATAATTCTCTAAAATTTCCACCATAATCCTGAGAGGTCCTGTGATGCCTATTTGTCACTTTGGTGCAAAAACCCAACTTGGTGTTTTGCAAAATTTGAGTGAACCATCCTCTTTTTCATTTCTGTCCATCTTCTAGGTTTCTACTACAACCCTATTATTTCTTGCTCCAAAAATTCTGAGCCTTGACCATCTTCTTGTTCTTCCAACCAAAACCTTAACTCCAGAAGATCAGCTCCATTAGCATCTTTTAGACCCACCAAATACCCCTCTGAATATTCAGCCCAGAACTAAATTTCAGTAAAACTTGCACTAGCCAGTATTTCCTTTTCCCAAAATAACTTCACCATCATCTCTACCATCTAAAGAGACCTCATCCTGCCAAGTTTCTCATCCAGAAAGATCACCTAGGTCACCCTAACATTCTGTCGAGCACCTTGAGCTCATGACAGAAGTTGGGCACCTTTTTGGATTGCACTAGATACTAGCCCCTCTCCCCAAAACACCATGTCCATCACTTCTACTATGTCTAGAGGCACCATCCTGTTATTTGTCAACTTGTTTGGGTCCCTGTAGATGCCATTGGCATTTCGTCGAACACCTCAGAGGCATGTCCGGAGCACGAGCAGAGCGCAGTTATTGCACGCGCTGACATCGGGCTCCTGTCACTGCCCTGCTGCCTCCCCTGCTCGCCCGAGCCTCCCACTGGATCAGCCCGACCACCACCTACCTCTCCGACACCTCCGTCTGTTCTCTAGCACCGTCCACGCCGACCGGAGCCGCCGCCCGACGAGTCCCGCATCGCCACGTCGCACCGACCTTCAACGCCCTGGACGCGTGGCTCACCTCCGAACCAAACACGACGTCCGCCATCACTCCAAGCCACCACCATCCTCACCAAACTCCGCCGTCCGTCAACGGCCTCGCCACCGGCCGCGTCTGCCATTAATGGCCGTCGCCACTGTATGCCGTGGACGGCGCCGTCCAGGCTACCTGGCGCCTCCCGGGGCAGCCAGCTCGCCAGGGGAGTAACTGCGGCCGGCCACCGTCCGCTACCGACCCTCACCGGCCACCCAACGACCTCGCCTGCCGGAGTAATGGCGATCGCCACCGTGTCCGTTTTCTGGAACCCGCCGAACCGTCTCGCCCCGGCTTTATAAAGCCCCGAGCTCACTCCACTCCGCACGACACCACTCCCTTCGCCCTCTGCAAGCTCCCTATGGAAGCAAAACGACCGGAGACGGTCGTCTTCTTCTTCCCCGACAACCACGGCCACCGCCACCCCTCCAATGGTTCCGACGAGACCACAGCCTCCCCACCTCCAATCTCTTCACCAACAGCTTCCTCCTGATCCCAAGAATCCATCCCACCTCTTATTTTGGCTCGGGGACTACCGTAGACGAAACGCCCAAATCGCCTCGCCGGAGCTCTTCGGATGTGCTCGCCGTCGGCGACCCCGTCTACTCCGGCGACCAAGGAGGGTACCCTTGGGACCGCCTCGGCCTCCTGGACTCAACGGTGGGCTCGGCTCGCCGTGGGGCCCCACCGTTCGCCGGCGAGCTTCGCCGGAGTCCCGCCCCATTCTGTCGCCAGGAAGAAGGGCGGGTGGACCGTGGTCAAACCTGACCAGTGGGCCAGGCGGGCCCACTGTCAGTGACCCACATCCTCGCCACGTCGTCTCCCACACTGCCGAAGCAGCTGGGCTCGGCCCAGTGACGCCGTCCGGCTATACAGCGCTCAGGCGCACTTCTGCCTTTTTCCTTTTCTCCTTCTCCAGCAATTTTCAAATAACTCTACCGAATCTTTTTCAAAACAAAATTTATGATTCAAATTTCTGTAGGTTTCTAAAATCATGCTCTGTTTTTTTTTAAATTAGGTGAACATTTTATTTTTCTCCTATATATAGTTTCTGTTTAATCTTTTAAATATTGCTTTGAATCATGTTTTCCATCTTAGTAATTCCATAACTAATTCATATGAACTAAAAGTGAATTAATTCTTTTTCTGTTATTCCCTAAATATCCTCTGGTTTATTTTAGTATTTGTTTCAAAAACTTTTGAAATACTTTTTAGTGCTGTTTTTGAATTATGTGGTAATTTAGATATTTTTGAAAATAGGAATTGAAGGGGAGATGATTCTTTGCAAAGTAACCAGCACCTTTTCATATCTAAGGCAAGCATTTTGAACACTTGATATGGTGAATGTTTGCATGCTAGAATATTTAGGGCATGTTTGATACTTTTAATAGATTTGGCATTTGGATAGAAATATTGCATGCTTGCATGGTCATGTGCATATTTTCTCTTGCATGCATTCCACTACGGTATTGATATGCATGAATTGTGAGTACCCAGGAGTGTGCTCCTGTTTTGGACGTGCTGGTGGGCACGGGCCATATTTGACATGGTGGTGTCATGAGACATATGTGGAAGCAGACAAGGGTTGTGGCCCTGTCCTGATGATATGGTTGAAAGAATAATTTTGTTGTGCTAACCATTGCAAGAATTATAAGCCTCCTGAGTCGGCCGTAGATCGAGTCTTGTTCCGGTAACCCCATACTTGTTTCGTGCTACCACTTGTCCCTGCCTCGGGTAAGGTATGGTTTAGTAAGTTGTTAACCCCTTTCCGTGCACACACCATACAGAGGGCCATGATGAGGGTTTCCAGGGCCCTGGACTAAATCCTGTCATCAGGTTAGGGGGCATGGGTGTTTCCGGCTGTTGTGATGCCGAGAGGGAGTGTACCCTTGGAATCCGCGCGTATGAATAGTGATCCCATGCTCATGGAGGTTGTAGCCTCTCCGACTTAGAGTTTTACTTAACTGTTGTTTTGGGTGACTCCTGGCAGCAGAAAAGTTAAGCTGGTGTGTGCTGGTTAGGTGTGTTTTCATCCCAAAGACCGTAATGGGAATTAGTCAGTATCACGATACTGACTAAAGAAATCCTATACTTGTGGGTAAAGAGTACACCCTCTGCAGAGTTTAGAAACCTATTCGAATAGCCGTGTCCGCGGTTAAGGGCTACAGTCTGGGTTGGTCAAGTGTCGGTCTTAGAGTCGATCTCCGGAGGAAATATTTAAAATTGAGCATGGTTGTTTTGCAGGATAATTATCGTTGCTACTGGTGTTACCATTAGTATATTTGATGATATGATTATATTTGTGAACTAACCCCCTGCTCTTATTTTACGTTCCAGAGTGTCTCAGGGGCTGGCTAGACTACCCCGGACACTCGCCTTTATTTCCAAGTCCTTTCTGTGGCGTCCCTCGAGTGTCAGGCGGTTTATCACGCCACTACTCTTGTGGACACCCGACTGGCATTTCTTTTCAAGTCCTTTCGTGGCGTCGCCTGAGTTCTCGGATGGTATCGTCCGATTTCTCTTTTAGACACCCGACTGGCATTTCTTTTCAAGACCGACCGTGGTGTCACTTGACACCCGATCGGCATTTCTTTTATATTTTATTGATGCTAATATTTATTTTCTGCACTAAATATTATTCACCATGCCATGTTTAATTCCTGTCAGCATGCATTTAATATAAGTCCACCATGAGCATGTGCGTATATTTTAATTCATCATGACCGTATAATTGTTTGCTGCATTTGTGATATCTTTTGTCCATGATGTTTGCGAGTACATTCAAACGTACTCACAGGCTTGTCCCTGGCTATTTACTTGGCCAGGTTAGAAGTTCTACGGGAAGAACCCAGCGACGTCCGTGCGAAGCCTAGGAGTGCAGCCACGCAGGATAGGAGTTATCCGGGTCAGCTGTTCCTGTTGGAATGGAGCCCCATCGATATGGAGTTCCATAAGCCAATTTCTTCATCCACCACCGGAGTCATTGTTATATCAGTAGACCTTTATGGTCTTGTATCAAATTCTTGTAAATGCTTGGTAATCTGTAACAAGGATGTGTCCACCAGTAACAGCAATCCTGGGCTGGTGATGACACTAGGGGTTAATTTCTGGAATATTATGTTCCCGAAATCCGGCCCCGACAGCCTTGGTATCAGAGCCAGGCTGACCATTGGCTAATCCTATCCTAGCCTGATCACCATCCCTAGGTTGCCACACCATCCACAACTTTTCATGTCCACGGTCAAGTCTATCCCATCCACAGTGGCAACCGACATCTTTTGATAGCCGGTGCCCAACCTATCAGTCTATCCATAGGCCGTGTGCCTGTGCCAACACCTGAGCTTTCCCATCCACAAGCGTGCGATGGAAGACTCGGCTGACTTATAAAGGAAGCCTTACCCCAAACTCAGCACATCACAGCCTCATTCCCAGTTCGTTATCCAACCACCAAGATGCCAGGCCCCCTCGTGCACAACGAGACCACCGCAGTCGAGCTTGAAGGCTTCGTAACCATCCTCGCCAACCTCACCCGTCGTGTCTTTGGCATCGCCGAGCCGCCGGAATATGTCGTGTACCAAGAGCACACGAGTAACTCCATCCATCACTTCTGGGCCACGGTGCACCTCTATGGGAGGGGCACCACATCAGAGCGTCCCTACCGATTCACCGGGAGGACGACCTCCGATGAGCCCCAAGCCATCCAACTTGCAGCCCGAGAGGCTATAGTTCATCTTCGGCACCTGTCGCCGAGGGTTAACTGCCGCTCCTTCTACTACTACCCTAGCCGTGAAGGCTATGGTAGCCCGACCCAGGTCGCCAGCGGAGACCATGAGTCGGATCCTGCCCTGGTGCATCTGGTGCGCTACCTGAAAGCGCAAGAGGCACTATTTGATCAGGTCACTCTTGACCTGATTGAGACCCGCAGGACGCTCGCTCTCCTGACCCCAGCAAGGAGCGAAGCCGCACCCGCCACCGACGCCCCGATAATGCTGCTTGGAAGGCCGGTTGAGCCCCCAAGCTCTGACCATGTCACCTACCCGGGCAATGCCTTTGCCTCACCCGGAAATCTCCGTCGTCTCTTGGAGGCCTACTCCAATGGGACGGTGACCTCGACACCCCGCGAAGGCCACCACCGCTACTCCAGCCCTGTAGCTCCCCATCCTACCCCGGCCAGCTCCGACGCGGAAGCACCCGGAGAGGACTCGACATCCGCAAGACGCGCCCGGCTAGATACCAACCAGGTGGACTGAGTCCACCAGAATTGTTATCAAGCCCTAGTGGCTCGGTTTTTTTTTCCTTTAGTTCCGCAGTAGCTGGTGTGTGGCGAAGTGAGTTTGTAGACCCCCTGTGTGTCACCATCTAATAGTATGTGTAATCTGGCATGAATTGCTTGATGAGTGGTTGCAGAGTAAATTCTAGACGTGACCCCTAACCGACACGCACAGTAACATGTCACTTTCCTTTTGGGGATTGAGGGCTGAGACTTTGACTCAGACAGCCCCGCGCCGGAGTCGGTGTCTCGGTCGTACCGGCACCACTTCATGTTTCATGACCCAGGCTCTCTATAAGAGGCCACGCTCATTTTTCCACACCAGCAACCATCAGCATCAAGCACTGCCTTTTTCATTCATCCACCCATGTCTCACCCCGGAGCTTATCTGAGGACCCCCGATGCAAGACCTGGTAGTTTTGTTATGTTATTGTGGGATTTTACCCGCAATACTCTTGGCTCCACCCATCCACCCCGGTATGAGCTATTCAAATCGAGAATCACTCCTGATCTCTCGAAATACTGGGCAGCTGTACATATTCCACCAGCAGATTTAAACCAAGGCCCTCCCTATGTGATTTTCATCGGGAGATACATGCCAATGCCAGGCATGGCCATTGAGTCTGCTGCGTATGAAGCAGTCACCCGTCTTCGATTTGCGGTACCTTGTGCCAGCACAAGGGAATACTGCTATTTCCCAAGCCGCGCTGCTTTTGGAGCAGAGGCTACGTTCCGCTGTGGACGTGCGGAGAGCGATCCAGCCCTGGTCTATCTCATTCAGTATGTGATGGCCCAGGAGCGTTTCACCCAGCAAATACTGGAGTATCTCCACTACCTTGCTGTTCTGAATCCCCAGATCGCCATTGGCGGACCCCCTCTGCCAACTCAGGAGGGACACGTTCTTCGTTTGCTCCCTCAACTTCCTCCACTCCCTCCGGAAGAAGAAGGGTGTGTTCCAACACCGGGAAGCCTCCCGCTTGACCCCGTAGATCCCGCTTTCGGACCGTAGACGGTCGTGAGTGCGTTTGCGTAGCATGTAGTGCTTGTTTGCATGTTGTGATCTTGTTTTGTTTGTATGTCATGAATGTATTGCCCAGTTTGCATTTTTTGCATATGAGTGTTTTGTTTGTGTGGTATGCTTTTTAATTCTCCCGCCCTTAACAAATCTCGAGGACGAGATTTTCTTAAGGGGGTTAGAGTTTGTAACACCCCAAAATTTTAACCACATTTTTTTATTAAATAAAATTTGGCTAGAAATAAAATTTTTGTATTATATTAGGTTCTTTAATAATTTTGAGCCTTTTCTATACCTGTCCTTCAAAAATCTTCTCTTCATATATTAAATTTATGGAAATAATTTTGTGGGCTCTGGTTGTATCTTGGGTCATTTCATCATTTGTTTGATAACAGTAGAAATTATTTTAATAATAAAATTTTACCTTAGAAAATTCTTTTAATAGCTTTTGCAGTGTTTTAAATGCTTCTGTTGCACTACTTCTATTTTAAATAATTCTCTAAAATTTCCACCATAATCCTGAGAGGTCCTGTGATGCCTATTTGTCACTTTGGTGCAAAAACCCAACTTGGTGTTTTGCAAAATTTGAGTGAACCATCCTCTTTTTCATTTATGTCCATCTTCTAGGTTTCTACTACACCCCTATTATTTCTTGCTCCAAAAATTCTGAGCCTTGACCATCTTCTTGTTCTTCCAACCAAAACCTTAACTCCAGAAGATCAGCTCCATTAGCATCTTTTAGACCCACCAAATACCCCTCTGAATATTCAGCCCAGAACTAAATTTCAGTAAAACTTGCACTAGCCAGTATTTCCTTTTCCCAAAATAACTTCACCATCATCTCTACCATCTAAAGAGACCTCATCCTGCCAAGTTTCTCATCCAGAAAGATCACCTAGGTCACCCTAACATTCTGTCGAGCACCTTGAGCTCATGATAGAAGTTGGGCACCTTTTTGGATTGCACTAGATACTAGCCCCTCTCCCCAAAACACCATGTCCATCACTTCTACTATGTCTAGAGGCACCATCCTGTTATTTGTCAACTTGTTTGGGTCCCTGTAGATGCCATTGGCATTTCGTCGAACACCTCAGAGGCATGTCCGGAGCACGAGCAGAGCGCAGTTATTGCACGCGCTGACATCGGGCTCCTGTCACTGCCCTGCTGCCTCCCCTGCTCGCCCGAGCCTCCCACTGGATCAGCCCGACCACCACCTACCTCTCCGACACCTCCGTTTGTTCTCTAGCACCGTCCACGCCGACCGGAGCCGCCGCCCGACGAGTCCCGCATCGCCACGTCGCACCGACCTTCAACGCCCTGGACGCGTGGCTCACCTCCGAACCAAACACGACGTCCGCCATCACTCCAAGCCACCACCATCCTCACCAAACCCCGTCGTCCGTCAACGGCCTCGCCACCGGCCGCGTCTTCCATTAATGGCCGTCGCCACTGTATGCCGTGGACGGCGCCGTCCAGGCTACCTGGCGCCTCCCGGGGCAGCCAGCTCGCCAGGGGAGTAACTGCGGCCGGCCACCGTCCGCTACCGACCCTCACCGGCCACCCAACGACCTCGCCTGCCGGAGTAATGGCGATCGCCACCGTGTCTGTTTTCTGGAACCCGCCGAACCGTCTCGCCCCGGCTATATAAAGCCCCGAGCTCACTCCACTCCGCACGACACCACTCCCTTCGCCCTCTGCAAGCTCCCTATGGAAGCAAAACGACCGGAGACGGTCGTCTTCTTCTTCCCCGACAACCACGGCCACCGCCACCCCTCCAATGGTTCCGACGAGACCACAGCCTCCCCACCTCCAATCTCTTCACCAACAGATTCCTCCTGATCCCAAGAATCCATCCCACCTCTTATTTTGGCTCGGGGACTACCGTAGACGAAACGCCCAAATCGCCTCGCCGGAGCTCTTCGGATGTGCTCGCCGTCGGCGACCCCGTCTACTCCGGCGACCAAGGAGGGTACCCTTGGGACCGCCTCGGCCTCCTGGACTCAACGGTGGGCTCGGCTCGCCGTGGGGCCCCACCGTTCGCCGGCGAGCTTCGCCGGAGTCCCGCCCCATTCTGTCGCCAGGAAGAAGGGCGGGTGGACCGTGGTCAAACCTGACCAGTGGGCCAGGCGGGCCCACTGTCAGTGACCCACATCCTCGCCACGTCGTCTCCCACACTGCCGAAGCAGCTGGGCTCGGCCCAGTGACGCCGTCCGGCTATACAGCGCTCAGGCGCACTTCTGCCTTTTTCCTTTTCTCCTTCTCCAGCAATTTTCAAATAACTCTACCGAATCTTTTTCAAAACAAAATTTATGATTCAAATTTCTGTAGGTTTCTAAAATCATGCTCTGTTTTTTTTTTAAAATTAGGTGAACATTTTATTTTTCTCCTATATATAGTTTCTGTTTAATCTTTTAAATATTGCTTTGAATCATGTTTTCCATCTTAGTAATTCCATAACTAATTCATATGAACTAAAAGTGAATTAATTCTTTTTCTGTTATTCCCTAAATATCCTCTGGTTTATTTTAGTATTTGTTTCAAAAACTTTTGAAATACTTTTTAGTGCTGTTTTTGAATTATGTGGTAATTTAGATATTTTTGAAAATAGGAATTGAAGGGGAGATGATTCTTTGCAAAGTAACCAGCACCTTTTCATATCTAAGGCAAGCATTTTGAACACTTGATATGGTGAATGTTTGCATGCTAGAATATTTAGGGCATGTTTGATACTTTTAATAGATTTGGCATTTGGATAGAAATATTGCATGCTTGCATGGTCATGTGCATATTTTCTCTTGCATGCATTCCACTACGGTATTGATATGCATGAATTGTGAGTACCCAGGAGTGTGCTCCTGTTTTGGACGTGCTGGTGGGCACGGGCCATATTTGACATGGTGGTGTCATGAGACATATGTGGAAGCAGACAAGGGTTGTGGCCCTGTCCTGATGATATGGTTGAAAGAATAATTTTGTTGTGCTAACCATTGCAAGAATTATAAGCCTCCTGAGTCGGCCGTAGATCGAGTCTTGTTCCGGTAACCCCATACTTGTTTCGTGCTACCACTTGTCCCTGCCTCGGGTAAGGTATGGTTTAGTAAGTTGTTAACCCCTTTCCGTGCACACACCATACAGAGGGCCATGATGAGGGTTTCCAGGGCCCTGGACTAAATCCTGTCATCAGGTTAGGGGGCATGGGTGTTTTCGGCTGTTGTGATGCCGAGAGGGAGTGTACCCTTGGAATCCGCGCGTATGAATAGTGATCCCATGCTCATGGAGGTTGTAGCCTCTCCGACTTAGAGTTTTACTTAACTGTTGTTTTGGGTGACTCCTGGCAGCAGAAAAGTTAAGCTGGTGTGTGCTGGTTAGGTGTGTTTTCATCCCAAAGACCGTAATGGGAATTAGTCAGTATCACGATACTGACTAAAGAAATCCTATACTTGTGGGTAAAGAGTACACCCTCTGCAGAGTTTAGAAACCTATTCGAATAGCCGTGTCCGCGGTTAAGGGCTACAGTCTGGGTTGGTCAAGTGTCGGTCTTAGAGTCGATCTCCGGAGGAAATATTTAAAATTGAGCATGGTTGTTTCGCAGGATAATTATCGTTGCTACTGGTGTTACCATTAGTATATTTGATGATATGATTATATTTGTGAACTAACCCCCTGCTCTTATTTTATGTTCCAGAGTGTCTCAGGGGCTGGCTAGACTACCCCGGACACTCGCCTTTATTTCCAAGTCCTTTCTATGGCGTCCCTCGAGTGTCAGGCGGTTTATCACGCCACTACTCTTGTGGACACCCGACTGGCATTTCTTTTCAAGTCCTTTCGTGGCGTCGCCTGAGTTCTCGGATGGTATCGTCCGATTTCTCTTTTAGACACCCGACTGGCATTTCTTTTCAAGACCGACCGTGGTGTCACTTGACACTCGATCGGCATTTCTTTTATATTTTATTGATGCTAATATTTATTTTCTGCACTAAATATTATTCACCATGCCATGTTTAATTCCTGTCAGCATGCATTTAATATAAGTCCACCATGAGCATGTGCGTATATTTTAATTCATCATGACCGTATAATTGTTTGCTGCATTTGTGATATCTTTTGTCCATGATGTTTGCGAGTACATTCAAACGTACTCACAGGCTTGTCCCTGGCTATTTACTTGGCCAGGTTAGAAGTTCTACGGGAAGAACCCAGCGACGTCCGTGCGAAGCCTAGGAGTGCAGCCACGCAGGATAGGAGTTATCCGGGTCAGCTGTTCCTGTTGGAATGGAGCCCCATCGATATGGAGTTCCATAAGCCAATTCCTTCATCCACCACCGGAGTCATTGTTATATCAGTAGACCTTTATGGTCTTGTATCAAATTCTTGTAAATGCTTGGTAATCTGTAACAAGGATGTGTCCACCAGTAACAGCAATCCTGGGCTGGTGATGACACTAGGGGTTAATTTCTGGAATATTATGTTCCCGAAATCCGGCCCCGACAGATCCTTGCCCCCCAAGGCAAGTGGCGCCCCCCCTAGGGTTTCAACCCTAGGCGCATGGGGAGGAGGGCCCATGTGGTGCGCCAGCCCATTAGGGCTGGACACTTCCCCCTTGCGGCCTAGGGGCCCCACCGGGATGGGTGGCCCCACTCGGTGGACCCCCGGGGCCCCTCCGGTGGTCCCGGGACACTCCCGGTGACCACCCGGAGATCACCCGATGGCCGAAACTGGACTTCCTATATATCATTCTTTACCTCCGGACCATTCCGGAACTCCTCGTGACGTCCGGGATCTCATCGGGGACTCCGAAAAACTTTTGGGTTTCCACGTGCATGTATCTCTACGACCCTAGCGTTACCGAACCTTAAGTGTGTAGACCCTACGGGTTCGGGAGACACGTAGACATTACCGAGACCACTCTCCGGTCAATAACCAACAGCGGGATCTGGATACCCATGTTGGTTCCCACGTGTTCCTCGATGATCTTCATCGGATGAACCACCGTGTCAAGGATTCACTCAATCCCGTATGTTATTCCCTTTGTCCATCGGTACGGTACTTGCCCGAGATTCGATCGTCGGTATTCCCGATACATTGTTCAATCTCGTCTTGGCAAGTCTCTTTACTCGATCCGTAATCCATCATCCCATGACCAACTCCTTAGTCACCTTGAGCTCATTATGATGATGTCTTACCGAGTGGGCCCAGAGGTACCTCTCCGTCATACGGAGTGACAACATCCCAGTCTCGATTCGTACCAACTCAACAGACACTTTCGAAGATACCCGATGCGTACCTTTATAGCCACCCAGTTACGTTGTGACGTTTGGCACACCCAAAGTATTCCTACGGTATCCGGGAGTTGTACAACCTCATGGTCTAAGGAATAAATACTTGACACCGAAAAGCTTATGCATTACGAACTATACGATCTCGTGCTATGCTCAGGATTGGGTCTTGTCCATCACATCATTCTCCTAATGATGTGATCCCGTTATCACTGACATCCTATGTCCATGGCCAGGAAACCGTGACCATCTGTTGATCAACGAGCTGGTATCTAGAGGCCTACCAGGGACTCATTGTGGTCTATATATTCACACATGTATCGCTGTTTCCGTACAATACAATTCAAGCATGAATAACAGACAATTATCATGAACAAGGAAATATAATAATAATACTTTTATTATTGCCTCTAGGGCATATTTCCAACAGTCTCCCACTTGCACTAGAGTCACTAATCTAGTTACATTGTGATGAATCGAACACCCATAGAGTTCTGGTGTTGATCATGTTTTGCCCGTGGAAGAGGTTTAGTCAACGGGTCTGCAACATTCAGATCCGTATGCACTTTACAAATATCTATGTCTCCATCTTGAACATAATTCCGGATGGAGTTGAAACGACGCTTGATGTGCTTGGTCTTCTTGTGAAACCTGGGCTCCTTGGTAATGGCAATAGCACCAGTGTTGTCACAGAAGAGAGTCATCGGGCTTGATGCGCTTGGAATGACTCCTAGGTCGGTGATGAACTCCTTCCTGCGCTGCTTCGCAAGCAGCTATGTACTCCGCTTCACATGTAGAATGCGCCACGACGCTCTGCTTACAACTGCACCAGCTGACTGCCCCACCATTCAAAATATACACGTATCCGGTTTGAGACTTTGAGTCATCCAGATCTGTGTCGAAGCTAGCATCGACGTAACCTTTTACGACGAGCTCTTCGTCACCTCCATAAACGAGAAACATATCCTTAGTCCTTTTCAAGTACTTCAGGATGTTCTTGACCGCTGTCCAGCGTTCCTCACCGGGATCACTTTGGTACCTCTCTACCAAACTTATGGCAAGGTTCACATCAGGTCTGGTACACAGCATGGCATACATGATAGAACCTATGGCCGAGGCATAGGGAATGACACTCATCTTTTCTCTATCTTCTGCCGTGGTCGGCGACTGAGCCTTGCTCAATCTCATACCTTGCAAAACAGGCAAGAATCCTTTCTTTGACTGATCCATATTGAACTTCTTCAATATTTTGTCAAGGTATGTACTTTGTGAAAGACCAATGAGGCGTCTTGATCTATCTCTATAGATTTTGATGCCTAATATGTAAGCAGCTTCTCCAAGGTCCTTCATTGAATTTTTTTTATTCAAGTAGGCCTTTACATTTTCCAAGAATTCTATATCATTTCCCATCAGCAATATGTCATCCACATATAATATGAGAAATGCCACAGAGCTCCCACTCACTTTCTTGTAAATACAGGCTTCTCCATAAGTCTGTATAAAGCCAAACGCTTTGATCACATCATTAAAGCGAATATTCCAACTCCGAGATGCTTGCACCAGCCCGTAAATCGAGCGCTGGAGCTTGCATACCTTGTTAGCGTTCTCTGGATCGACAAAACCTTCCGGTTGCATCATATACAACTCTTCCTTGAGGAAGCCATTAAGGAATGCTGTTTTGACGTCCATTTGCCATATCTCATAATCATAGAATGCGGCAATAGCTAACATGATTCTGACTGACTTCAACATCGCTACGAGAGAGAAAGTCTCGTCGTAGTCAATCCCTTGAACTTGTCGATAACCCTTAGCGACAAGCCGAGCCTTATAGATGGTCACATTACCATCCGCGTCTGTCTTCTTCTTAAATATCCATTTGTTTTCTATGGCGTGCCTATCATCAGGCAAGTCCACCAAAGTCCATACTTTGTTTTCATACATGGATTCTATCTCGGATTTCATGGCTCCAAGCCATTTATTGGAATCTGGGCCCGCCATCGCTTCTTCATAGTTCGAAGGTTCACCGTTGTCTAACAACATGATTTCCAGGACAGGGTTGCCGTACCACACTGGTGCGGAACGTGCCCTTGTGGACCTTCGAAGTTCAGTAGTAACTTGATCTGTTTCTTCATGATCATCATCATTATCTTCCTCCCTTGTCGGTGTAGGCACCTCAGGAACAGTTTCCTGTGCTGCGCTACTTTCCGGTCCAGGAGGGGTGACTGTCACCTCATCAAGTTCTACTTTCCTCCCACTCACTTCTTTCGAGAGAAACTCTTTCTCCAGAAAGCATCCATTCTTGGCAACAAAGATTTTGCCTTCGGATCTGTGGTAGAAGGTGTACCCAATCGTTTCCTTTGGGTATCCTATGAAGACGCATTTTTCCGATTTGGGTTCGAGCTTTTCAGGTTGAAGTTTCTTGACATAAGCATCGCAACCCCGAACTTTTAGAAACGACAGCTTCGGTTTCTTGCCAAACCAAAGTTCATACGGAGTCGTCTCAACGGATTTCGACGGAGCCCTATTTAAAGTGAATGCGGCAGTCTCTAAAGCATAACCCCAAAAAGATAGCGGTAAATCGGTGAGGGACATCATAGATCGCACCATGTCCAAAAGAGTACGATTTCGATGTTCGGACACACCGTTACGTTGAGGTGTTCCGGGCGGTGTCAATTGTGAAACAATTCCACAGTTCCTAAGGTGTGTGCCAAATTCATGACTTAAATATTCACCCCCACGATCTGATCGTAAGAACTTTATTTTTCTGTCACGTTGATTCTCAACCTCATTCTGAAACTCCTTGAACTTTTCAAAGGTCTCAGACTTGTGTTTCATCAAATAGATATACCCGTATCTACTCAAGTCATCTGTGAGGGTGAGAACATAACGATAGCCTCCGCGAGCCTCAACACTCATTGGACCGCACACATCGGTATGTATGATTTCCAATAAGTTGGTTGCTCGCTCCATTGTTCCGGAGAACGGAGTCTTGGTCATCTTGCCCAATAGGCATGGTTCGCACGTGTCAAATGATTCATAATCAAGAGACTCTAGAAGTCTATCTGAATGGAGCTTCTTCATACGTTTGACACCAATATGACCAAGGCGGCAATGCCACAAGTATGTGGGACTATCATTATCAACTTTACATCTTTTGGCATCTACACTATGAATATGTGTATCATCACGTTCGAGATTCATCAAAAATAAACCATTGACCAGCGGGGCATGACCATAAAACATATCTCTCAAATAAATAGAACAATCATTATTCTCCGATTTGAAAGAGTAGCCATCTCGCATAAGACGAGATCCAGATACAATGTTCATGCTCAAAGCTGGTACTAAATAACAATTATTAAGGTTTAAAACTAATCCCGAGGGTAGATGTAGAGGCAGCGTGCCGACGGCGATCACATCGACCTTGGAACCATTCCCGACGCGCATCGTCACCTCATCCTTCGCCAGTCTCCGTTTATTCCGCAGCTCCTGTTTTGAGTTACAAATGTGAGCAACCGCACCGGTATCAAATACCCAGGAGCTACTACGAGTGCTGGTAAGGTACACATCAATAACATGTATATCATATATACCTTTGACGTTGCCGGCCTTCTTGTCTGCTAAGTATTTGGGGCAGTTCCGCTTCCAGTGACCCGTTCCCTTGAAATAAAAGCACTCTGTCTCAGGCTTGGGTCCATGCTTTGGCTTCTTCCCGGCAACAGGCTTGCCGAGCGCGGCAACTCCCTTGCCGTCCTTCTTGAAGTTCTTCTTACCCTTGCCTTTCTTGAACTTAGTGGTTTTATTGACCATCAACACTTGATGTTCTTTCTTGATGTCCACCTCCGCTGATTTCAGCATCGAATACACCTCGGGAATGGACTTCTCCATCCCCTGCATATTGAAGTTCAATACGAAGCTCTTGAAGCTTGGTGGGAGCGACTGGAGGATTCTGTCAACGACCGCTTCATCTGGGAGATTCATTCCCAGCTGAGACAAGCGGTTGTGCAATCCAGAAATCTTGAGGATGTGCTCACAGACAGAACTATTCTCCTCCATCTTACAGCTGTAGAATGCGTCGGAGACATCATATCTCTCGACTCGGGCATGAGCTTGGAAAACTATCTTCAGCTCTTCGAACATCTCATATGCTCCGTGGTGCTCAAAACGCTTTTGGAGCCCCGATTCTAAGCTGTAAAGCATGCCGCACTGAACCAGGGAGTAATCATCACAACGCGGCTGCCAAGCGTTCATAACATCTTGGTTTGCCGGGGCGGGAGCGTCACCTAGCGGTGCTTCAAGGACATATGATCTCTTGGCAGCTATGAGGATAATCCTCAGGTTACGAACCCAATCCGTATAGTTGCTACCATCGTCTTTCAGCTTGGTTTTCTCTAGGAACGCGTTGAAGTTGAGGGAAACTGGAGCGTGGGCCATTTGATCTACAAGAGATATTGTAAAGATTTTAGACTAAGTTCATGACAATTAAGTTCATCTTAATCAAACTTTAATGAACTCCCACTCAGAATGACATCTCTCTGGTCATCTAAGTGATACACGATCTGAATCGACTAGCCCGTGTCCGATCATCACGTGAGACGGACTAGTCATCAACGGTGAACATCTTCATGTTGATCGTATCTTCTATACGACTCGTGTTCGACCTTTCGGTCTTCCGTGTTCCGAGGCCATGTCTATACATGCTAGGCTCATCAAGTGAACCCTAAGTGTACCGCGTGTGTAAATCTAGCTTACACTCGTTATATGCGAACGTTAGAACCTATCACACCCGATCATCACGTGGTGCTTCGGAACAACGAACTTTAGCAACGGTGCATAGTTAGGGGGAACACAATTCTTGAAATTTTAGTGAGAGATCATCTTATTTACTACCGTCGTTCTAAGTAAACAAGATGCATAAACATGATAAACATCACATGCAATCAATTAAAGTGACATGATATGGCCAATATCATCTTGCTCCTTGGATCTCCATCTTCGGGGCACCATGATCATCTTGTCACCGGCTCGACACCATGATCTTCATCATCATGATCTTCATCATCGTGTCTTGAAGAAGTCATCACGCCAACTATTACTTCTACTACCATAGCTAACGTTTAGCAATGAAGTAAAGTAATTACATGGCGTTATTCAGTGACACGCAGGTCATACAATAATTAAGACAACTCCTATGGCTCCTGCCGGTTGTCAAGTTCATCGACATGCAAGTCGTGATTCCCTATTACAAGAACATGATCAATCTCATGCATCACATATATCATTCATCACATCTTCGTTTTTGGCCATACCACGTCACATAGCACATGCTGCAAAAACAAGTTAGACGTCCTCTAATTGTTGTTGCAAGTTTTTACGTGGCTTCTATAGGTTTTCTAGCAAGAACGTTTCTTACCTACGCCAAAACCACAACGTGATTTGTCAATTTCTATTTACCCTTCATAAGGACCCTGTTCATCGAATCCGATCCGACTAAAGTAGGAGAGACAGACACCCGCCAGCCACCTTATGCATCTAGTGCATGTGTGTCAGTGGAACCAGTCTCACGTAAGCGTACGTGTAAAGTCAGTCCGGGCCGCTTCATCCCACAATACCGCCGAATCAAGATTGACTAGTAACGGCAAGAAAGTTGAACAAACTCAAACGCCACAACCTTTTGTGTTCTACTCGTGCAAGATGCTACGCATAAAACCTAGCTCAGATGCCACTTTTGGGGAACGCAGCAGAATTCAAAAAATTTCTACGCTTTCACCAAGATCCAATTAAGGAGACATCTAGCAACGAGCAAGTAAGAGTGCATCTACATACCGTTATTTAGATCACGAGCGGAAGCTTTCGAAGAAGCGTGGATGAAGTAGTCGTACTCTTCGCGTTCTTCGTCACCGACGATCTAGCGCCGAACAGACGGCACCTCCGCGTTCAACACACGTCCGGTGCAGCAACGTCACCTCCTTCTTGATCCAGCAAGGGGGGAGGAGAGGTCGTCGGAGATCCAGCAGCACAACGGCGTGGTGGTGGATGCAGTGGAGATTCATGCAGGGCTTCGCCGGGCGCCCTGCGTTAAGGAGACGGAGGTGTGACGGGAGGGGGGAGAGGCGCCAGGGCAAGGGTGCGGCTGCCCTCTCCCCCCCACATATATATAGGGGTCCAGGGGGTGCGCCGGCCCTGCAGATGGGATCTGCAGGGTGGGGCGGCGGCCAAGGGGGATCCTTGCCCCCCAAGGCAAGTGGCGCCCCCTCCCCCCTAGGGTTTCAACCCTAGGCGCATGGGGAGGAGGGCCCATGTGGTGCACCAGCCCATTAGGGCTGGACACTTCCCCCTTGCGGCCTAGGGGCCCCACCGGGATGGGTGGCCCCACCCGGTGGACCCCCGGGGCCCCTCCTGTGGTCCCGGGACACTCCCGGTGACCCCCGGAGATCACCCGATGGCCGAAACTGGACTTCCTATATATCATTCTTTACCTCCGGACCATTCCGGAACTCCTCGTGATGTCCGGGATCTCATCCGGGACTCCGAACAACTTTCGGGTTTCCACGTGCATGTATCTCTACGACCCTAGCGTTACCGAACCTTAAGTGTGTAGACCCTACGGGTTCGGGAGACACGTAGACATGACCGAGACCACTCTCCGGTCAATAACCAACAGCGGGATCCGGATACCCATGTTGGTTCCCACGTGTTCCTCGATGATCTTCATCGGATGAACCACCGTGTTAAGGATTCACTCAATCCCGTATGTTATTCCCTTTGTCCATCGGTACGGTACTTGCCCGAGATTCGATCGTCGGTATTCCGATACCTTGTTCAATCTCGTCTTGGCAAGTCTCTTTACTCGATCCATAATCCATCATCCCGTGACCAACTCCTTAGTCACCTTGAGCTCATTATGATGATGTCTTACCGAGTGGGCCCAGAGGTACCTCTCCGTCATACGGAGTGACAACATCCCAGTCTCGATTCGTACCAACTCAACAGACACTTTCGGAGATACCCGATGCGTACCTTTATAGCCACCCAGTTACGTTGTGACGTTTGGCACACCCAAAGTATTCCTACGGTATCCGGGAGTTGTACAACCTCATGGTCTAAGGAATAAATACTTGACACCGAAAAGCTTATGCATTACGAACTATACGATCTCGTGCTATGCTCAGGATTGGGTCTTGTCCATCACATCATTCTCCTAATGATGTGATCCCGTTATCACTGACATCCTATGTCCATGGCCAGGAAACCGTGACCATCTGTTGATCAACGAGCTGGTATCTAGAGGCCTACCAGGGACTCATTGTGGTCTATATATTCACACATGTATCGCTGTGTGATGCCCCCGATTTGTCCGTACACTAATCATGCACGCAAATGTGTACGGCCAAGATCAGGGACTCACTGGTAGATATCACAACACAACTCTAAAAGTAAAATAAGTCATACAAGCTTCATATTACAAGCCAGGGGCCTCGAGGGCTCGAATACAAGTGCTCGATCATAGACAAGTCAGCGGAAGCAACAAATATCTGAGTACAGACATAAAGTTAAACAAGGTGCCATAAGATGGCTAGCACAAACTGGGATACAGATCGAAAGAGGAGCAGGCCTCCTGCCTGGGATCCTCCTAACTACTCCTGGTCGTCGTCGGCAGACTGAACGTAGTAGTAGGCACCTCCGGTGTCGTAGGAGTCGTCGTAGGTGGCGTCTGGCTCCTGGGCTCCACCATCTGGTTGCATCATCCGAGAAGAAGGTACAGAAGGGGAAAAGGGGGAGCAAAGCAACCGTGAGTACTCATCCAAAGTACTCGCAAGCAAGGATCTATACTACATATGCAATGGTAACAATGATATGGGTAATATCGGTGGACTGAACTGCAGCAAGCGGGAATAAGAGGGGGATAGCTAATCCGAACGAAGACTACGCTTCAGGCAGCCTCCATCTTGCAGCAGTAGAAGAGAATAGATGGTAAGTTCACCAAGTAACAACGAATAGCATAATCCTACTCGGCGATTCTCCCGCACATCACCCTGTGAGAGAGCAACCACCGAGTTATATCTGGAACTCATCTGGGTGTGTATTATCAAGTGTCCGGTTCTAGTTATCATGAGGTCGGAATACAACTCCGGGTCGTCCTTTTACCGAGGGACACGGCTATTCGAATAGATTAACTTCCCTGCAGGGGTGCACCACATAACCCAGCACGCTTGATGCCATTTGGCCGGACACACTTTCCAGGGTCATGCCCGGCCTCGGAAGATCAACACGTCGCAGCCCTACCTAAGCACAGCAGAGAGGTCAGCACGTCGGTCTAAGTCCTAAGCACACAGGGGTCTGGGCCCATCGCCCAATGCACACCTGCACGTTGCGAGGGCGGCCGGTGAGCAGACCTAGCAACCTCCATTACTAAGGAAGTTGCGTTACGCGGTCCAACCCGGCGCGCGCCGCTAAGTCGCTGACGTCAAGAAGGCTTCGGCTGATACCACAACGTCGAGTACCCATAACTATTCCCACGTAGCTGGTTAGTGCGTATAGACCAAATGGCCAGACTCAGATCAAATATCCAAACTCGTTAAGCGTGTTATTATGAAATAACCGCGGACAACGACCAGGGCCAGGCCACCTGTCTCCTAGGTGTCTCAACCTGCCCTGTCGCTCCGCCACAAAGATCCACACAGAGGGCCGTCGGGAAAGTATGTCCTTTCAGCCCCCAATCCGTGAATCAACCGTGGGTACTCAACGAGCCGACCCGACTTTAGTCACATCAAGTATCATGTATATGTGTATGTAATATATACCCGTGATCACCCCCAAGTGATCACGGCCCGATAGAATAGCAGGGCAGACGGACAAGGGTGAAGGGTCACTGATGGAATACTAGCATCCTATACTAAGCATTTAGGATTGCAGGTAAAGTATCAACAGTGATAGTAACAAAGACAGGCTATGCAGCAGACTAGGATTATCGAAAGCAGTAACATGCTACACTACTCTAATGCAAGCAGTAGAGAGAAGAATAGGCGATATCTGGTGATCAAAGGGGGGGCTTGCCTGGAAGCTCGGCAGCCAAGGTGAGGTCGTCAACACCGTAGTCAATCGGGGCAGCAGCAGCGTCGGTCTCGTAGTCTACCGGAGAGAAGAGGGGGAAGAAACAGTGAATACAATGCAAACAGATGCATGACGATGCATGACATGACAGGTAACGGTGCTAAGCGTGCCCTAACGCAGTATCGGGTGATACTGACGAGGGGGGGAAACATCCGGGAAAGTATTCCCGGTGTTTCGTGTTTTTGGGCGGATGAAACGGAGGGGGAAAGTTGCGGGTTCGGTATGCTAGGGATGTGTGGTGGACAAACGGTCTGCGTATTCGGATGCGTCTCGAAATTCTGAGCAACTTTCATATATAAATTATTTTCATCCGAGTTACGGTTTAAAAGATATGATTTTCTAAAGGTTTTATTAATTTCTGGAATTTAATATTATTTAACTTAATTCGAAAAAATGATTTATGACGTCAGCATGACATCATGCTGACGTCATCAGGGTTGACTGGTCAAACTGACCAGTGGGGCCCGTGTGTCATAGGCAGTAAACTAACTAACAGTTTAGTTAGTTTAATTAGGTTTTAGTTAATTACAGATTAGGTTAAATAAAGATTAGATTAATCTAAAGGTGATTAATTAACTTAATTAATTTGTTAATTAATTAATATATTTATTATTATTATTATTATTATTTTTATTATTATTTTTTTTATTTTCTTTTTGTTTAACGTTTCTGGGGGCGGGCCCCGTTTGCCATAGGCACAGAGGCCTTAGTGGGTTTGGGTCCGGGCATATGGGTGCGGGCGCTCGCACCCGAAGCCACCGGAGGCGAGGCCATTGCCGCCCTGGCCGTGGGGGTGCTGGCGCGGCACGGCCAGGGGAGTGGCCGGCGGCCAGGGGCGCGGTGGGGGGAGGGCC
>LR738710.1:37990196-38030069 GCA_902687465.1 Secale cereale
AAGAAGTGTCGGTGGGGGGTGTGTCGGTGGGAAATATCCCACCGAGGGGTGGGGTTATAGGCCGGGGGGGTGGGGGGTTAGTGGGCCGAGGCCTAGTAGGCCTGGGGTTTTTTCTCTTTCTTTCTTTTGTTTTTCTTTTGTTTGTTTTCTTTCCTTTTCTTTTATTTAATTATTTCTTTTCTGTTTTACTTTATTTAAAATACTTAGGCAATTTTAGAAATTGTAATAACTAGTCCATAATTGATCTTACAATATTTAGCACCGCCCGAACATTTTTAATTACCATTTTGAAAACTTATTTTGTTTATTTCTTTTTCGGGCTCTTATTTCGAACGGGTTTTCGATTAGCGTGAGGCTATCAACAGTAACACGATGACGTGGCATCATTAGCCAGGAATTACTGTAGCGTGATTACCCGGGCGTTACACGCTGTTTCCGTACAATACAATTCAAGCATGAATAACAGACAATTATCATGAACAAGGAAATATAATAATAATACTTTTATTATTGCCTCTAGGGCATATTTCCAACATCTTTGCCCTCCATCTCTTCTTCCGGAGCTTGTGTTGCGGCCACTGCCGTTCGTGGCAGCATGTGCAACCATTCTTCATGCTCTTCTTGCAGTTCATTCATCAGTGTCTTGGCCAGAGCATCGACCCAAAGAAAGAAGCATGTCACCTGCATGAACAATAAACAGATCAACCCATTGCTCAAAGATCCCGATCACGAAAATGGTGCAATTGCCCCGATTCTTACCCCATTCTCGCTACACACGTAGAACAGACGATTCTGGTTCCTCGTTGTGTGAGAAACCCTCCGATCAACGCCCGCCCGGCACCGCGGACAGATGAAGACAGGAATGTCCACACGCGCCCGGCTCTGCATCCGCGAGGTGGCGCGGGAGCTTGAGGAAGACATGGAGCTCGGAGCCGAAGGGGATCTCAACGCCGCCGCGCCCTCCGCAGCTAGCTTCCCACCGTCGTGCTCTCTCTCGCCGTGGTCACCACTGTGCTATCTCTCTCTCTCGCCGTGGTCACCACCGTGCTCTGTCGCCGTGGTCACCACGCGCCTCTTTCGCCCGCTTATATAGCACACCCGCAACGGCTCTCTGCTCAACGGCTCTCTGTTGGGTCCCACAAGCCACGCGTGCAACAATATGAATACAATTGGTTGTCTCTGCCGCCTGGTCCCACCTGTAAGGGTCGAGTCAAAAGGTTGACCTGACGGAGATGGTAGAATTCACGGAACGAGTCGCTGTGCATGGACTAGGGGCAAAACTAAGCACAATTCGCATCTGAGGGCAAAACTGAGCACATGGACACCACTGAGGGCAAAACGATAATTAACCCTAAAAGAATAGTATTTAGAGAAATTGTCTGTCTGGTGATGACATTAGGCATTGCATTTTTCGTTTGTTTCTTCATTATCATTTTATTTTTGATATCCGGTTAGCTGAGCGAGCTAGAGATAATACGGTCCAAATTTCTATCAAGTGGTTGAGATCTTTTTTTCTAGGTCAGTCAGCTCACTGGGCCAAAACAATAATAAGGAGATTAATCTTTTATCATGTGATTTGAGCTTATATAGGTTCTATATTCTTTCATGCTAGACTGATACAGTGAAAGAGTCAATCTGTTTTGTTGTACTGAATTCGGTACATTGTAGTTTTCCTATCGACTTTCCTCGACATAAATTAATTATACAAAAAGTACTCCTGTTCTGCTCAGTGCAAATTTCAGCTGAGATTAGGTATCTGTGCAGTTCCACAAAGCTTATTATGACATATTTTCGTGATTGCATTATTCAGGGCTATGTTACATCTGTATGGTCGAATTGGTTGCTAGAAATTCAGAGTGACATATTGCCTTACAGAGTGATAAGTAGGAGACATACATGGCTGCAAAAGGGATCGCTCGAATCAAACAAGCTGCAAATTTACTAGTATCTCCGGCACTCATGGAAAAGGTATGCGCTTAAGATTTTTCGGAGTCCCAGATGAGATCACGGACATGACGAGGAGTCTCGAAATGGTCGAGAGGTAAAGATTCATATATTGGAAGGTTATATTCGGACATCGAAATGGTTCCGAGTGATGCGGGTATTTTTCTGGAGTACCGAGGGGTTACCGGGTCCTCCCGGGGAAGTGTTGGGCCAACATGGGCCTAAGGGAGAGAAAGGGAAGCCCGCGGGGTGGCCGCGTGCCCCCCTCCTAGGGAGTCCGGATAGGACAAGTAGGAGGGGGTGCCCCCCTTCCCTTTCCCTCTCCCTCTCCTTCCTTTTCCCTCCGGTGGACGAAAGGAAAAGGGGGGGGGGCGAATCCTACTTGGACTAGGAGTCCAAGTAGGACTCCCCCATGGCTGTGACACCTCGAGACCGGTGCGCCAGGTGTCAGCCAGTTATTCGTCGTCGTTGCCCTGTCATCTGCTTGCGTGTTGCATTTTGCCATGTCATCGTGTGCATTGCATCAGCATGTTTTAAAAACTTGCATCTGTCTGAGTCCTCCCGTCCTCTCCGTTGTCCGTTCTGAGCCCAGACACACTTGCACGCGCCCGCGGCATCTCCGAAACCTTGTTTTGTAAGTGGCCGGAAACGTTCTCGGAATGGGGTGAAAGTTGACGTGCGGCGTTGTTATAGTGTAGTTAGACCGCCTGTCAAATTTCGTCGCATTCGGAGCTCGGTTGATGCCCCAACGCTTAACCGCGTTAACCGCCGGAAGCCCTTTCCCTTGTAGCCCAGCACCCCTCCACAATAGCCCACTAGCCCGTCCAAACCACCTGCATGCTCTCGGTCGTTGGATCACGATCGTGTTGGTGAAAACCGCACCTAATTTGGACTCTCCTAGCTCCCTCTACCTATAAATTAGCCCTCAAAGTCCAAATTTGCGGATAAACCCTAATCTTCTTCAACCTCGCGTAGCCGGACACGTCCGCCCCGCCACCGGACGCGTCCACCGCCTCCAGCCACGTCGCCCGGCCAATCAGGCTCCGCCACCTCAGCCACCGCCGCCTCCCGCACCAATCCCACGCCGCCACGTCGCCAAGCCACCTCTCCACCGCCGCATCCACTGCCTGGGCCCGTACCACCCAGATCTGGCCCGCCCGGGCCCGAATCAGGCCGCGCCGCAGCCACGAGCCACAGCTCGCCTCCCCGCGCCGCATCAGCATTCGCCGCCGGCCTTGCGCATCCCGCGCCGCCTAGGCCGCAGCCCCGCCTCACCACCCGTCCCGCGCCGACGAGCGCCGCCGCCACTCCTGGACGGCCATGAATGTGGAGCTCGAGCTTGCGTCGTCCCCCCGCACCGAACCTTTGCCGGCGTCTCGGATCTGGTCGGGATCTACCCGATCCGGCTTGTGCCAACTAGATTTGTTCTTCCCCGTCGCCCGCGTCGCCAGGTGCCCATCGCCGGAGTCGATGAATCCCCGCCGTCGTAGCAGCCTTCGTCTGCGGCGGCGCCTTCAGCCCGAGGCACGGGATCGAGCAGCCGCTCCTCCCGCTCGCCTCCAGTGCCCAGCTGGGTCGGTCCACACGCCCCCAAGGCCCAGCTCCGGCCCGTCCCCACAAGCCAGCCAGCCCCGTTAATTGGGCCGAGGCCCGTAGGTAAGCCCTCTAAGCCCCGCTCGGTGCACATTTTGCTATCATGCGCTCAGCTGACTTGGCCAAAATGACTAAGTCCCTGGAAAAAGTCATAATATGTTGCATACTTGTGTTGGAGTTTTGTTCTTCTTCTTCGTCGGTCTTGGGATAGGTTCCTGGTCGGCAGCCTGGGATAGTAGATGGATGTCGTTGTGCTTTCATGTTTTCATCCATAGTCGGATGTCTTGTAGATGATGTGTTGTATTCATGTGGAGTTGTATGACTTGTATGTATCCCCATCTATGTATGTAATGGTACGATGTAATGATATCCATCTTGCTAAGCGCCCGAAATGCGGTTGTGCCTCAATCACAAGTCTTATCTAGTGATCGAGATAGAATCACATCTTGGGCGTTACAAGTTGGTATCAGAGCCTTGACCGACCATAGGAGCCCCCATGATTGATCGTAGTTTGGCCGTTGTCGAGTCTAGAAAAAAACTATTTTAGAGTCTAGTTATATCAGAGAGTAGGAATTCTTTTTACCCCTCAGCCCCTTCGTCGCTCTGGTGAGGAATCTTGATGTAGGTGTTTTGAATTACTCCTCTTCCCTTCAATTTTTTTTTAGGATCGCACGGTTAGTTCTTGTTCGTTGTGGTGTCAGCTCTTTTCATCCGGTGCAATTCTCTTCGAGTCAATTCGACCCTCTTCGTCTTTGGCATGATCAATCCTCAGTTGTTTTCAACCGGTTTCGTTTTTCCCATCTGAAGTGGTCTTTCTTTTCCCACCCGCCCACCCTTTTGCTTCTCGGAGCCGGAGTCCTTAATCGAGTATCCATTCTACTCGTGCGAAGTCTTTGCTTTCTTTCCTCAATTATTTCAACTAGTGAATTCTCATCTCGTTCGACATTCTTCTTCTCTTCTTTTTTTTCCGGTGGATTCAACTTAAGTATTCGGTGTTGTTCATATTCTTTTCCCTCGGCTTGAATATTCCCCTTGCTCGTTTACCTGTAGCCATTTAATTATTCCGAAGTTCCGAAGACATCTTAGGAGATTTGTTTGTGTTCCAATTAATTCGAGGTTGCCACCTCCTTCGAGTCTTTTAATCGTTCCGGTGCATCATCTCTTTTTTTTCAATCCTTTTCTACGGTGTTTTCTCTTCGGTGGGCTCATAACTCATAGGTCTTTTCCCAAGATCTTACCTGACTCTTCTAAATTTCCGGAGTGATTCCCAAATTATTTTCAAGTGTGACGTAAGTATGGATTCCATCAGTCATGTGCCTTCTCCAAGATCGCTTTCAAATTCTTTTCATCGTTCGTTCAACTTATCCTCTTTTCATTCTCCCGGAGTATCTCAACAATTTTGGTTGTGTTCCTCGTCCTCATTTGAAGCCCGAAGAAGAGTTTCCCTGAAATCATGTCCGTTCTCTTCAAGATTCATGCTTCGAGCTTAATGCTATCCTCTCGAATTATTCCGATCGTCAATAAATATTTCTTACCCATTCAGAGTATTTCATGATTTCATCCATTGTCATCCTCCAAAGGCCATTATTTCAGAAGATTTCTTCGTTCTCAGTTTTCAACTTCGTCCTCCAAATATTCTTCATTGATGCCTCTTCGTTCGTCTCCATATTCTTCGAGTGCTTCGTCCAAGTATAATTTAGTCAGTTCGCGATCTCTTCGTCTCTTGCATCTAAATTTCCTCAAGTGCTTTATTCTTCCTGGCGATTCATTCTCTTGTATTCACTCGATTTTAATTCTTTCGGGTGATTCATTCATTATCTTCACTCGGTTTCAACTCCTTACGGTGGTTCGCTCAAGAGTTCTTTTCCTTGTTATCAAATCAACCCATCCGTTCCTTTTGAATCATACCGGTGGTCCATGAAGACTTTCTAAAGTTTTGCGATATATCCCTTGTTAACCAATTTCAATGAGAATAAGTAGTATGCGAAGCCATTGCTTCACATAAATTTAATTGGTGAAGGACAAGCATAAAATAATTCTTATTCTCCAAGTTGATTTAATCCTTTCCTTCGGAATTTGTTCATGTTGAATAAATTCTAGTCCCAAGTGTTTTGTATTTTCTTTTTCGGAGTTCAAGGTTTCTCGGCCTTCTCGTCGGAACCTCGTCTAAATCATCGGAAGGACTTATTCTGATTCTTTTCATCCTTCATCGTCCTTTCGTTACCGAAGTTCTTCATGGTGGTTCATCGCGATTCAAATCATTCTTCAAGTGTTCATCAAATTCTTTTGGATCAAGCGTAAGCATTCTTCTTCTTGCGTCTCAAAGTGAAAATAATTCTCCGTATTCTTTTGAATTGAATTTTTGCATTTCTTTCTTCATCCTCAGCTATCCATCTTTTCATTGCGGCATAATTCACCTCAAGCTCTGAGATGTTTTCCTTAAGTGGACAAAAAGCATATTCTTTTGTTGTTGATTTTCTCAACAACTCCGTTCAATCCTTCCTTCTAAGGATGCATTCAAATTCATTCATGATGAAAGTTGTCATCTTCTTCTCCGTTCTTCTCAATTCTTCCGAAGGCATTGTGTTCTCTCTTTTGTCAAGTAGTATTCCATCTTCAAAGTTCAAGTCCTATTCCTTCAATGCCCAACCGGAGTGCTGCCCGAATTGCTTTTCTATCTCTTTTAGCCGGAGTGGTTTTGAATTCACTCTTGTTCCTTCAACTCTTACTTAATATCCTTCAACCTTTTGATTCTCGTCGTATGCCTTGTTTCCTCATTTTCCCGGAGCTTCTCAGTCTCATTCATCTCCGTTGTATTCTTCCTTTCAACTGACTCAACCTCTCAACATTCTTTGGTTTCTCCTTTGTTCTCCTTTTCCTCTTTCGTCTCGTTCCTAAGATCTCGAGACGAGATCTCTTGTTAGTAGGGGAGTGTTGTGACACCCCGAGACCGGTGCGCCAGGTGTCAGCCAGTTATTCGTCACCGTTGCCATGTCATCTGCTTGCGTGTTGCATTTTTCCATGTCATCGTGTGCATTGCATCAGCATGTTTTAAAAACTTGCATCAGTCTGCGTCCTCACGTCCTCTCCGTTGACCGTTCTGAGCCCAGACATACTTGCGTGCGCCCGCGGCATCTCCGAAACCTCGTTTTGTAAGTGGCCGGAAACGTTCTCGGAATGGGGTGAAAGTTGACGTGTAGTGTAGGTAGACCGTCTGTCAAATTTCGTCGCATTCGGAGCTCGTTTGATGCCCCAACGGTTAATAGCCGAAAGCTCTTTCCCTTTTAGCGCAGCACCCCTCCACAACAGCCCGCTAGCCCATCCAAACCACCTCCATGCTCTCGGTCGTTGGATCACGACCGTGTGGGCGAAAACCGCACCTCATTTGGACTCTCCTAGCTCCCTCTACCTATAAATTAGCCCTCCCCGTCCAAATTTGCAAATAAACCCTAGTCTTCTTCAACCTCGTGTCGCCGGACACGTCCGCCCCGCCACCGGACGTGTCCATGATATCTCCTACGCAACCTTCTTCTTGTAGACATTGTTGGGCCTCCAAGTGCAGAGGTTTGTAGGACAGTAGCAAATTTCCCTCAAGTGGATGACCTAAGGTTTATCAATCCGTGGGAGGCGTAGGATGAAGATGGTCTCTCTCAAACAACCCTGCAACCAAATAACAAAGAGTCTCTTGTGTCCCCAACACACCCAATACAATGGTAAATTGTATAGGTGCACTAGTTCGGCGAAGAGATGGTGATACAAGTGCAATATGGATGGTAGATATAGGTTTTTGTAATCTGAAAAATATAAAAACAGCAAGGTAACTAAAGGTAAAAGTGAGCATAAACGGTGTTGCAATGATAGGAAACAAGTCCTAGGGTTCATACTTTCACTAGTGCAAGTTATCTCAACAATAATAATATAACTGGATCATATAACTATCCCTCAACATGCAACAAAGAGTCACTCCAAAGTAACTAATAGCGGAGAACAAACAAAGAGATTATGGTAGGGTACGAAACCACCTCAAAGTTATTCTTTCTGATCGATCTATTCAATAGTCCGTAGTAAAATAACACGAAGCTATTCTTTCCGTTCGATCTATCATAGAGTTCGTACTAGAATAACACCTTAAAATACAAATCAACCAAAACCCTAATGTCACCTAGATACTCCATTGTCACCTCAAGTATCCGTGGGCATGATTATATGATATGCATCACACAATCTCAGATTCATCTATTCAACCAACACAAAGAACTTCAAAGAGTGCCCCAAAGTTTCTACCGGAGAGTCAAGACGAAAACGTGTGCCAACCCCTATGCATAGATTCCCAAGGTCACGGAACCCGCAAGTTGATCACCAAAACATACATCAAGTGAATCAATAGAATACCCCATTGTCACCACAGGTATCCCACGCAAGACATACATCAAGTGTTCTCCAATCCTTAAAGACTCAATCCGATAAGATAACTTCAAAGGGAAAACTCAATCCATTACAAGAGAGTAGAGGGGGAGAAACATCATAAGATCCAACTATAATAGCAAAGCTTGCGATACATCAAGATCGTGCCACCTCAAGAACACGAGAGATAGATAGATCAAACACATAGCTACCGGTACATACCCTCAATCCCGAGGGTGAACTACTCCTCCCTCGTCATGGAGAGCATCGGGATGGTGAAGATGGCCACCGGAGAGGGATTCCCCCTCCGGCAAGGTGCCGGAACAGGGTCTAGATTTGTTTTTGGTGGCAACTGAGGCTTTCGGCGGCGGAACTCCCGATCTAGGTTATATTCCGGAGGTTTCTGTATTTATAGGATTTTTTGGCGTAGGACACAAGTCAAGGAGGTTTCCGGGCTGTCCACGAGATAGGGGGCGCCACCACTTGGGGTGGGCGCGCCCCCCACCCTCGTGGGCAGCCCGTGTCTCTTCTGGCCCAACTCTTTTACTTCGGGGGCTTCTTTTGGTCCAGAAAAAATCATCAAAAATTGTCTCGTCAATTGGACTCCGTTTGGTATTCCTTTTGTGTAAAACTCAAAAGCAAGGAAAAAACATAAACTGGCACTGGGCTCTGGGTTAATAGGTTAGTCCCCAAAATCATATAAAAGTGTATAATAAAGCCCATAAAACATCCTAGAAGGATAATATAATAGCATGGAACAATCAAAAATTATAGATACGTTGGAGACGTATCAAGCATCCCCAAGCTTAATTCATGCTCGTCCTCGAGTAGGTAAATGATAAAAACATAATTTTTTATGTGGAATGCTACCTAACATAATTCTCAATGTGATTTTCTTTATTGTGGCATGAATGTCCAGATCCGAAAGATTCAAGATAAAAGTTTATATCGACATAAGAATAATAATACTTCAAGCATACTAACAAAGCAATCATGTCTTCTGAAAATAACATGGCCAAAGAAAGTTATCCCTACAAAATCATATAGTCTGGCTATGCTCCCTCTTCATCACACAAAATATTCATATCATGCACAACCCCGGTTTCAGCCAAGCAATTGTTTTCATACTCAATTTTTTCAAACCTTTCAACTTTCACGCAATACATGAGCGTGAGCCATGGATATAGCACTATAGGTGGAACAGAGTGGATGTTGTGGAGAAGACAAAAAGGAGGAAGATAGTCTCACGTCGACTAGGCGTATCAATGGGCTATGGAGATGCCCATCAATAGATATCAATGTGAGTGAGTAGGGATTGCCATGCACCGGATGCACTAGAGCTATAAATGTATGAAAGCTCATCAAAAGAAACTAAGTGGGTGTGCATCCAACTTCTTTGCTCATGAAGACCTAGGGCATTTGAGGAAGCACATCGTTGGAATATACAAGCCAAGTTCTATAATGAAAATTCCCACCAGCATATGAAAGTGACTAAACAAGAGACTCTCTATCATGAAGCTCATGGTGCTACTTTGAACCACAAGTGTGGAAAAAGATAGTAGCATTGTCCCCTTTTTTTTCTTTTTCTTCTTTTTGGGCCTTTTTTTTCTTTGGCCTTTCCTTCTTTTCCCCCTTTTTTTTTCTTTTTTTCCTTTGGGACAATTCTCTAATAATGATGATCATCACACTTATATAGATTTACAACTCGATATTACAACTCGATACTAGAACAAAGTATGACTCTAGATGAATGCCTCCGGCGGTGTACCGGGATGTGCAATGAATCAAGAGTGACATGTATGAAAAATTATGCATGGTGGCCTAGCCACGAATACGATGTCAACTACAAGATCATGCATGGTAATATGACAATGATGAAGCATGTCACATGAACGGAACGGTGGAAAGTTGCATGGCAATATATCTCGGAATGGCAATGTAAATGCCATGATAGGTAGGTATGGTGTCTGTTTTGAGGAAGATATATGGTGGGTGTATGGTACCGGCGAGAGTTGCGTGGTACAAGAGAGGCTAGCAATGGTGGAAGGGTGAGAGTGCGTATAATCCATGGACTCAACATTAGTCATAAAGAACTCATATACTTATTGCAAAAATTTACGAGTCATCAAAACAAAGCAATCAACGCATGCTCCTAGGGGTGAGATTGGTAGGAGTTAACCATTGCGCGCCCCCGACCTCCACACAAAGGATGACACTCAATAAATACCTCATGCTCTAACTTCGTCACATAGCGGTTAACCATACGTGCATGCTACAGGAATCACAAACTTTAACACACAAGTATTTCTTGAATTCATAATTACCCTGCTAGCATAACTCTAATATCACCATCCTCATATCTCAAAACAATCATCAAGTATCAAACTTCTCCTATCATTCAATGCACTTGTATGAAAGTTTTTACTATACCATCTTGGATGCCTATCATATTAGGACTAATTTCATAACCAAAGCACATTACCATGCTGTTCTACAAGAATCTCAAAAGGATTTAAGTGAAGCATGTGAGATCAACAATTTCTTCAAAATAAAACCACCGCCGTGCTCTAACAGATATAAGTGAAGCACTAGAGCAAACAACAAACTACTCCAAAAGATATAAGTGAAGATCAATGAGTAGTTGAATAATTATGTAACTATGTGAAGACTCTCTAACATTTAAGAATTTCAGATCTTGGGATATTATTCAAACAGAAAGCAAAACAAGATAAAACAAAATGACGCTCCAAGCAAAACACATATCATGTGGTGACTAAAAATATAGTCCCGAGTATAGTTACCGATAGATGAAGATGAAAGAGGGGATGCCTTCCCGGGGCATCCCCAAGCTTAGGCTTTTGGTTGTCCTTGAATTTTACCTTGGGGTGCCTTGGGCATCCCCAAGCTTAGGCTCTTGCCACTCTTTGTTCCATAGTCCATCAAAGCCATACTCAAAACTTGAAAACTTCACAACACAAAACTTAGCCAAAAATCTCGTGAGCTCCGTTAGTATAAGAAAACAAACCACCACTCAAAGGTATTGTAATGAACTCATTCTTTGTTTATATTGGTATTAAACCAACTGTATTCCAACTTCTCTATGATTCATATCCTCCAATACTACTCATAGATTCATCAAAATAAGCAAACAACACACGAAAAACAGAATCTGTCAAAAACAGAACAGTCTGTAGTAATCTGTAACTTTCGCATACTTCTGTAACTACAAAAAATGAAATAAACTGGTAAACATGAGGAATTTGTCCATTAATCATCTGCAAAAAGAATCAACTAAATAGCACACTCCGGTAAAATCTGGTGACTATTCTCGTGAGCGCAAAAGATTCTGTTTTTTACAGCATGATCACATAAACTTCACACAAGTCTTCCCAAAGGTTATACTTGGCACAAACACTAACTAAAACACAAAACCACATCTAAACAGAAGCTAGATGCAATATTTATTCCTAAACAGAAGCAAGAACAAAGAAAATAAAATTGGGTTGCCTCCCAACAAGCGCTATCGTTTAACGCCCCTAGCTAGGCACGATGGTTTAAATAATGCTCGCATAAAAGATAAGAATTGAAACATAAAGTGAGCATCATGAAGAATATGACTAGCACATTTAAGTCTAACCCACTTCCTATGCATAGGGATTTTGTGAGCAAACAACTTATGGGAACGATAATCAATTAGCATAGGAAGGGAAAATGAGCATAGCTTCAAGATTTTAAGCACATAGAGAGGAAACTTGATATTATTGCAATATGTAGAAGCATATGATCCTCTCTCATAATAATTTTCAGTAGCATCATGAATGAATTCAACAATATAACTATCACATAAAGCATTCTTGTCATGATCCCCAAGCATATAAATTTTAGTACTCTCCACATAAGAGAATTTCTTCTCATGAATAATAGTGGGAGCAAACTCAACAAAATAACTATCATGTGAAGCATAATCCAATTGAAAATTAAAATCATGATGACAAGTTTCATGGTTATCATTATTCTTAATAGCATACAAGTCATCACAATAATCATCATAGATAGCAACTTTGTTCTCATAATCAATTGGAACCTCTTCTGAAATAGTGGATTCATCACTAAATAAAGTCATCACCTCTCCAAATCCACTTTCATCAATATAACCATCATAAATAGGAGGCATGCTTTCATATAATAAATTTGCTCAGAAAAACTTGGGGGACTAAAAATATCATCTTCATCAAACATAGCTTCCCCAAGCTTGTGGCTTTGCATATCATTAGCATCATGGATATTCAAAGGATTCACACTAACGACATTGCAATCATGCACATCATGCACATATTTTATGCCAAGCATTCTATGTAATTCTTCTTATAGTACTTGAGCACAATTTTCCTTCCCATCATTTTCACGAAAGATATTAAAAAGATGAAGCATATGAGGTAACCTTAATTCCATTTTTTAGTTTTCTTTTATAAACTAAACTAGTGATAAAACAAGAAACTAAAAGATTCGATTGCAAGATCTAAAGATATACCTTCAAGCACTAACCTCCCCGGCAACGGCGCCAGAAAAGGTTTACTACACAACCTTCTTCTTGTAGACGTTGTTGGGCCTCCAAGTGCAGAGGTTTGTAGGACAGTAGCAAATTTCCCTCAAGTGGATGACCTAAGGTTTATCAATCCTTGGGAGGCATAGGATGAAGATGGTCTCTCTCAAACAACCCTGCAACCAAATAACAAAGAGTCTCTTGTGTCCCCAACACACCCAATACAATGGTAAATTGTATAGGTGCACTAGTTCGGCGAAGAGATGGTGATACAAGTGCAATATGGATGGTAGATATAGGTTTTTTTAATCTGAAAAATATAAAAACAGCAAGGTAACTAAAGGTAAAAGTGAGCATAAAGGGTGTTACAATGATAGGAAACAAGGCCTATGTTTCATACTTTCACTAGTGCAAGTTATCTCAACAATAATAACATAACTAGATCATATAACTATCCCTCAACATGCAACAAAGAGTCACTCCAAAGTAACTAATAGCGGAGAACAAACAAAGAGATTATGGTAGGGTACGAAACCACCTCAAAGTTATTCTTTCTGATCGATCTATTCAAGAGTCCGTAGTAAAATAACACGAAGCTATTCTTTCCGTTCGATCTATCATAGAGTTCGTACTAGAATAACACCTTAAGATACAAATCAACCAAAACCCTAATGTCACCTAGATACTCCATTGTCACCTCAAGTATCCGTGGGCATGATTATACGATATGCATCACACAATATCAGATTCATCTATTCAACCAACACAAAGAACTTCAAAGAGTGCCCCAAAGTTTCTACCGGAGAGTCAAGACGAAAACGTGTGCCAAACCCTATGCATAGATTCCCAAGGTCACGGAACCCGCTAGTTGATCACCAAAACATACATCAAGTGAATCAATAGAATACCCCATTGTCACCACAGGTATCCCACGCAAGACATACATCAAGTGTTCTCCAATCCTTAAAGACTCAATCCGATAAGATAACATCAAAGGGAAAACTCAATCCATTACAAGAGAGTAGAGGGGGAGAAACATCATAAGATCCAACTATAATAGCAAAGCTCGCGATACATTAAGATTGTGCCATCTCCAGAACACGAGAGAGAGAGAGAGATCAAACACATAGCTACTGGTACATACGCTCAACCCTGAGGGTGAACTACTCCTCCCTCGTCATGGAGAGCGCCGGGATGGTGAAGATGGCCACCGGAGAGGGATTCCCCCTCCGACAGGGTGCCGGAACAGGGTCTAGATTGGTTTTCGGTGGCAACTGAGGCTTTCGGCGGTGGAACTCCCGATCTAGGTTATATTCCGGAGGTTTCTGTATTTATAGGATTTTTTGGCGTACGGCACAATTCAGGGAGGTTTCCGGGCTGTCCACGAGATAGGGGGCGCCACCACTTGGGGTGGGCGCACCCCCCCCCACCCTTGTGGGCAGCCCGTGGCTCTCATGGCCCAACTCTTTTACTTCGGGGGCTTCTTTTGGTCCAGAAAAAATCATCAAAAATTGTCTCGTCAATTGGACTCCGTTTGGTATTCCTTTTCTGTAAAACTCAAAAGCAAGGAAAAAACATAAACTGGCACTGGGCTCTGGGTTAATAGATTAGTCCCCCAAATCATATAAAAGTGTATAATAAAGCCCATGAAACATCCTAGAAGGATAATATAATAGCATGGAACAATCAAAAATTATAGATACGTTGGAGACGTATCAAGCATCCCAAGCTTAATTCCTTACTCGTCCTCGAGTAGGTAAATGATAAAAATGGAATTTTTGATGTGGAATGCTACCTAACATAATTCTCAATGTGTTTTTCTTTATTGTGGCATGAATGTTCAGATCCGAAATATTCAAGACAAAAGTTTATATTGACATAAGAATAATAATACTTCAAGCATACTAACAAAGGAATCATGTCTTCTAAAAATAACATGGCCAAAGAAAGTTATCCCTACAAAATCATATAGTCTGGCTATGCTCCCTCTTCATCACATAAAATATTCATATCATGCACAACCCCGGTTTCAGCCAAGCAATTGTTTTCATACTCAATTTTTTCAAACCTTTCAACTTTTATGCAATACATGAGCGTGAGCCATGGATATAGCACTATAGGTGGAACAGAGTGGAGGTTGTGGAGAAGACAAAAAGGAGGAAGAGAGACTCACATCGACTAGGCGTATCAATGGGCTATGGAGATGCCCATCAATAGATATCAATGTGAGTGAGTAGGGATTAATTGCCATGCACCAGATGCACTAGAGCTATAAATGTATGAAAGCTCATCAAAAGAAACTATGTGGGTGTGCATCCAACTTGCTTGCTCATGAAGACCTAGGGCATTTGAGGAAGCCCATCGTTGGAATATACAAGCCAAGTTCTATAATGAAAATTCCCACTAGCATATGAAAGTGACTAAACAAGAGACTCTCTATCATGAAGATCATGGTGCTACTTTGAAGCACAAGTGTGGAAAAATATAGTAGCATTGTCCCTTTTTCCTTTTTCTTTTTCCCTTTATTTTGGGCCTTTCTTTTTCTTTGGCCTTTCCTTCTTTTTTTTTCCTTTTTTTCTTTGGGACAATTCTCTAATAATGATGATCATCACACTTATGTTGATTTGCAACTCGATATTACAACTTGATACTAGAACAAAGTATGACTCTAGATGAATGTCTCCGGCGGTGTACCAGGATGTGTAATGAATCAAGAGTGACATGTATGAAAAATTATGCATGGTGGCCTAGCCACGAATACGATGTCAACTACATGATCATGCATGGCAATATGATAATGATGAAGCATGTCACATGAACGGAACAGTGGAAAGTTGCATGGCAATATATCTCGGAATGGCTATGTAAATGCCATGATAGGTAGGTATGGTGGCTGTTCTGAGGAAGATATATGGTGGGTGTATGGTACCGGCGAGAGTTGCGCGGTACAAGAGAGGCTAGCAATGGTGGAAGGGTGAGAGTGCGTATAATCCATGGACTCAACATTAGTCATAAACAACTCATATACTTATTGCAAAAATTTACGAGTCATCAAAACAAAGCAATCAACGCATGCTCCTAGGGGGAGGTTGGTAGGAGTTAACCATCGCGCGCCCCTGACCTCCACACAAAGGATGACACTCAATAAATACCTCATGCTCTAACTTCGTCACATAGCGGTTCACCATACGTGCATGCTACGGAAATCACAAACTTTAACACAAGTATTTCTTGAATTCATAATTACCCTACTAGCATAACTCTAATATCACCATCCTCATATCTCAATACAATCATCAAGTATCAAACTTCTCCTATCATTCAATGCACTTGTATGAAAGTTTTTACTATACTCGTCTTGGATGCCTATCATATTAGGACTAATTTCATAACCAAAGCACATTACCATGATGTTCTAAAAGAATATCAAAAGGATTTAAGTGAAGCATGAGAGATCAACAATTTCTTCAAAATAAAACCACCGCCATGCTCTAAAAGATATAAGTGAAGCACTAGAGCAAACAACAAACTACTCCAAAAGATATAAGTGAAGATCAATGAGTAGTTGAATAATTATGTAACTATGTGAAGACTCTCTAACATTTAAGAATTTCAGATCTTGGGATATTATTCAAACAACAAGCAAAACAAGATAAAACAAAATGACGCTCCAAGCAAAACACATATCATGTGGTGAATAAAAATATAGTCCCGAATATAGTTACTGATAGATGAAGACGAAAGAGGGGATGCCTTCCCGGGGCATCCCCAAGCTTAGGCTTTTGATTGTCCTTGAATTTTACCTTGGTGTGCCTTGGGCATCTCGTGACCTCCGTTATTATAAGAAAACAAACCACCACTCAAAGGTACTGTAATGAACTCATTCTTTGTTTATATTGGTGTTAAACCTACTGTATTCCAACTTCTCTATGATTCATATCCTCCAATACTACTCATAGATTCATCAAAATAAGCAAACAACACACGAAAAACAGAATCTGTCAAAAACAGAACAGTCTGTAGTAATCTATAACTTTCGCATACCTCTGTAAATCCAAAAAAATGAAATAAACTGGTAAACGTGAGGAATTTGTCTATTAATCATCTGCAAAAAGAATCAACTAAATAGCACACTCCAGTAAAATCTGGTGACTATTCTCGTGAGCGCAAAGTTTTTGTTTTTTACAGCATGATCACATAAACTTCACACAAGTCTTCCCAAAGGTTATACTTGGCACAAATATTAATTAAAACACAAAACCACATCTAAACAGAAGGTAGATGCAATATTAATTCCTAAACAGAAGCAAGAACAAAGAAAATAAAATTGGGTTGCCTCCCAACAAACGCTATCGTTTAACGCCCCTAGCTAGGCACGATGATTTAAATGATGCTCGCATAAAAGATAAGAATTGAAACATAAAGTGAGCATCATGAAGAATATGACTAGCACATTTAAGTCGAACCCACTTCCTATGCATAGGGATTTTGTGAGAAAACAACTTATGGGAACGATAATCAACTAGCATAGGAAGGGAAAACGAGCATAGCTTCAAGATTTTAAGCACATAGAGAGGAAACTTGATATTATTGCAATATGTAGAAGCATACGATCCTCTCTCATAATAATTTTCAGTAGCATCATGAATGAATTCAACAATATAACTATCACATAAATCATTCTTGTCATGATCCCCAAGCATATAAATTTTATTACTCTCCACATAAGCGAATTTCTTCTCATGAATAATAGTGGGAGCAAACTCAACAAAATAACTATCATGTGAAGCATAATCCAATTGAAAATTAAAATCATGATGACAAGTTTCATGGTTATCATTATTCTTAATAGCATACAAGTCATCACAATAATCATCTTAGATAGCAACTTTGTTCACATAATCAATTGGAACCTCTTTCGAAATAGTGGATTCATCACTAAATAAAGTCATCACCTCTCCAATTCCACTTTCATCAATATAACCATCATAAATAGGAGGCATGCTTTCATATAATAAATTTTCTCATCAAAACTTGGGGGACTAAAAATATCATCTTCATCAAACATAGCTTCCCCAAGCTTGTGGCTTTGCATATCATTAGCATCATGGATATTCAAAAGATTCACACTAACGACATTGCAATCATGCTCATCATGCACATATTTTATGCCAAGCATTCTATGTAATTCTTCTTCTAGTACTTGAGCACAGTTTTCCTTCCCATCATTTTCACGAAAGATATTAAAAAGATGAAGCATATGAGGTAACCTTAATTTCATTTTTTTAGTTTTCTTTTATAAACTAAACTAGTGATAAAACAAGAAACTAAAAGATTCGATTGCAAGATCTATAGATATACCTTCAAGCACTAACCTTCCCGGCAACGGCGCCAGAAAAGGTTTACTACACAACCTTCTTCTTGTAGTTGTTGTTGGCCTCCAAGTGCAGAGGTTTGTAGGACAGTAGCAAATTTCCCTCAAGTGGATGACCTAAGGTTTATCAATCCGTGGGAGGCACAGGATGAAGATGGTCTCTCTCAAACAACCCTGCAACCAAATAACAAAGAGTCTCTTGTGTCCCCAACACACCCAATACAATGGTAAATTGTATAGGTGCACTAGTTCCACGAAGAGATGGTGATACAAGTGCAATATGGATGGTAGATATAGGATTTTGTAATCTGAAAAATATAAAAACAGCAAGGTAACTAAAGGTGAAAGTGAGCATAAACGGTGTTACAATGATAGGAAAAAAGGCCTAGGGTTCATACTTTCACTAGTGCAAGTTATCTCAACAATAATAACATAACTGGATCATATAACTATCCCTCAACATGCAACAAAGAGTTACTCCAAAGTAACTAATAGTGGAGAACAAACAAAGAGATTATGGTAGGGTACGAAACCACCTCAAAGTTATTCTTTCTGATCGATCTATTCAAGAGCCCATAGTAAAATAACACGAAGCTATTCTTTCCGTTCGATCTATCATAGAGTTCGCACTAGAATAACACCTTAAGATACAAATCAACCAAAACCCTAATGTCACCTAGATACTCCATTGTCACCTCAAGTATCAGTGGGCATGATTATACGATATGCATCACACAATCTCAGATTCATCTATTCAACCAACACAAAGAACTTCAAAGAGTGCCCCAAAGTTTCTACCGGAGAGTCAAGACGAAAACGTGTGCCAACCCCTATGCATAGATTCCCAAGGTCACGAAACCCGCAAGTTGATCACCAAAACATACATCAGGTGAATCAATAGAATACCCCATTGTCACCACATGTATCCCACGCAAGACATACATCAAGTGTTCTCCAATCCTTAAAGACTCAATCCGATAAGATAACTTCAAAGGGAAAACTCAATCCATTTCAAGAGAGTAGAGGGGGAGAACCATCATAATATCCAACTATAATAGCAAAGCTCGCGATACATCAAGATCATGCCATCTCAAGAACACGAGAGAGAGAGATCAAACACATAGCTACTGGTACATACCCTCAGCCCTGAGAGTGAACTACTCCTCCCTCGTCATGGAGAGCGCCGGGATGGTGAAGATGGCCACCGGAGAGGGATTCCCCCTCTGGCAGGGTGCCGGAACAGGGTCTAGATTGGTTTTTGGTGGCAACTGAGGCTTTCGGCGGCGGAACTCCCGTTCTAGGTTATATTCCGGAGGTTTCTGTATTTATAGGATTTTTTGGCGTAGGGCACAAGTCAGGGAGGTTTCCGGGCTGTCCACGAGATAGGGGGCGCCACCACTTGGGGTGGGCGCGCCCCCCACCCTCGTGGGCAGCCCGTGGCTCTCCTGGCCCAACTCTTTTACTTCAGGGGCTTCTTTTGGTCCAGAAAAAATCATCAAAATTGTCTCGTCAATTGGACTCCGTTTGGTATTCCTTTTCTGTAAAGCTCAAAAGCAAGGAAATAACATAAACTGGCACTGGGCTCTGGGTTAATAGGTTAGTCCCCAGAATCATATAATAGTGTATAATAAAGCCCATAAAACATCCTAGAAGGATAATATAATAGCATGGAACAATCAAAAATTATAGATACGTTGGAGACGTATCAGTCCACCGCCTCCAGCCACGTCGCCCGACCAATCAGGCTCCGCCACCTCAGCCACCTCCGCCTCCCGCACCAATCCCACGCCGCCACGTTGCCCAGCCACCTCTCCATCGCTGCCTCCACTTCCTGGGCCCGTAGCACCCAGATCCGGCCCGCACGTTCTCGGAATGGGGTGAAACTTGACGTGCGGTGTTGTTATAGTGTAGGTAGACCGCCTGTCAAATTTCGTCGCATTCGGAGCTTGGTTGATGCCCCAGCGGTTAACCGCGTTAACCACCGGAAGCCCTTTCTCTTTTAGCCCAGCACCCCTCCACAATAGCCCACTAGCCCATCCAAACCACCTGCATGCTCTCGGCCGTTGGATCACGATCGTGTGGGCGAAAACGCACCTCATTTGGACTCTCCTAGCTCCCTCTACCTATAAATTGGCCCTCCCCGTCCAAATTTGCGGATAAGCCCTAATCTTCTTCAACCTCGCGTCGCTGGACACGTCCGCCCCGCCACCGGACGCGTCCACCACCTCCAGCCACGTCGCCCGGCAAATCAGGCTCCGCCACCTCATCCACCGCCGCCTCCCGCGCCAATCCCATGCCGCCACGTCACCAATCCACCTCTCCACCGCCGCATCCACTGCCTGGGCCCGTAGCACCCAGATCTGGCCCGCCCGTGCCCGGATCGGGCCGCGCCGCCGTCACGAGCCACAGCTCGCCTCCCCGCTCGCTGAGCCCCACAGCTCCCCGCGCCGCATCAGCGTTCGCCGCCGGCCTTGCGCACCCCGCGCCGCCTAGGCCGCAGCCCCGCCTCACCACCCATCCAGAGGCCGGCGAGCGCCGCCGCCACTCCCGAACGGCCATGAATGTGGAGCTCGAGCTCGCGCCGTCCCCCCGCACCGAACCTCTGCTGGCGTCTCGGATCCGGACGGGATCTACCCGATCCGCCTTGTGCCAACAAGATTTGTTCTTTCCTGTCGCCCGTGTCGCCAGGTGCCCGTCGCCGGAGTCGATGAATCCCCGTCGTCGTAGCAGCCTTCATCTGCGGTGGCGCCTTCAGCCCGAGGCACGGGATCGAGCAGTCGCTCCTCCCGCTCGCCTCCATTGCCCAGCTGGGTCGGTCCAGACGCCCCCAAGGCCCAGCTCCGGCCCGTCCTGTAACACCCCGAGATGCATGCTACAGTAACTCCACACTAATGATGCCAAGTCATCATCATTATGCCCATAAGAAAACCAATTAAGAAATACTTCAACCTCAACTTCAATTTTAAATTAAAGTCAAGATATTAATTATCCAAGTAGCAAAACAAAAGTGTTCATAATATTACAAAAATTCCCAAAGCTGTTATAAAAATAAAACCAACATTATTTGAAACTCCAAAACGCCCTAGATAATTTTGAATGTCCCAATAACAAACATCCATCACATTTAAATTCATAATGAAATTCAAATGAAACTGTCATGCCACCAAACTTTTTGTGGCAGTGCAAAATATTGTTTAGTAATTGTTTTGGCAAGTTCCACTTTTTTCAAAAGTCTTTTGGTGCACTAAATAAATGCAACTCAGTGGTGGGCTAATAAAACAGAAAAGGGAGGAAGAAAGAAACAACTACACTGCGCTGGGCCCTAGTGGCCACAGCGCAACAGCCCAGCCCAACTACCCATGCCTCCTTCTCTGTTCATCACAGGCGCCGTGAACGCACACGCCGCGTCCATGGTTTCGATTGCCACACGTCGGCCATCTGATCCTCCCCGGCGGCCACAAGACCTCCCCTCACCCCCTGCTGAAACCCTAGCCCCCCTCTTTCTCCTTTCGCGTTGTTTCTTTCTCTCCCGCAAGAAGCCGAGTCACTGTCGCCGTGGACCCCGTCATCCTCGCGCCCACCCAGCTCCCCGACGCCTGAGAATCTGTCCAACTACCTCGCCGTCGTCGCATACGTCGACTGCATGGACGGATTCGACCCCGTACCCCCTGCAACGAGTGGATCGAACTCGTCTTCCACCTCGACACCTGAAGCACGCCATCGTCAGATTCGTCTCCGTCGAACCCTCTCCGACCACGCCGTCTACTCCTCTGCGAATGCTGTGAGCTGCTCTTTAGTTTCCTCTCCTCCCCATGCTTGTTTGCTTCCCGCCACCGCGCCTCGGCCTGCAGCCGCCCGCTCCTGATGGCTGCACTGCAGCCTACAGCTGCTGCTGCTGCTAACCGTACTGCCGCCCGCGCCGGCACCGTCTACTCTGCCTCGTTGCTCGCACCCCTGTCTCGCCTCCGCCTGCCGCCGCCGGCCGCTCGCCGCACCGAGCCACTCGCCGCCGGCCCCCTCCCTCGCCGCGTCGCCAGCCGTGCTCCCCCAATGGCCGCCGTAGCAGCGCCCGCACTTACCGCTGCAGTGTCGCGACGCCCCTGCACAACACTGCTGCCACGCCGCGGCTTGCCCCCGCCTCCCCGTGACACCATGGCTGCGCCATCCTGGCCCTTCCCGCGGCCGCGCCACGCCACCGCGCATGCTCCGGCCGGCTGTGGTCGCCGGCCGCGCCCCGCCGTCGGCGCCCTGGCGGCCTCGTCCCGCCGTGCGGGCGAGCGCTCGCTCGGGCGCCCAGGCCCACGCCCAGGCACCCGTGCCCGCCCCGCTAACCGCCCGCTCCAATGGCCTAATGGGCCACTAAGCAGTGGGGCCCATTCCCCTTAAAAAACATAAAAAGAAAAAGAAAAAGAAATGTTTTTTATAAATAAATATGAATTTAATTAGTTAATTAGTTAATTAATTAAATAGTTAATTAATGGACAATTAAAGGTGCTTAATTAGCCTAATGAACTAGGTTAATTTATTTAAATATGTTAGTTAAGCTGCACCTATGACAGACGGGTCCCACCTGTCAGGTTTGACTAGTCAACTGGTCAGTTGACCTGCTGACGTCATGGTGATGTCATGCTGACATCCCCTTTCACTATTCTGGATAATGTTATATTTTAATAAATAAATAATTCTATAAAATGGTTAAAACTTTAGAAAATCATATGAAATAATCCGTAACTCGGACGAAAATGTTTTATATATGAAAATCGCTCAGAACGACGAGACGAATCCGAATACGCGGTCCGTTTGTCCGCCACACATCTCTAGCATAGCGAACATGCAATTTTCCCTCTCCGATTCATCCGTCCGAAAACACGAAACACCAGGAAAACTTTCCCGGATGTTATCCCCTTCCACCGGTATTGTGTAGCACCGTGTTAGAGCACCCTAGCACTACGTGTTGACATGTCATGCTTCTCTGTTGCATCTGTATGCTTTTTATTTATTGTTTCTTCCCCCCTCTTCTCTCCGGTAGACCGCGAGACTGATGCTACCTCGGTGATCGACTGCATCGACGACGACCCCTACTTCTCGTCTGAGCAATCAGGCAAGCCACCCCCCTTAGATCATTCCGATATCGCCCATTCTCTTCTCTCTTATGCTTGCATTAGAACTGCTACTGCTTTTTGTATGTTCCTATTGTGATGCATAGCCTGTTGTTGATACCTGCTTTCATACCTTACATGTTTATACTAAACTGCTTAGTATAGGCTGGTTAAATATCCACCAGTGACCCCCCCCCACATTGTCCCGACTGCCCCGCTGGATTATCAAAAGACCCGTTCAACGGGATCGAAGACCAGGGCCCGGCATCGCACATCACTTTCCCCTTAGTCGCTCGACACTACTGGGTTACTATCGAGTGTCGAGGGTGAGACCTCATCAGCACTTCTGATGTTAACCTTGTAGGATAGTTCATTGGTTGAGGTCATCGAGGGTGATTCCGCTTTCTCCACTCCCGATAATGACACTATCATGCAACTCCTCAAGAGTGGACCTCGAGGGTGACTCCTCTTTCGTTCACCTTGACGATAAACATCAGGTGGAATTCCATCGAGGGTGATTTCCTCAGGTTTTCCTTTGGTGTCAGACATACAGCTACTATGGTTACTATGACTTTACACTGAACCTAGTTACTAAAGACGGGTCGACCCTGAGGGGTACCCGCGCGAGCTTAATTGCGAGTGATGTGTAGTCGGGTTGACCTGGAAGGTGCCCGCGAGATAAATACGAGGCGTGGCCGGGCACTCGCCCTTGCCGCAAGTTCTCGAGACGGGGCGATGGGGTCACATGTTCGTGAGTCTCTGATCGTTACCACGCGTTCCCAAGACACTAAACGGTTTGGATATTTGATCCAAGGGGCCTGTGTCCTGATAGCGCTAACCATCACGTGGGCATAGTATGTACGTTCTGCGTCGTATGCATCAGCCGAAGCTTAACTGACATCATTGCGACTGAGCGGCACGCGCCGGGTTGGACTGGTTAGGCTCCTACCTTTTTAAAGGAGGTTGCTAGGTCTGCTCACCGGCCGCGTACGCAACGTGCAGGAGTTCCCGGGGCGATTGGCCCATGACCCCTGGGGACATAGGGTTTAGTCCAGCGTGCATGACCTCTCTATTAAGCCTAGGTCGGGTTGTGGCGTATTGTTTGGCCGAGGGCGGGCATGACCTGATGGTGTGTCCGGCCGGAGTTAAGCAAGCGTGATGGATAAGTTGGTGCACCCCTGCAGGGAAGAAAACATCTATCGATAGCCTGTCCTACGGTAACGGACACTTGGAGTTGTATCCCGATCGCTACAACTAGAACTGGATGCTGAGGCATTGTTTGGATATGTTGCTTCGGGAGTCGAGAAAGGATCCCGGAGCGTTGGAACAACAACATAAATATGACTTATGTTATACTACTCTACTTCCCCCTCTTGCTGCAAGACGGTGGTTTCCAGAAGATTCTAGTCTTCGATAGGACTAGCTTCTCTCCCTCTTATTCTGGCATTCTGCAGCTTAGTCCACAGATACTACCCCTTTTCATTGATACCGATGCATATGTAGTGTAGATCCTTGCTGTCAAGTACTTTGGATGAGTACTCATGGTTGCTTTGCTCCCCCCCTTTCCCCCTTCTTTCTTCTTGCTGGTTGATGCAATCAGATGGTGGAGTCCAGGAGCCAGATGCCACTATTGACGACTGCTACTACCCCAACAAAGCCTACTACTACGTGGAGACAGCTGACGACCAGGAGTAGTTAGGAGGTCCCAGGCAGGAGGCCTTGCCTTTTCGATCGTGTTGTTTTGTGCTAGCCTTCTTAAGGCAAACTTGTCTAACTTATGTCTATACTCAGATATTATTGCTTCCGCTGACTCTTGTAAATTCGAGCTTATGTATTCGAGCCCTCGAGGCCCCTGGCTTGTAATATACAGCTTGTATTATTTTATTTGTGTCTAGAGTTGTGTTGTGATATATTCCAGTGAGTCCCTGATCTTGGTCGTACACATTTGCGTGCATGATTAGTGTACGGTCAAATCGGGGGCGTCACAAGTTGGTATCAGAGCCGACTGCCTGTAGGAACCCCCTTTCCAACTCCTTGGCCGAAGTTGAGTCTAGTCTTTGAAAAAATGTTTTACTAACTTGGCTGTGTGGCTTATGGGCCCACGTCGCCATTGGATGATATTAGGGTCTTTTACTCCTCGTCTATACACTGGGATTATGATCTCTCTCCTATCCGGGTTAAATGATTTTGCTAAAATCAAACTTTAGGTTCTCGAAAATACTTCTCCCGGAGAGCCCCTTCAGTCAAGATGGTCGCCTGCTTCATCAAAAGATTCTGGACATAATATTCGATGTTTGCCGAGATTCTTCTGGCCTCCACCTTTGCAATTCCTTACCATCGTTATATCCTTTTGGATAACGAATTACACTTGTCATTCATCCAATCAATTCTCCATTGCTCTTGTTATTACAAGATACCCCGAAACATCTTCCGGTATTCCATATATCGAATGTGCCACTGCTTTGTAGTTCATTGCCACATGAATACCCTTATGGATAATTCCTCCCATTTACCGAGTATCCGCTCATCCCCATTCATGTGTTTCACAAGTCTCAGAAATATCATTCGACCTTCGGAAAATCATGAGCAACCTATTGCTCTTGAAATTCTTGCTTGCTTACATTATGGTTAACCCCATAAGTCTAGTAATCCTATTGACATCCTTTGTCATTATCATTTTGAGTCTGATGATTCAACATGTTGCGAATGCTCGCAATCCTAGATCCTAGAATTCATCCTTCCGGCTCAGACATCATGTTGAACATGAGCTGGTTCTCAACCAATCTGTTTATCGTCGATGGTACCCCTAAGTCTATTCAACTTATGCATCCTTTATCAGAACATTTGCTTCTGATCCCTTGATTGGGAAATCATAATTCCTTTACATCCGAGCTTGAATTAGTCACTTGTTTCTATAATCTGACCCCCCCTGCATTCTTTCTTCTTTTGGTTGAGTATCGATGCTCACATCAGATCCCATGTGGACCGCTGATAACCCTCAACCGTAAGGGATCGAGATAGTATTCGCGGGTAAGAATAACCCAATTTATAGATTCGACACACAAGGAGCCAAAGAGTATTTATAGGCTTTGACAGTTGAGTTGTCAATTCAACCGCATGAAATATACTTACTTGCAACAAAAGATAAGTGGTAACGGTGATATGATAGTGATGGTGGTGACAGCAAAAGTAAACAGCAAAAGTAACAACTAATAACCAGCAGGATTGAAACACTATAGGCTAGGGAGATGGATGGTTGGGCGCTGCATGGATGAGATACATCATGAATCTAACTTGGGGCAAGGCACACAGAAAAGTAATGATCATCTAGGCAAATATCAAACGTTAGGCATGTATCCCACAGGTAGTTGTACGTGCTTGCAATAAGAACTTGCACAACATCTTTTGTCCTACCATCCCGCTACGAACGGGGCCAAAAGGAACTTATGGAGATTAAGGTGCTCCTGTCAAAGAGCACCGGAACAAAGCAATAAACTCAATGGATACATGGAATCCTCAAATTATGGACCATCCCCTTTGGTGTCCCAAGCTGTCACCTTTGGGATCGCCGGTTCCGGACCATAATAGGTGCAAACAACTCATAGATAGGATCAAGAACACAAATATATTCATGCAAACACATAGGGTTCAGATCTGAAAACATGGCACTCGGTCCCAAAGTGACAAGCATTAAGAGCAACAAGTTGAAGCAAAGATGATAAACACCAAAGTAGATGATAGGCAACATGCCCCCAACAATCTGATAAACTATTACATGATCTAACTCATCCAATCCCTACCATCCCCTTTGCCTACAGCAGGGAATTACTCACACATGGAAGGAGAAGTCATGGAGGGAGGACGGAGTGGTGATGATGATGACGATGGCGACGATCTCCCCTCTCCGGAGGCCAAATCAGCCTCCAGATTAGCCCTCCCGAAGAAGAACAGAGGGTGGCGGCGGCTCCGCGACGGAAACTGGAAAAACGACATCTCTTCTGGTGTTTCCTCGCCACGGGAATAAATAGGAGCCAAGGTAGGGCACCAGAGGGGGGAGGACCCTCCCAGGCGGCCTCCTGGCGCGGCCAGGGGTGGGGCCGCGCCAGCAGGGCGCCTGGGGCCCCCCTGGCTGCCCTCTGGCCCCACTTCTGGCACAATGGCCCTTCGGGTGCGTGGATTTTCTGTGATTTTTCTTGGAATTTTCTGAGACACCTAAAAATCCATTTTCCTGCACACAATAAAACCATACAGGCAGCTCTGCTGAAAACAGCGTCAGTCCGAGTTAGTTTAGTTCAAATCATGCAAGAATGAGGGCAAAACAATAGCAAAAGTGTTTGGAAAAGTAGATACGTTTGAGACGTATCAACTCCCCCAAGCTTAGCATATTGCTTGTCCTCAAGCAATTCAGTTCAACAAACTGGACACGACAAAGAAATCTTTGACAAACTCTTTTGCTTCATTAGATGTATATAAGCATGTACTACGAAAAGAGTCTAGCAAGTATTGAAACAATGCTACGAGGACAATGCACGAAGCAATCCTTCTTTCAAGTGACCAATCACAAATAACTAAAAGTAAATAATATGCTACTGAAAATCAAGACAATATTACATTGCACATAGCTTGAACATACTAGAGTGGTATCTCGCTAGCCTCCATGAGTGAAGCAAAACATAAATGCAGAAACTCCTCCAGAGTTTTAAAGGAGACTAGAACTAAGAATTTCAGAATAAATAATACCACAAGCATGCAGAAGATAATGTAATACTTTGGGACAATGCACATTACACTCAGAATGACAATTATGCTCTCCTAGTTGGTGCTTTGAAGAAAGAAGGTGGAGACTCTCGAACCATGGAATTTGATGGCGAGGTTGAAAACCCGTGGTTGGAAGCAAAGACTAAACATGTACCAGAGCTCTTGGTTTTGAAAACAGAGGTAAAAATGATTTTGGGAGGTGCATATTTCGTCAACGAATGCTAGTAGACAACCCAATCACTTCTTATCCTAGACATGTTTCAAGGAATGGCTCCCAAGATGGGGACGATCACATCCCCTTAATCTCCTTTGTTTATCACTACCAAAGTTTTCTGATTTCTCATAAACAAAGCGTGAAGGAGGGTTTGTTGGTTGTGATTATCTTTTGTGAGCTGGGCGCACTCATGCCAGTCCCTCCTCATATTAGGGGTTTGCAGATTAGACATGCAATCCCGGGATAAAACATGTCCAACATAAGAAGATCATGAATTACCTACTACTTCCTCATGAGCTAAAACAGAGGCACAGAACAGGAGTAAATTTGAATAATTTCGAGATGGTACAAGAAAGTCTTCGTTAGGATGGCCGGTAAATACCACATAGGAAGGTATGGTGGACTCATATGGAATACCTGGTTTGAAAGGATTTGGATGCACAAGCATAATTCCGCTTAGTGCGAGCGAAGGCTAGCAAGAGACTGGGAAGCGACCAACTAGAGAGCAATAACGGTCATAATCATGCAGAGCGACAAAGCAACATTGAATTGGGCATGAAAGTGATATTACTATTCTGAAACTCAAAGATCATCAAGGCAAAGCAGACTTTTTAGTCTTAAACATGTGTAAACATGTGCCAAGTCAATCCAAGAATTCTCCAAAGGGAAATACCACCTTAGTATGCCAAACCATGAACAATGCAATGCATGTAAATCATTTCAATAACACATTATATACTCTAGCTATTTGAGATTAGCCACAAGGAAAGCATGAACCACTGGGAAAGCATTGTAAACATAGCACTATGTCGCTACAAGCTGGTCTCTAGATCATAAGTACAAGCATATGTACAAAAGTAGAAACAAGAAGAGTTCATACCGGTTTTCCTTGTTGCTTCCCTTCCGTCGATCTTCGTCATTACTGCCTTGTCACTTGCACGATCGAACGTAGGAAATATAATTAAATGCCATCACGGACTCGAGCTGAACTCTGAAAACAAAGCAAACTAAAGAGAGAAAGGAAATCTTTTTGGGTTTTTGCAAAGAAAGAACAAAGAAGAACGGGCAAAAACTTCGAAAAGATCAAAGCGAACAAAAATAAAACGGATAATACAATGGAAAAGTGAGAAGGGCATGTACTCCCCCAAGCTTAGGCTTTTGGCCTAAGTTGGTAGTAGCTACTGCCCCCAGGAGCCTCCTGCTCCGGGGTGGTACTGGTGAGTCCAAGGGCCGTATAAGGATTCCGGCGCGTACACCGAAGTCCTCGGATCCTCCCACGAAGAAGGGTCCGCACTCCAAGCAGAGGAAGACCCTTCACCAAACTGGGTGACGGTCTCCCCCTGAAAAGGTGGTAACTCACCGTGCTCCTCCTCGTCGGGCACAACCCCCTCCATGGGGTTATGAAACTGATGCTGGACCATGAACTCATCGAACTGGGTTATGAAACTGATGCTGGACCATGAACTCATCGAACTGGATAACATCAAAGGACCATCCGTTCCTGCGAGAAAAATCAAACAAAAGAAGTGCAGGTAGACGGATCTTGCGTTCCGCGGTAGTTCCGAAACGCAAGATATAAACAAGGTTACCAAACTCAGAAGTCATGGTAACAAACTTATGCCTTTTCATAGCAGCAAGATCAAAACTTAAATAAGTAAAAGGCTTATCATCAGGGTGTGGGGTGCCTTTAAGATACTCTAAGATAAGTGTGGCATAAACGCCACCAAATAAATCTCCCTTGTTACCGTTCATAGCAAGGCGTCGAGCAATTAAGGCACCCACATTATAATGAAACCTCCCTGAGAGGGCGGTTGCCAGGATAGCAATATCCGGCGCAGAAATGTTGCTCGTGTTGTCACGAGCTAACACACCTCTAGCAACATAATACGCAAAATACCTGAGGTGAGCGAATAAGATGCTGGAGATTTTTGACCGATGAATATCCCTCGTTTTCATGCTGTAGAGAGAGTTGAAGATGGTTCTCAGCTCGGAGGGCTGAGAGGTCATCTTCGCCGTCCGCCCAATGTTTGGCACACCTATTATTTCACAAAACTTTTCCAAGGGCATGGTCAAAAGATTATTGTAAATTTTAAACTCAATAGAACAAGTATCAAGGTTATATCTAAAACTGTTAATGAAACCGGAGGTGAGTTTTTGATACTGAGCAACACGGCACATGACGAGCCGTGTCAGACCTGCATTAGCACAAAGATTATAAAACTCATCCTTAATTCTTGCAGCTTCAAGGAATTCATCACATGGGAACATCATCGCACGTGCTGGATTTGTGTCTTCCAACAACTCTAGGGGCACATGATCTTCATTGTAGCTCACCCTAGCAGTCGAGGGTGAAGCTGCGGCTCTAGTAACTCGGTCGGAGCGCACGGGCTTCTTCTTCTCAAGCCACCCCTTTGCCCTTCCTAACAAACTCATTTCTGAAATTTTTGACAAATTACAAAAAACAAGGATTTAAACAAAGTGGGTTAAGGCAAACTACTCAACTTACTTACCTAAGGCATAAACTTGCATCAAAGCTTGGAAAATAAATTTCTACACATGCATGCAAGCTCATCTACACAGCACCAAGAACTACTAAATACTCACAAATGAAGCCACCAACCAAAAATCTAATTGGAGGGGTGGAGGAGTTACATACCAGGGAGTATTTGTTCAAAATCTCAGCTCGAATGATAGGCTGTAGAGAGAGGTCGAAAATTGCCTCCAAGAACAGCAAGAACGCAAGAACAGGTGCAGAACTCGTGTTTTTGGAGAGAAAGAGAGAGAGAGGAAGAAGACCTGGAGGCGGGACCTGTGGGCCCCAGGCGCCCTATGGGCGCGGCCAGGGGGCAGGCCGCGCCAGCTGGCCGCCTGGGCCACTGGTGGCCCCCCTGGTCAGCCCCTGGTGCCTCTGGTTCACTCCCGGCATGGAAATTTTAATTTTAATTTTTCTGGAATTTTTCTGAAAACTTCACTGTTGAAATTTTTTCCAAGTTCAAAAAGCTGCAAAACTTTCTGAAAACTTAAAGCAGTGATTAGAATTGTGAAGCTTCAAAAACACAAACACTTGGTACAGCAAGGAGAACAAAAGCTAAAACAAAAGAAAACATAACAAGCTCAACTTTTTACCTATATAAAACATGCTCACTAGTAAGGTTGATCAAGTCTTACCAACAAACCGGCGATATATAGAGCAAAAAGTCCCACCTCTTACGAAGTGATCATTGCACCTTTACTTTAATGGACATTGTCCCCACCATAATAGTTTTGTATTTGTGGTGCACATATAGTGGACAGTCCCATTCTCCAATCTTCACGGTCTCGATATTTTCTATAGAGTTGAGGCCATGCCTCTTGTCGGTCTTCTTTGGAAAATACACCGTGTGTTCTTTATCATTCACATGGAAGGTAACCTTTCCTTTATTGCAATCAATAATAGCACCTGCGGTGTTAAGAAAAGGTCTAACAAGAATAATGGACATGCTCCCATCCTCGGGCATGTCAAGCACGACAAAATCAGTAAGGATCAAACAATTAGCAACTTCTACGGGAACATCCTCACAAATACCTATCGGGGCGGCTGTTGACTTGTCAGCCATCTGAAGAGAGATATCTGTAGGAATTAGTTTCTCTAAACAAAGCCTCTTTTAAAGAGAGAAAGGCATAACACTCACTCCTGCTCCAAGATCACATAAAGCAGTTTTGACATAATTATTCTTTATGGAGCAAGGAATGGTGGGTATTCCTGGATCACCAAGCTTCTCAGGAATCTTGCCACTGAAAGAGTAGTTAGCAAGCATAGTAGATATTGCTTCATTAGGAACTTTTCTTTTATTAGTAACAATATCTTTCATATATTTTGAATAGGGAGGTAACTTAATAGCATCAGTCAAAGGGATTTGAAGAAAAAGAGGTTTCATCCACTCACAAAACTTACTGTAATGCTCTTCTTCTTTAGATTTCAGAGACTTACCTGGAAAGGGCATGGGTTTCTATATCCATGGTTCTCTTTCCTTCCCATGTCTTCTTGCGACGAAGTCTTCTCTTGTGTACTTCTTGCGTTTGTCAGGTGCTTCTTCTTCTCGAACTTCAGGCGGATCATTCTTCTCCTTATCCTTATCTTCAGGTTCGGCACCGTCTTCAGTCTCAACATCGGAGGTAGATATACTGTTGGGATCAACAGCTAGCTCTTCACTTGTAATAGGATCATTGGAATTGTCAGCCTCCTTGTGTTTCTTCTTCTTCTTCTTTGGAGAGCCAACAATTTCTTCTTCCTGCATTTGAGAATCTTGCTCGATTCTCCTCGGATGCCCCTCTGGATAGAGAGGATCTTGAGTGCTAGTTCCTCCTCAGGTCTTAATCCCGAAGGCCTGTAAATCATCTTGTTTGGTATTGTTAGCAAGCAAATCTTTTTGCACATTAGAAATTTGTTCAAGCGGAGTTTGAACCATATGAAAATGCTTCACAAGACATTTAACATCATTAACTATTCTACCTAGAACATCAAGCAAACTTTTGATAGCAAGGGAATTATCATGCAATTGACTTTGTATCCTCTCATTAAAATGACTTTGCTTCATAACAAAATTATCAAGCTCATCTAAACATTGATCAGGAGGCTTACCATGAGGGATGTCACTTGCGTTGAAATCTAAAAGAGAGTGTACCTCTACCATAGGAGGGTGAGTGGTAGGCTCACACAACTTCTCAATAGGGGGTAGATTCTTCACGTCTTCAGTTTTAATACCCTTCTCTTTAATAGACTTCTTTGCTTCTTGCATATCTTCGGGGCTTAGAACAAGCATGCCCCTCTTCTTTGGTGGTGGAGGTGGTTCAGGGACGGACCAATCTTCATGGTTTTTGGCAATCCTGCCCATCAATTCTTCTGCATCGTCCAGTGTTCTTTTCCTGAAAACACAACCAGCACAACTATCCAAATAGGACCTGGATTCATCAGTTAGACCAGCATAAAATATATCGATTAATTCATTCTTAGGGACTCCATGTCCTGGTCTAGCCTGGATCATACTACAGTACCTCCCCCAAGCTTTAGGGAGGTGCTCATCCTGCAACTGTTTAAAGTTATAAATTCTTTGTAAAGCAGCATGTTGCATATGAGCAGGAAAGTACTTATCAACAAAAGAGTGAGCTAAGTCTTGAGGACTCTTAATGGAACCACATGGTAGTGCATCATACCATGTTTTAGCACCTTCCTTCAAAGAGAAAGGAAGGAGCTTAGTCACATAAAAGTTTTGTATCTTTTCATTCGTGGTAAACAAGCCACCCAACTCAGTGAGTTTGGTCAGGTGTGCAATAGCATCATCATTTTCTCTGCCATAAAAGGGGTCAACTTCAACCATAGATATAATTGAAAGATTAACAGAGAAATCATAATCAGGATCATTGATGCATATAGGAGATGTAGCAAATTCAGGATCAGGAACAGTCTTGTTCTTCAAGGAGTGTTTTTCAAGCAGCTTCTTAATAGCTTCAGGGTCAGAGTCGGCAAACTCTGTCAGTTCCCTGCATAAATCATCATCAAGCATAATGTAATCATCATCAAGGAGTCTCTTCTTTAGTTTACTCAAATCAGGATAATCATAAGTTCCACCAATAGGGTAGCGAGTAACAGGAATTTCAATTCCAGATTTTTTGCAGCAGCAGCAATCTGTTTCTCAAGAGCATAACCAAGTGAACCAATATCATCAAGAGTAGTAGAAGCATCATCAAAAGTATCGGACATAGTAACAGATTCAGTAGAAGCATCATGTGGTGGTGGTGAGGCATACTTTCTCATAACAGAAGGTGAATCAAGTGTAGCACTAGTGTTCAGAACAGTACCTCTTCTTGTACTGGATAGTAAGATCGGAACCTTGGGGTCTCCTTTCTTACCCATAGCGGATGAAGTGCAGTAGGTAGGATACTTCAAGTAGACTTGTAAATATTGCTATGCTCCCCGGCAACGGCGCCAGAAAACGGTACTTGATAACCCTCAACCATAAGGGATCGAGATAGTCTTCGCGGGTAAGAATAACCCAATTTATAGATTCGACACACGGGGAGCCAAATAGTATTTATAAGCTTTGACGGTTAAGTTGTCAATTCAACCGCACCTGAAATATACTTACTTGCAACAAAAGATAAGTGGTAACGGTGATATGATAGTGATGGTGGTGACAGCAAAAGTAACAACTAATAACCAGCAGGATTGAAACACTGTAGGCTAGGGAGATGGATGGTTGGGCGCTGCATGGATGAGATACATCATGAATCTAACTTGGGGCAAGGCACACAGAAAAGTAATGATCATCTAGGCAAATATCAAACATTAGGCATGTATCCCACAGGTAGTTCTACGTGCTTGCAATAAGAACTTGCACAACATCTTTTGTCCTACCATCCCGCTACGAACGGGGCCAAAAGGAACTTATGGAGATTAAGGTGCTCCTGTCAAAGAGCACCGAAACAAAGCAATAAACTCAATGGATACATGGAATCCTCAAATTATGGACCATCCCCTTTGGTGTCCCAAACTGTCACCTTTGGGATCGCCGGTTCCGGACCATAATAGGTGCAAACAATTCATAGATAGGATCAAGAACACAAATATATTCATGCAAACACATAGGGTTCAGATCTGAAAACATGGCACTCGGGCCCAAAGTGACAAGCATTAAGAGCAACAAGTTGAAGCAAAGATGATAAACACCAAAGTAGATGATAGGCAACATGCCCCCAACAATCTGATAAACTATTACATGATCTAACTCATCCAATCCCTACCACCCCCTTTGCCTACAGTAGGGAATTACTCACACATGGAAGGAGAAGTCATGGAGGGAGGATGGAGTGGTGATTATGATGACGATGGCGACGATCTCCCCTCTCCGGAGGCCAAATCAGCCTCCAGATTAGCCCTCCCGAAGAAGAACAGAGGGTGGCGGCGGCTCCGCGACGGAAACTGGAAAAACGACTTCTGTTCTAGGGTTTCCTCACCACAGGAATAAATAGGAGCCAAGGTAGGGCACCAGAGGGGGGAGGACCCTCCCAGGCGGCCTCCTGGCGCGGACAGGGGTGGGGCCGCGCCAGCAGGGCGCCTGGGGCCCCCCTGGCTGCCCTATGGCCCCACTTCTGGCACAATGGCCCTTCGGGTGCGTGGATTTTCTGTGATTTTTCTTGGAATTTTTTGAGACACCTAAAAATCCATTTTCCTGCACACAATAAAACCATACAGGCAGCTTTGCTGAAAACAGCGTCAGTCCGGGTTAGTTTAGTTCAAATCATGCAAGAATGAGGGCAAAACAATAGCAAAAGTGTTTGGAAAAGTAGATACGTTTGAGACGTATCAACCGCCATATCCTTGGTTGGATTATTATCCGACAATGTCCTCCATATTCAATAACCTTGTGAGTTCTTTCCCTGATACATAATGCCTTCGGTAAATTGTATCCTCTACCTTGACGAACATACTCTGCTTTCGAGCTTGGGTTGTTTACTCCTGAAGTTTGTGGTATATGTTCCTAAGAGACCCTGATGGGTTGAACCTATGCCTTTTTCTAATCTGTATGAACCCGGAAACTACTACATGTCATACTCTACTGTTGATATGGCGGATAAAATTTCAACACTAATGCCAATTTCGAAACAAGAAGTGAATGAAAGGTTATACATTGAAGAAGTGGGAGTCAACCTTGAACTTTCTGTTCATGCCCATGGACACGGTGTAGATCTTATCATTAAAGCTTCTCTTAAAATTAATTATCCCCTTGATATAAATTCTTCTTATATCAGGGATCTGGCCTTTTGCAATCATGGTTCCGACCATGCTCTCCTTTAAATACCATTTCTCGGACAAGTAAACTACTTGTCCTCTGCAGGTCAATGCACCTGACCAACCTCTAATATGATCTACCTTCGAGTATTACCCCGTGGTATCTCTATAATGTCACAGAACCATATTACTTCTTATAAGTTCTTCTTCAAGTATTACTTCTCATCGATTCCAATTTTTCACCGGTTCTGAGTTGTCAGACACTCAAGGACACAGATAAGTGAATCAATCCCACACTCTGATTCAATAACTCTAAGTAATCTCCATTGCTTATGAGTTTATTAATTCTTCAAGTCATATCTAGCCTGGTCGGCTATATCATTATCATGCATCTATTTAACTGTGCTACCTGGTCCTTCCCAGAGCACAATTTCAACAATGAGCTAAGCTTACGCCGATCTTCCTCGGCATATCGTTTTGCCTTGAATAACTAGCTTGATTTCTAGTTTGTATTGTACTAGTGGTTTCATTAACCTTTCGCTCCATCATTCATTTGACTTGATGTCATCGCCGATCGATTACATCTTAATGAAATCTCTCGACAAATGTGTCGTGATCATCATCAACAATGATTTGCCTTCTTCCAAATTGTAAATCGAATTCGTGATGGGAAATACCATCCTTTCCCCTCGATGAATTGTTGCTGAGCCCGTCGGCCACATCCTCATCTTTTCCTTGCTGAAAATGTAAGACTTATTCTATAAGTTGTTCCTGATGGATCCTTTATGTATTCAAAGTCTGATCTTTACCTAATGACCATGTCGGTGCTATCTCGAAGCATGTCTGTGGTACTCCAAAGATCCACAAGAACATGGTAAGCGCAATGCTAAATGTTTTTGATCAACTATCCAACATCGTTGTGTGGGTACACATCATAATTCTTCTTACCCCTTTTATCTATATGGTCAGGACTTTGATCTCCTGATACGTATATCATGCCCTGCTTAATCTTGGGAATGATATACTCCTATTCATTGTGGTTAAACACATTTTCCTTCCCATTTGTTTGTTTAACCTTTCTTTGATCTAAATATAATCTAAGCAGTAATAATTTTCTGCTTATGTAAACACCTTGGTGTACAACTCTGTCAGTAAGACCCTGTTACTATTGTTGATATCATTCCGGTAACCACCGATGAACGAGAACTTTGCCTATTTGTCCGCCTCGTTTCAACGAGCAGGAAAATGGTTCTCTTTGTCCCTCGCCCTTGGTACCGATGTTGTTGCCGGCAAAATTAACATGCTATCCTCTGACATGCCTTGCTTGCATGATCGTGCAAGACGTCACCGCCCTTCCTACTGTTAACCCACATAGTGGGCCCATAACCCACAGTTCCACAGGATCGAAACATGCCTCTCCTGTACATCCCCATTTTCCAAAATTGTTCCTCGCACTTGGCTTCGTATTTAATTCACGAGCTAACTTCCTCACCATGTTTCACGCCGGTGTCAGGCCCAACATTATCCTCCATTGCTTTGAACCCCCTCATCACCTGTTTTAGGCATCAGTTGAATGCCTACCTGGTTGGAACTTATTGAAACTCCTTATAGCACTCGGCACGTTTCCTTGTGCTTATAAAATCTCCTTCCTTGAGATAACTGCCGGATGCCGAACCTTTCAGACATCCGTCCTTATCGCTTTCCCCCTTAATCCACCTCTTAAATCTCGGGACGAGATTTCTTGTAGTGGAGGAGATTTGTAACACCCCGAGATGCATGCTACAGTAACTCCACACTAATGATGCCAAGTCATCATCATTATGCCCATAAGAAAACCAATTAAGAAATACTTCAACCTCAACTTCAATTTTAAATTAAAGTCAAGATATTAATTATCCAAGTAGCAAAACAAAAGTGTTCATAATATTACAAAAATTCCCAAAGTTGTTATAAAAATAAAACCAACATTATTTGAAACTCCAAAACGCCCTAGATAATTTTGAATGTCCCAATAACAAACATCCATCACATTTAAATTCATAATGAAATTCAAATGAAACTGTCATGCCACCAAACTTTTTGTGGCATGCAAAATATTGTTTAGTAATTGTTTTGGCAAGTTCCACTTTTTTTCAAAAGTCTTTTGGTGGACTAAATAAATGCAACTCAGTGGTGGGCTAATAAAACAGAAAAGGGAGAAAGAAAGAAACAACTACACTGCGCTGGGCCCTAGTGGCCACAGCGCAACATACCAGCCCAACTACCCATGTCTCCTTCTCTGTTCATCACAGGCGCCGTGGACGCACACGCGGCGTCCATGGTTTCGATTGCCACACGTCGGCCATCTGATCCTCCCCGGCGGCCACAAGACCTCCCCTCACCCCCTGTTGAAACCCTAGCCCCCCTCTTTCTCCTTTCGCGTTGTTTCTTTCTCTCCTGCAAGAAGCCGAGTCACCGTCGCCGTGGACCCCGTCGTCCTCGCGCCCACCCAGCTCCCCGATGCCTGAGATTCTGTCCAACTACCTCGCCGTCGTTGCCTACGTCGACTGCATGGACGGATTCGACCCCGGACCCCCTGCAACGAGTGGATCGAACTCGTCTTCCACCTCGACACCTGAAGCACGCCATCATCAGATTCGTCTCCGTCGAACCCTCTCCGACCACGCCGTCTACTCCTCTGCGAATGTTGTGAGCTGCTCTTCAGTTTCCTCTCCTCCCCATGCTTGTTTGCTTCCCGCCGCCGCGCCTCGGCCTGCAGCCGCCCGCTCCTGATGGCTGCGCTGCAGCCTACAGCTGCTGCTGCTCCTAACCGTACTGCCGCCGACGCCGGCGCCGTCTACTCTGCCTCGTCGCTCGCACCCCTGTCTCGCCTCCGCCTGACGCCGGCAGCCGCTCGCCGCACCCAGCCACTCGCCGCCGGCCCCCTCCCTCGCCGCGTCGCCCGCCGTGCTCCCCCCAATGGTCGTCGTCGCAGCGCCCGCACTTACCGCTGTCGTGCCGCGCCGCCCCTGCACCACACTGCTGCCACGCCGCGGCTTGCCCCCGCCTCCCCGCGACACCACGGTTGCGCCCTCCTGGCCCCTCCAGCGGCCGCGCCACGCCGCCGCGCCTGCTTCGGCCGGCTGTGGTCGTCGACCGCGCCCCCCATCGGCGCCCTGGCAGCCTTGTCCCGCCGTGTGGGCGAGCGCTCGCTCGGGCGCCCACGCCCACGCCCAGGCACCCGTGCCCGCCCCGCTAACCACACGCTCCAGTGGTTTAATGGGCCACTGAGCAGTGGGGCCCATTCCCCTTAAAAACATAAAAGGAAAAAGAAATGTTTTTTATAAATAAATATGAATTTAATTAATTAAATAGTTAATTAATTAAATAGTTAATTAGCGGACAATTAACGGTGCTTAATTAGCCTAATGAACTAGGTTAATTTATTTAAATATGTTAGTTAAGCTGCACCTATGACAGACGGGTCCCACCTGTCAGGTTTGACTAGTCAACTGGTCAGTTGATTTGCTGACGACATGGTGATGTCATGCTGACATCACCTTTCACTATTCTGGATAATGTTATATTTTAATAAATAAATAATTCTAGAAAATGGTTAAAACTTTAGTAAATCATATGAAATAATCCGTAACTCGGATGAAAATGTTTTATATATGAAAATCGCTCAGAAAGACAAGACGAATCCGAATACGCGGTCCGTTCGTCCGCCACACATCTCTAGCATAGAGAACATGCAACTTTCCCTCTCCGATTCATCCGTCCGAAAACACGAAACACCAGGAAAACTTTCCCAGATGTTATCCCCTTCCGCCGGTATTGTGTAGCACCGTGTTAGAGCACCCTAGCACTACGTGTTGACATGTCATGCTTCTCTGTTGCATCTGTATGCTTTGTATTTATTGTTTCTTCCCCCTCTTCTCTCCGATAGACCGCGGGACTGATGCTACCTCGGTGATCGACTGCATCGACGACGACCCCTACTTCTCGTCTGAGCAACCAGGCAAGCCACCCCCCTTTGATCATTCCGATATCGCCTATTCTCTTCTCTCTTATGCTTTCATTAGAACCGCTACTACTTTTTGTATGATCCTATTCTGATGCATAGACTGTTGTTGATACCTGCTTTCATACCTTACATGTTTATACTAAACTGCTTAGTATAGGCTGGTTAGATAT
>LR738710.1:38030189-38074315 GCA_902687465.1 Secale cereale
CCCCGCCACATTGTCCCGACTGCCCTGATGGATTATCAGAAGACCCGTTCAACGGGATCGAAGACCAGGGCCCAGCACCGCACATCACTTTCCCCTTAGTTGCTCGACACTACTGGGTTACTTTCGAGTGCCGAGGGTGAGACCTCATCAACACTTCTGATGTTAACCTTGTAGGATAGTTCATCGGTTGAGGTCATCGAGGGTGATTCCTATTTCTCCACTCCCGATAACGACACTGTCATGCAACTCCTCAAGAGTGGACCTCGAGGGTGACTCCTCTTTCGTTCACCTTGACGATAAACATCAGGTGGAATTCCATCAAGGGTGATTTCCTCAGGTTTTCCTTTGGTGTCAGACACACAGCTACTATGGTTACTATGACTTTACACTGAACCTGGTTACTAAAGACGGGTCGAACCTGAGGGGTACCCGCGCGAGCTTAATTGCGAGTGATGTGTAGTCGGGTTGACCTGGAAGGTGCCCGCAAGATAAATACGAGGCGTGGCCGGGCACTCGCCCTTGCCGCAAGTTCTCGAGACGGGGCGATGGGGTCACATGTTCGTGAGTTTTTGCTCGTTACCGCGCGTTCCCAAGACACTAAACGGTTTGGATATTTGATCCAAGGGGCCTCTGGCCTGATAGCGCTAACGATCACGTGGGCATAGTATAGGCGTTCTGTGTCGTATGCATCAGCCGAAGCTTAACTGGTGTCATTGCGCCTGAGCGGCGCGCGTCGGGTTGGACTCGTTAGGCTCCTACCTTTTAAAGGAGGTTGCTAGGTCTGCTCATCGGCCGCGTACGCAACGTGCAGGAGTTCCCGGGGCAATTGTCCCATGACCCCTGGGGGCATAGGGTTTAGTTCGGCGTGCATGACCTCTCTATTAAGCCTAGGTCGGGTTGCGGCGTATTTTTTGGCCGAGGGCGGGCATGACCTGATGGTGTGTCCGGCCGAAGTTAAGCAAGGATGATGGGTAAGTTGGTGCACCCCTACAGGGAAGAAAACATCTATCGATAGCCTGTCCTACGGTAACGGACACTTGGAGTTGTATCCCGATCGCTACAACTAGAACTAGATGCTGAGGCATTGTTTGGATATGTTGCTTCGGGAGTCGAGAAAGGATCCCGGAGCGTTGGAACAACAATATAAATATGACTTATGTTATACTACTCTACTTCCCCCTCTTGCTGCAAGACGGTGGTTTCCAGAAGATGCTAGTCTTCGATAGGACTAGCTTCTCTCCCTCTTATTCTGGCATTCTGCAGCTTAATCCACAGATACTACCCCTTTTCATTGATACTGATGCATATGTAGTGTAGATCCTTGCTTGCGAGTACTTTGGATGAGTACTCACGGTTGCTTTGCTCCCCCTTTACCCCTTCTTTCTTCTTGCTGGTTGATGCAACCAGATGGTGGAGTCCAGGAGCCAGATGCCACTATTGATGACTGCTACTACCCCGACAAAGCCTACTACTACGTGGAGACAGCTGACGACCAGGAGTAGTTAGGAGGTCCCAGGCAGGAGGCCTTGCCTCTTCGATCGTGTTGTTTTGTGCTAGCCTTCTTAAGGCAAACTTGTCTAACTTATGTCTGTACTCAGATATTATTGCTTCCGCTAACTCTTGTGAATTCGAGCTTATGTATTCGAGCCCTCGAGGCCCCTAGCTTGTAATATACAGCTTGTATTATTTTATTTGTGTCTAGAGTTGTGTTGTGATATATTCCAGTGAGTCCCTGATCTTGGCTGTACACATTTGCGTGCATGATTAGTGTACGGTCAAATCGGGGGCGTCACACGTCCCCGCAAGCCAGCCTGCCCCGTCAATTGGGCCGAGACCCGTAGGTAAGCCCACTAAGCCCCGCTCGGTGCACATTTTGCTATCCTGCGCTCAGTTGACTTGGCCAAAATGACTAATTCCCTGGAAAAAGTCATAATATGTTGCATACTTGTGTTGGAGTTTTGTTCTTCTTCTTCGTCGATCTTGGGATAGGTTCCTGGTCGGCAGCCTGGGATAGTAGATGGATGTCGTTGTGCTTTCATGTTTTCATCCGTAGTCGGATGTCTTGTAGATGATGTGTTGTATTCATGTGGAGTTGTATGACTTGTATGTATCCCCATCTATGTATGTAATGGTACGATGTAATGATATCCATCTTGCTAAGCGCCCGAAATGCGGTTGTGCCTCAATCACAAGTCTTATCTATTGATCGAGATAGAATCGCATCTTGGGCGTTACAAGTTGGTATCAGAGCCTCGACCGACCATAGGAGCCCCCTTGATTGATCGTAGTTTGGCCGTTGTCGAGTCTAGAAAAAAACTATTTTAGAGTCTAGTTATATCAGAGAGTAGGAATTCTTTTTACTCCTCAGCCCCTTCGTCGCTCTGGTGAGGAATCTTGATGTAGGTGCTTTGAATTACTCCTCTTCCCCTTCAATTTTTTTAGGATCACACTGTTAGTTATCGTTCGTTGTGGTGTCAGGTCTTTTCATCCGGTGCAATTCTCTTCGAGTCGATTCGACCCTCTTCGTCTTTGGCACGATCAATCCTCAGTACTTTTCAACCGGTTTCGTTTTCCCCATCTGAAGTGGTCTTTCTTTTCCCACCCGCCCACCCTTTTGCTTCTCGGAGCCGGAGTCCTTAATCGAGTATCCATTCTACTCGTGCGAAGTCTTTGCTTTCTTTCCTCAATTATTTCAGCTAGTGAATTCTCATCTCGTTCGACATTCTTCTTCTTTTCTTCTTTTCTGGTGGATTCAACTCAAGTATTCGGTGTTGTTCATATTATTTTCCCTCGGCTCGAATATTCCCCTTGCTCGTTTACCTGTCGCCATTTAATTATTCCGAAGTTCCGAAGACATCTCAGGAGATTTGTTTGTGTTCCAATTAATTCGAGGTTGCCACCTCCTTCGAGTCTTTTAATCGTTCCGGTGCATCATTTCTTTTTTTTTTTCAATCCTTTTCTACGGTGTTTTCTCTTCGGTGGGCTCATAACCCATAGGTCTTTTCCCAAGATCTTACCTGACTCTTCTAAATTTCCGGAGTGATTCCCAAATTCTTTTCAAGTGTGACGTAAGTATGGATTCCATCAGTCATGTGCCTTCTCCAAGATTGCTTTCAATTTCTTTTCATCGTTCGTTCAACTTATCCTCTTTTCATTCTCCCGAAGTATCTCAACAATTTTGGTTGTGTTCCTCGTCCTCATTTGAAGCCCGAAGAAGAGTTTCCCTGAAATCCTGTCCGTTCTCTTCAAGATTCGTGCTTCTAGCTTAATGCTATCCTTTCGAATTATTCCGATCGTCAATAAATATTTCTTACCCATTCAGAGTATTTCATGATTTCTTCCATTGTGATCCTCCGAAGGCCATTATTTCAGAAGATTTCTTCGTTCTCAGTTTTGAACTTCGTCCTCCAAATTTTCTTCATTGATGCCTCTTCGTTCGTCTCCATATTCTTCCGGTGCTTCGTCCAAGTATAATTTAGTCAGTTCGCGATCTCTTCGTCTCTTGCATCTAAATTTCCTCAAGTGCTTTATTCTTCCTGGAGATTCATTCTCTTGTATTCACTCGATTTTAATTCTTCCCGGTGGTTCGTTCATTATCTTCACTCGGTTTCAACTCCTTACGGTGGTTCGCTCAAGAGTTCTTTTCCTTGTTATCAAATCAACCCATTCGTTCCTTTTGAATCATACCGGTGGTCCATGAAGACTTTCTAAAGTTTTGCGATATATCCCTTGTTAACCAATTTCAACGAGAATAAGTAGTATGCGAATCCATTGCTTCACATCAATTTAATTGGTGAAGGATAAGCATAACATAATTCTTATTCTCCAAGTTGATTTAATCCTTTCCTTCAGAATTTGTTCATGTTGAATAAATTCTAGTCCCAAGTGTTTTGTATTTTCTTTTCCGGAGTTCAAGGTTTCTCGGCCTTCTCATCGGAACCCCGTCTAAATCATCTCAAGGACTTATTCCTATTCATTTCATCCTTCATCGTCCTTTCGTTACCGGAGTTCTTCAAGGTGGTTCATCATGATTCAAATCATTCTTCAAGTGTTCATCAAATTCTTTTGGATCAAGCGTAAGCATTCTTCTTCTTGCGTCTCAAAGTGCAAATAATTCTCCGTATTCTTTTGAATTGAAGTTTTGCATTTCTTTCTTCATCCTCAGCTATCCATCTTTTCATTGCGGCATAATTCACCTCAAGCTCTGAGATGTTTTCCTTAAGTCGACAAAAAGCATATTCTTTTGTTGTTGATTTTCTCAACAACTCCGTTCAATCCTTCCTTCTAAGGATGCATTCAAATTCATTCATGATGAAAGTTGTCATCTTCTTCTCCGTTCTTCTCAATTCTTCCGAAGGCATTGTGTTCTCTCTTTTGTCAAGTAGTATTCCATCTTCAAAGTTCAAGTCCTATTCCTTCAATGCCCAACCGGAGTGCTGCCCGAATTGCTTTTCTATCTCTTTTAGCCGGAGTGGTTTTGAATTCACTCTTGTTCCTTCAACTCTTACTTCATATCCTTAAACCTTTTGATTCTCGTCGTATGCCTTGTTTCCTCATTTTACCGGAGCTTCTCAGTCTCATTCATCTCCGTTGTATTCTTCCTTTCAACTGACTCAACCTCTCAACATTCTTTGGTTTCTCCTTTGTTCTCCTTTTCCTCTTCCGTCTCGTTCCTAAGATCTCGGGACGAGATGTCTTGTTAGTAGGGGAGTGTTGTGACACCTCGAGACCGGTGCGCCAGGTGTCAGCCAGTTATTCGTCGCCGTTGCCATGTCATCTGCTTGCGTTTTGCATTTTTCCATGTCAGCGTGTGCATTGCATCAGCATGTTTTAAAAACTTGCATTAGTCTGAGTCCTCACGTCCTCTTCGTTGACCGTTCTGAGCCAAGACATACTTGCGCGCGCCTGCGGCATCTCCAAAACCGCGTTTTGTAAGTGGCCGGAAACATTCTCGAAATGGGGTGAAAGTTGACGTGCGGTGTTGTTATAGTGTAGGTAGACTGCCTGTCAAATTTCGTCGCATTCGGAGCTCGTTTGATGCCCCAACGGTTAACAGCCGGAAGCTCTTTCTCTTTTAGCCCAGCACCCCTCCAGAACAGCCTGCTAGCCCATCCAAACCACCTCCATGCACTCGGTCGTTGGATCACGATCGTGTGGGCGAAAACCGCACCTCATTTGGACTCTCCTAGCTCCCTCTACCTCTAAATTAGCCCTCCCCGTCCAAATTTGCAGATAAACCCTTGTCTTCTTCAACCTCGCGTCGCCGGACACGTCCGCCCTGCCATCGGACGCGTCCATGATGTCTACTACGCAACCTTCTTCTTGTAGACGTTGTTGGGCCTCCGAGTGCAGAGGTTTGTAGGACAGTAGCAAATTTCCCTCAAGTGGATGACCTAAGGTTTATCAATCCGTGGGAGGCGTAGGATGAAGATGGTCTCTCTCAAACAACCCTGCAACCAAATAACAAAGAGTCTCTTGTGTCCCCAACACACCCAATACAATGGTAAATTGTATAGGTGCACTAGTTCGGCGAAGAGATGGTGATACAAGTGCAATATAGATGGTAGATATAGGTTTTTGTAATCTGAAAAATATAAAAACATCAAGGTAACTAAAGGTAAAAGTGAGCATAAACGGTGTTGCAATGATAGAAAACAAGGCCTAGGGTTCATACTTTCACTAGTGCAAGTTATCTCAACAATAATAATATAACTGGACCATATAACTACCCCTCAACATGCAACAAAGAGTCAGTCCAAAGTAACTAATAGCGGAGAACAAACAAAGAGATTATGGTAGGGTACGAAACCACCTCAAAGTTATTCTTTCTGATCGATCTATTCAAGAGTCCGTAGTAAAATAACACGAAGCTATTCTTCCCGTTCGGTCTATCATAGAGTTCGTACTAGAATAACACCTTAAGATACAAATCAACCAAAACCCTAATGTCACCTAGATACTCCATTGTCACCTCAAGTATCCGTGGGCATGATTATACGATATGCATCACACAATCTCAGATTCATCTATTCAACCAACACAAAGAACTTCAAAAAGTGCCCCAAAGTTTCTACCGGAGAGTCAAGACGAAAATGTGTGCCAACCCCTATGCATAGATTCCCAAGGTCACGGAACCCGCAAGTTGATCACCAAAACATACATCAAGTGAATCAATAGAATACCCCATTGTCACCACAGGTATCCCACGCAAGACATACATCAAGTGTTCTCCAATCCTCAAAGACTCAATCCGATAAGATAACTTCAAAGGGAAAACTCAATCCATTACAAGAGAGTAGAGGGGGAGAAACATCATAAGATCCAACTATAATAGCAAAGCTCGCGATACATCAAGATTGTGCCATCTCCAGAACACGAGAGAGAGAGAGAGATCAAACACATAGCTACTGGTACATATGCTCAACACTGAGGGTGAACTACTCCTCCCTCGTCATGGAGAGCGCCGGGATGGTGAAGATGGCCACCGAAGAGGGATTCCCCCTCCGACAGGGTGCCGGAACAGGGTCTAGATTGGTTTTCGGTGGCAACTGAGGCTTTCGGCGGCGGAAATCCCGATCTAGGTTATATTCCGGAGGTTTCTGTATTTATAGGATTTTTTGGCGTACGGCACAATTCAGGGAGGATTCCGGGCTGTCCACGAGATAGGGGGCGCCACCACTTGGGGTGGGCGCACCCCCCCACCCTTGTGGGCAGCCCGTGGCTCTCATGGCCCAACTCTTTTACTTCGGGGGCTTCTTTTGGTCCAGAAAAAATCATCAAAAATTGTCTCGTCAATTGGACTCCGTTTGGTATTCCTTTTCTGTAAAACTCAAAAGCAAAGAAAAAACATAAACTGGCACTGGGCTCTGGGTTAATAGGTTAGTCCCCAAAATCATATAAAAGTGTATAATAAAGCCTATAAAACATCCTAGAAGGATAATATAATAGCATGGAACAATCAAAAATTATAGATACGTTGGAGACATATCAAGCATCCCCAAGCTTAATTCCTGCTCGTCCTCGAGTAGGTAAATGATAAAAACATAATTTTTTATGTGGAATGCTACCTAACATAATTCTCAATGTGATTTTCTTTATTGTGGCATGAATGTTCAGATCCGAAAGATTCAAGATAAAAGTTTATATCGACATAAGAATAATAATACTTCAAGCATACTAACAAAGCAATCATGTCTTCTGAAAATAACATGGCCAAAGAAAGTTATCCCTACAAAATCATATAGTCTGGCTATGCTCCCTCTTCATCACACAAAATATTCATATCATGCACAACCCCGGTTTCAGCCAAGCAATTGTTTTCATACTCAATTTTTTCAAACCTTTCAACTTTCACGCAATACATGAGCGTGAGCCATGGATATAGCACTATAGGTGGAACAGAGTGGAGGTTGTGGAGAAGACAAAAAGGAGGAAGATAGTCTCACATCGACTAGGCGTATCAATGGGCTATGGAGATGCCCATCAATAGATATCAATGTGAGTGAGTAGGGATTGCCATGCACCGGATGCACTAGAGCTATAAATGTATGAAAGCTCATCAAAAGAAACTAAGTGGGTGTGCATCCAACTTGCTTGCTCATGAAGACCTAGGGCATTTGAGGAAGCCCATCATTGGAATATAGAAGCCAAGTTCTATAATGAAAATTCCCACTAGCATATGAAAGTGACTAAACAAGAGACTCTCTATCATGAAGATCATGGTGCTACTTTGAAGCACAAGTGTGGAAAAATATAGTAGCATTGTCCCTTTTTCTTTTTTCTTTTTTTTCTTTTTTTTGGGCCTTTCTTTTTCTTTGGCCTTTGCTTCTTCTTCTTTTCCTTTTTTTTTCTTTGGGACAATTCTCTAATAATGATGATCATCACACTTATGTTGATTTACAACTCGATACTAGAACAAAGTATGACTCTAGATGAATGCCTCTGACGGTGTACCGGGATGTGCAATGAATCAAGAGTGACATGTATGAAAAATTATGCATGGTGGCCTAGCCACGAATACGATGTCAACTACATGATCATGCATGGCAATATGATAATGATGAAGCGTGTCACATGAACGGAACGGTGGAAAGTTGCATGGCAATATATCTCGGAATGGCTATGTAAATGCCATGATAGGTAGGTATGGTGGCTGTTTTGAGGAAGATATATGGTGGGTGTATGGTACCGGCGAGAGTTGCGCGGTACAAGAGAGGCTAGCAATGGTGGAAGGGTGAGAGTGCGTATAATCCATGGACTCAACATTAGTCATAAAGAACTCATATACTTATTGCAAAAATTTACGAGTCATCAAAACAAAGCAATCAACGCATGCTCCTAGGGGGGAGGTTGGTAGGAGTTGACCATCGCGCGCCCCCGACCTCCACACAAAGGATGACACTCAATAAATACCTCATGCTCTAACTTCGTCACATAGCGGTTCACCATACATGCATGCTACGGAAATCACAAACTTTAACACAAGTATTTCTTGAATTCATAATTACCCTGCTAGCATAACTCTAATATCACCATCCTCATATCTCAATACAAGCATCAAGTATCAAACTTCTCATATCATTCAATGCACTTGTATGAAAGTTTTTACTATACTCATCTTGGATGCCTATCATACTAGGACTAATTTCATAACCAAAGCACATTACCATGCTGTTCTAAAAGAATCTCAAAAGGATTTAAGTGAAGCATGAGAGATCAACAATTTCTTCGAAATAAAACCACCGCCGTGCTCTAAAAGATATAAGTGAAGCACTAGAGCAAACAACAAACTACTCCAAAAGATATAAGTGAAGATCAATGAGTAGTTGAATAATTATGTAACTATGTGAATACTCTCTAACATTTAAGAATTTTAGATCTTGGGATATTATTCAAACAGCAAGCAAAACAAGATAAAACAAAATGACGCTCCAAGCAAAACGCAGATCATGTGGTGAATAAAAATATAGTCCCGGGTATAGTTACCGATAGATGAAGACGAAAGAGGGGATGCCTTCCCGGGGCATCCCCAAGCTTAGGCTTTTGGTTTTCCTTGAATTTTACCTTGGGGTGCCTTGGGAATCCCCAAGCTTAGGCTCTTGCCACTCTTAGTTCCATAGTCCTTCAAAGCCATACTCAAAACATGAAAACTTCACAACACAAAACTTAGCCAAAAATCTCGTGAGCTCCGTTAGTATAAGAAAACAAACCACCACTCAAAGGTACTGTAATGAACTCATTCTTTGTTTATATTGGTGTTAAACCTACTGCATTCCAACTTCTCTATGATTCATATCCTCCAATACTACTCATAGATTCATCAAAATAAGCAAACAACACACGAAAAACAGAATCTGTCAAAAACAGAACAGTCTATAGTAATCTGTAACTTTCGCATACTTCTGTAACTCCAAAAATATGAAATAAACTAAGAAACGTGAGGAATTTTTCTATTAATCATCTGCAAAAAGAATCAACTAAATAGCACACTCCAGTAAAATCTGGTGACTATTCTCGTGAGCGCTAAAGTTTCTGTTTTTTACAGCATGATCACATAAACTTCACACAAGTCTTCCCAAAGGTTATACTTGGCACAAACACTAATTAAAACACAAACCACATCTAAACAGAAGCTATGTACAATATTTATTCCTAAACAGAAGCAAGAACAAAGAAAATAAAATTGGGTTGCCTCCCAACAAGCGGTATCGTTTAACGCCCCTAGCTAGGCACGATGATTCCAATGATGCTCACATAAAATATAAGAATTGAAACATAAAGTGAGCATCATGAAGAATATGACTAGCACATTTAAGTTTAACCCACTTCCTATGCATAGGGATTTTGTGAGCAAACAACTTATGGGAACGATAATCAACTAGTATAGGAAGGGAAAACGAGCATAGCTTCAAGATTTTAAGCACATAGAGAGGAAACTTGATATTATTGCAATATGTAGAAGCATATGATCCTCTCTCATAATAATTTTCAGTAGCATCATGAATGAATTCAACAATATAACTATCACATAAAGCATTCTTGTCATGATCCCCAAGCATATAAATTTTATTACTCTCCACATAAGCGAATTTCTTCTCATGAATAATAGTGGGAGCAAACTCAACAAAATAACTATCATGTGAAGCATAATCCAATTGAAAATTAAAATCATGATGACAAGTTTCATGGTTATCATTATTCTTAATAGCATACAAGTCATCACAATAATCATCATAGATAGCAACTTTGTGAAGGAAATATGCCCTAGAGGCAATAATAAAGTTGTTATTTATATTTCCTTATATCATGATAAATGTTTATTATTCATGCTAGAATTGTATTAACCGGAAACTTAGTACATGTGTGAATACATAGACAAAACAGAGTGTCCCTAGTATGCCTCTACTAGACTAGCTCATTCATCAAAGATGGTTATGTTTCCTAACCATAGACATGAGTTGTCATTTGATCAACGGGATCACATCATTAGGAGAATGATGTGATGGACTAGACCCATCCGTTAGCATAGCACTATGATCGTTTAGTTTTACTGCTATTGCTTTCTTCATGACTTATACATGTTCCTATGACTATGAGATTATGCAACTCCCGAATACCGTAGGAACACCTTGTGTGCTATCAAACGTCACAACGTAACTGGGTGATCATAAAGATGCTCTACAGGTGTCTCCGAAAGTATTCGTGGTGTTGGCATAGATCAAGATTAGGATTTGTCACTCCGAGTGTCGGAGAGGTATCTCTGGGCCCTCTCGGTAACACACATCACAATAAGCCTTGCAAGCAAAAAGACTAATGAGTTAGTCACAAGATGATGTGTTACGGAACGAGTAAAGAGACTTACCGGTAACGAGATTGAACTAGGTATAGAGATACCGACGATAGAATCTCGGGCAAGTAACATACCGATGACAAAAGGAACAACGTATGTTGTTATGCGGTTTGACCGATAAAAGATCTTTGTAGAATATGTAGGAGCCAATATGAACATCCAGGTTCCGCTATTGGTTATTGACCGGAGATGAGTCTCGGTCATGTCTACATAGTTCTCGAACCCGTAGGGTCCGCACGCTTAACGTTTGATGACGATCGGTATTATGAGTTTATGAGTTTTGATGTACCGAAGGTAGTTCGGAGTCCCGGATGAGATCACGGACATGACGAGGAGTCTCGGAATGTCCGAGACATAAAGATTGATATATTGGACGACTATATTCGGACACCGGAAGTGTTCCGGAAAAGTTTCGGATTTAACTGGATTGCCGGAGGGGGTTACCGGAACCCCCTACGAGGGGGATGGTCCATAGTGGGCCTTGAGGAAAGGAGAGAGACAGCCCATAGAGGCTGGCCGGCGCCCCACCTAGGGATCCTAGTTGGACTAGGATTGGGGGGGCGCCACATCTCCCTCTTTTCCTTTCCCTCTCTTCCTTCTTGATGGACTCCTACTAGAAATAGGATTGCAATCCTATTCCTAGTAGGATTGCCCTAGCCGCACCATAGGAGGCCGGCCGGCCCTCCTCCCTTGCTCCTTTATATACGGGGGCAGGGGGGCACCCAAAGACACACAAGTTGAATTGTTCCAGCCGTGTGCGGTGCCCCCCTCCACAGAAACACACCTCGGTCATACCGTTGCAGTGCTTAGGAGAAGCCCTGCGCCGGTGAATACATCATATCCGTCACCACGCCGTCGTGCTGATGAAACTCTCCCTTGAAGCTCAACTGGATCAAGAGCTCGTGGGACGTCATCAAGCTGAACGTGTGCTGAACGCGGAGGTGCCGTACGTTCGGTGCTTGATCGGTTGAATCGCAAAGAAGTTCGACTACATCAACCGCGTCACTTGATGCTTCCGCTTCCGGTCTACGAGGGTACGTAGACACACTCTTCCCTCTCGTTGCTATGCATCTGGTAGATAGATCTTGCGTGATCGTAGGAAAATTTTAAAATACTACGTTCCCCAACAGTGGCATCATGAGCCAGGTCTACGCGTAGATGATATGCACGAGTAGAACACAATGAGTTGTGGGCGATACTAGTCATACTGCTTACTAGCATGTCATACTTTGCTTCCGCGGTATTGTGAGATGAAGCGGCCCGGATCGACATTACGCGTACGCTTACGCGAGACTGGTTTCACCGTTATGAGCACTCATTGCTTAAAGGTGACTGGCGGGTGTCTGTCTCTCTCACTTTAGCTGAATCAAGTGTGGCTACGCCCGGTCCTTGTGAAGGTTAAAACAGCACATACTTGACGAAACATCGTTGTGGTTTTGTATGCGTAGGTAAGAACGGTTCTTGCTAAGCCCGTAGCAGCCACGTAAAACTTGCAACAACAAAGTAGAGGACGTCTAACTTGTTTTTGCAGGGCATGTTGTGATGTGATATGGTCAAGACATGATGAGTTATACGGTTTTGTATGAGATGATCATGTTTTGTAATGTTATCGGCAACTGGCAGGAGCCATATGGTTGTCGCTTTATTGTATGAAATGCAATCGCCATGTAATTGCTTTACTTTATCACTAAGCGGTAGCGATAGTCGTAGAAGCAATAGTTGGCGAGACGACAACGATACTACGATGGAGATCAAGGTGTCGCGCCGGTGACGAAGGTGATCATGACGGTGCTTTGGAGATGGAGATCAAAAGCACAAGATGATGATGGCCATATCATGTCACATATTTTGATTGCATGTGATGTTTATCTTATCATGCTTCTTATTTTGCTTAGAACGACGGTAGCATTATAAGATGATCCCTTACTAAATTTCAAGGTATAAGTGTTCTCCCTGAGTATGCACCATTGCGAAAGTTCGTCGTGCCGAGACACCACGTGATGATCGGGTGTGATAAGCTCTACGTTCAAATACAACGGGTGTAAGACAGTTTTGCACACGCAGAATACTCGGGTTAAACTTAACGGGCCTAGCATGGCCTCGGGACACTGGAAACCGAAAGGTTGAGCGTGAATCATATAGTAGATATGATCAACATAAGATGTTCACCATTGAAACTACTCCATCTCACATGATGATCGGACATGGTTTAGTTGATTTGGATCACGTGATCATTTAGATGACCGGAGGGATGTCTATTTAAGTGGGAGTTCTTAAGTAATATGATTAAATTGAACTTTAATTTATCATGAACTTAGTCCTGGTAGTATTAGCATATCTATGTTGTAGATCAATAGCTCGCGATGTTGCTCCACGTTTATTTTTTTTATATGTTCCTAGAGAAAACTAAGTTGAAAGATGTTAGTAGCAATGATGCGGAATTGTTCCGTGATCTGAGGGTTATCCTCATTGCTGCACAGAAAAATTATGTCCTTGATGCACCGCTAGGTGACAGACCTATTGCAGGAGCAGATGTAGACGTTATGAACGTTTTGACAAAAGCTCGGTATGATGACTATTTGATAGTTTAAGTGCACCATGCTTTACGGCTTAGAACCGGGACTTCAAAAACGTTTTAAACGCCACAGAGCATATAAGATGTTCCAAGAGTTGAAATTAGTATTTCATACTCATGCCCGTGTCGAGAGGTATAAGACTTCTAACAGTACTTTGCCTACAAGATGGAGGAGAATAGCTCAACCAGTGAGCATGTGCTCAGATTGTCTGGGTACTACAATTACTTGAATCAAGTGGGAGTTAATCTTCCAGATAAGATAGTAATTGACAAAGTTCTCTAGTCACTATCACCAAGTTAGTAGAACTTCGTGATGAACTATAATATGCAAGGGATGACGAAAGGAATTCCAAAGCTCTTCGCGATGCTGAAGTCGGCGAAGGTAGAAATCATGAAAAAGCATCAAGTGTTGATGGTTAACAAGACCACTTGTTTCAAGTAAAGGGCAAAGGGATAGAAGGGAAACTTCAAGAAGAATGACAAGCAAGTTGTCACTCCCGTGAAGAAACCCAAAGCTAAAACTCAAGCCTGAAACTAAGTGCTTCTACTGCAAAGGAAATGGTCACTGGAAGTGGAACTGCCCTAGATACTTGGCGGATAAGAAGGATGGCAAAGTGAACAAAGGTATATTTTGATATACAGATTATTGATGTGTACTTTACTAGTGTTCATAGCAACCCCTGGGTATTTGATACCGGTTCAGTTGCTAAAATTAGTAACTCGAAACGAGAATTGCAGAATGAACAGAGACTAGTTAAAGGTGAAGTGACGATGTGTGTTGGAAGTGGTTCCAAGATTGATATGATCATCATCGCACACTCCCTATACTTTCAGGATTAGTGTAAAAACTAAATAAATGTTATTTGGCATTTGCGTTGAGCATGAATATGATTTGATCATATTTGTTGCAATACGATTATTCATTTAATGTCATAGAATAATTGTTATTCTGTTTACATGAATAAAACCTTCGATGGTCATACACCCAATGAAAATAGTTTGTTGGATCTCGATCGTGTTGATACACATATTCATAATATTGAAGCCAAAAGATGCAAGGTTAATAATGATAGTGCAACTTATTTGTGGCACTGCCGTTTAGGTCATAATGGTGTAAAGCGCATGAAGAAACTCCATAGTGATGGACTTTTGGAATCACTTGATTATGAATCACTTGGTGCTTGCGAACCATCCCTCATGGGCAAGATGACTAAAACTCCATTCTCCGGAACAATGGAGCGAGCAACAGATTTGTTGGAGATCATACATACAGATGTATGTGGGCCAATGAGTGTTGAGGCTCGCGGCGGGTATCGTTATTTTCTAACCTTCACTGATGATTTAAGCAGATATGGGTATATCTACTTAATGAAGCACAAGTCTGAAACATTTGAAAAGTTCAAAGAATTTCAGAGTGAAGTAGAGAATCATCGTAACAAGAAAATAAAGTTTCTACGATCTGATCGTGGAGGAGAATATTTGAGTTACGAGTTTGGTCTTCATTTGAAACAATGTGGAATAGTTTCACAACTCACGCCACCCGGAACACCACAGCGTAATGGTGTGTCCGAACGTCGTAACCGTACTTTATTGGATATGGTGCGATCGATGATGTCTCTTACTGATCTACCACTATCGCTTTTGGGGTTATGCATTAGAGACAGCTACATTCACGTTAAATAGGGCACCATCTAAATCCGTGGAGATGACACCGAATGAACTATGGTTTGGCAAGAAACCAAAGTTGTCGTTTCTTTAAGTTTGGGACTGCGATGCTTATGTGAAAAAGTTTCAACATGATAAGCTCGAACCCAAATCGGAGAAGTAAATCTTCATAGGATACCCAAAAGAAACTGTTGGGTACACCTTCTATCAAAGATCCGAAGGCAAGGTCTTTGTTGCTAAGAGTGGATCCTTTCTAGAGAAGGAGTTTCTCTCGAAAGAAGTGAGTGGGAGGAAAGTAGAACTTGATGAGGTAATTGTACCTTCTCCTAAATTGGAAGGTAGTACATCACAGAAACTAGTTCCAGTGATTCCTACACCAATTAGTGAGGAAGCTAATGATGGTGATCATGAAACTTCAGATCAAGTTTCTGCTGAACTTCGTAGATCGACCAGAGTTCGTTCCGCACCAGAGTGGTACGGCAACCCAGTTCTGGAAGTCATGTTACTAGACCATGATGAACCTACGAACTATGAGGAAGCGATGATGGGCCCAGATTCTGCAAAATGGCTTGAGACCATGAAATCTGAGATGGGATCCATGTATTAGAACAAAGTATGGACTTTGGTTGACTTGCCCGATGATCGGCAAGCCATCGAAAATAAATGGATCTTCAAGAGGAAGACCGACGCAAACGGTAATGTTACTGTTTACAAAGCTCGACTTGTTGCGAAAGGGTTTCGACAAGTTCAAGGAGTTGACTACGATGAGACTTTCTCACCCGTAGCGATGCTTAAGTCTGTCCGAATCATGTTAGTAATTGCCGCATTTTATGAAATCTGCCAAATGGATAACAAAACTGCATTCTTTAATGGATTTATTAAAGAAGACTTGTATATGATGCAACCAGAAGGTTTTGTCAATCCTAAAGGTGCTAACAAAATGTGCAAGCTCCAGCGATCCATCTATGGACTGGTGCAAGCATCTCGGAGTTGGAATATACGCTTTGATAAGTTGATCAAAGCATATAGATTTATACAGACTTGTGGTGAAGCCTGTATTTACAAGAAGTGAGTGGGAGCACTACAACTTTTCTGATAAGTATATGTGAATGACATATTGTCGATCGGAAATGATGTAGAATTTTCTGGAAAGCATAAAGGAGTGTTTGAAAGGAGTTTTTCAAAGAAAGACCTTGGTGAAGCTGCTTACATATTGGGCATCAAGATCTATAGAGATAGATCAAGACGCTTGATAAGACTTTTGATGAGTACATACCTTGATAATATTTTGATGTAGTTCAAAATGGATCAGTCAAAGAAGGAGTTCTTGCCTGACTTGTAAGGTGTGAAGTTGAGTAAGACTCAAAGCCAGACCACGGCAGAAAAATATAGAGAGAATGAAAGTCATTCCCTATGCCTCAGCCATAGGTTCTATAAAGTATGTCATGCTGTGTACAAAACACGTTGTGTACCTTGCCATGAGTTTGACAGGGAGGTACAATAGTGATCCAGGAGTAGATCACTGTACAACGGTCAAAATTATCCTTAGTAATTGGATGACTAAGGAAATGTTTCTCGATTATGGAGGTGATAAAGAGTTCGTCGTAAAGGGTTACGCCGATGCAAGCTTTGACACTAAATCTAGATGACTCTAAGTATCAATCTGGATGCGTATTGAAAGTGGGAGCAATTAGCTAGAGTAGCTCCATGCAGAGCATTGTAGACATAGAAATTTGCGAAATACATACGGATCTGAATGTGATAGACCCGTTGACTAAACTTCTCTCACAAGCAAAACATGATCACACCTTATTACTCTTGGGTATTAATCACATAGCGATGTGAACTAGATTATTGACTCTAGTAAACCCTTTGGGTGTTGGTCACATGGTGATGTGAACTATGGGTGTTATTCACATAACAATGTGAACTATCGGTATTAAATCACATGGCGATGTGAGCTAGATTATTGACTCTAGTGCAAGTGGGAGACTGAAGGAAATATGCCCTAGAGGCAATAATAAAGTTGTTATTTATATTTCCTTATATCATGATAAATGTTTATTATTCATGCTAGAATTGTATTAACCGGAAACTTAGTACATGTGTGAATACATAGACAAAACAGAATGTCCCTAGTATGCCTCTACTAGACTAGCTCATTGATCAAAGATGGTTATGTTTCCTAACCATAGACATGAGTTGTCATTTGATCAACGGGATCACATCATTAGGAGAATTATGTGATGGACTAGACCCATCCGTTAGCATAGCACTATGATCGTTTAGTTTTACTGCTATTGCTTTCTTCATGACTTATACATGTTCCTATGACTATGAGATTATGCAACTCCCGAATACCGTAGGAACACCTTGTGTGCTATCAAATGTCACAACGTAACTGGGTGATCATAAAGATGCTCTACAGGTGTCTCCGAAAGTATTCGTGGTGTTGGCATAGATCAAGATTAGGATTTGTCACTCCGAGTGTCGGAGAGGTATCTCTGGGCCCTCTCGGTAACACACATCACAATAAGCCTTGCAAGAAAAAAGACTAATGAGTTAGTCACGAGATGATGTGTTATGGAATGAGTAAAGAGACTTACCGGTAACGAGATTGAACTAGGTATAGAGATACCGACGATCGAATCTCGGGCAAGTAACATACCGATGACAAAAGGAACAACGTATGTTGTTATGCGGTTTGACCGATAAAAGATCTTCGTAGAATATGTAGAAGCCAATATGAACATCCAGGTTCCGCTATTGGTTATTGACCGGAGATGAGTCTCGGTCATGTCTACATAGTTCTCGAACCCGTAGGGTCCGCACGCTTAACGTTTGATGACGATCGGTATTATGAGTTTATGAGTTTTGATGTACGGAAGGTAGTTCGGAGTCCCGGATGAGATCACGGACATGACGAGGAGTCTCGGAATGTCCGAGACAAAAAAAATTGATATATTGGACGATTATATTCGGACACCGGAAGTGTTCCGGAAAAGTTTCGGATTTAACTGGATTGTCGGAGGGGGTTACCGGAACCCCCTACGAGGGGGGATGGTCCATAGTGGGCCTTGAGGAAAGGAGAGAGGCAGCCCATAGATGCTGGCTGGCGCCCCACCTAGGGATCCTAGTTGGACTAGGATTGGGGGGGCGCCACATCTCCCTCTTTTCCTTTCCCTCTCTTCCTTCTTGATGGACTCCTACTAGGAATAGGATTGCAATCCTATTCCTAGTAGGATTGCCCTATCCGCACCATAGGAGGCCAGCCGGCCCTCCTCCCTTGCTCCTTTATATACGGGGGCAGGGGGGCACCCAAAGACACACAAGTTCAATTGTTCCAGCCGTGTGCGGTGCCCCCCTCCACAGAAACACACCTCGGTCATACCGTTGCAGTGCTTAGGAGAAGCCCTACGCCGGTGAATACATCATATCCGTCACCACGCCGTCGTGCTGACGAAACTCTCCCGTGAAGCTCAACTGGATCAAGAGCTCGTGGGACGTCATCAAGCTGAACGTGTGCTGAACGCGGAGGTGCCGTACGTTCGGTGCTTGATCGGTTGAATCGCGAAGAAGTTCGACTACATCAACCGCGTCACTTGACGCTTCCGCTTCCGGTCTACGAGGGTACGTACACACACTCTTCCCTCTCGTTGCTATGCATCTGGTAGATAGATCTTGCGTGATCGTAGGAAAATTTTAAAATACTACGTTCCCCAACACTTTGTTCTCATAATCAATTGGAACCTCTTCCGAAATAGTGGATTCATCACTAAATAAAGTCATCACCTCTCCAAATCCACTTTCATCAATATAACCATCATAAATAGGAGGCATGCTTTCATATAATAAATTTGCTCATCAAAACTTGGGGGAATAAAAATATCATCTTCGTCAAACATAGCTTCCCCAAGCTTGTGGCTTTGCATATCATTAGCATCATGGATATTCAAAGGATTCACACTAACGACATTGCAATCATGCTCATCATGCACATATTTTATGCCAAGCATTCTATGTAAATCTTCTTCTAGTACTTGAGCACAATTTTCCTTCCCATCATTTTCACGAAAGATATTCAAAAGATGAAGCATATGAGGTAACCTTAATTCCATTTTTTTAGTTTTCTTTTATAAACTAAACTAGTGATAAAACAAGAAACTAAAAGATTCGATTGCAAGATCTAAAGATATACCTTCAAGCACTAACCTCCCCGGCAACGGCGCCAGAAAAGGTTTACTACACAACCTTCTTCTTGTAGACGTTGTTGGGCCTCCAAGTGCAGAGGTTTGTAGGACAGTAGCAAATTTCCCTCAAGTGGATGATCTAAGGTTTATCAATCCGTGGGAGGCATAGGATGAAGATGGTCTGTCTCAAACAACCCTGAAACCAAATAACAAAGAGTCTCTTGTGTCCCCAACACACCCATTACAATGGTAAATCGTATAGGTGCACTAGTTCGGCGAAGAGATGGTGATACAAGTGCAATATGGATGGTAGATATAGGTTTTTGTAATCTGAAAAATATAAAAACAGCAAGGTAACTAAAGGTAAAAGTGAGCATAAACGGTGTTACAATGATAGGAAACAAGGCCTAGGGTTCATACTTTCACTAGTGCAAGTTATCTCAACAATAATAACATAACTGGATCGTATAACTATCCCTCAACATGCAACAAAGAGTCACTCCAAAGTAACTAATAGTGGAGAACAAACAAAGAGATTATGGCAGGGTACGAAACCACCTCAAAGTTATTCTTTCTGATCGATCTATTCAAGAGTCCATAGTAAAATAACACGAAGATATTCTTTCCGTTTGATCTATCATAGAGTTCGTACTAGCATAACACCTTAAGATACAAATCAACCAAAACCCTAATGTCACCTAGATACTCCATGGTCACCTCAAGTATTAGTGTGCATGATTATACGATATGCATCACACAATCTCATATTCATCTATTCAACCAACACAAAGAACTTCAAAGAGTGCCCCAAAGTTTCTACCGGAGAGTCAAGACGAAATCGTGTGCCAACCCCTATGCATAGATTCCCAAGGTCACGGAACCCACAAGTTGATCACCAAAACATACATCAAGTGAATCAATAGAATACCCCATTGTCACCACAGGTATCCCACGCAATACATACATCAAGTGTTCTCCAATCCTTAAAGACTCAATCCGATAAGATAACTTCAAAGGGAAAACTCAATCCATTACAAGAGAGTAGAGGGGGAGAAACATCATAAGATCCAACTATAATAGCAAAGCTCGCGATACATCAAGATCGTGCCATCTCAAGAACACGAGAAAGAGAGAGAGAGAGAGAGAGAGAGAGAGAGATAGAGAGAGAGAGAGAGAGAGAGAGAGAGAAAGATCAAACACATAGCTACTGGTACATACCCTCAGCCCCGAGGGTGAACTACTCCTCCCTCGTCATGGAGAGCACCGGGATGGTTAAGATGGCCACCGGAGAGGGATTCCCCCTCCGGCAGGGTGCCGGAACAGGGTCTAGATTGGTTTTTGGTGGCAACTGAGGCTTTCGGGGGCGGAACTCCTGATCTAGGTTATATTCCGGAGGTTTCTGTATTTATAGGATTTTTTGGCGTAGGGCACAAGTCAGGGAGGTTTCCGGGCTGTCCACGAGATAGGGGGCGCCACCACTTGGGGTGGGCGCGCCCCCCACCCTCGTGGGCAGCCCGTGGCTCTCCTGGCCCAACTCTTTTACTTCGGGGGCTTCTGTTGGTCCAGAAAAAATCATCAAATATTGTCTCGTCAATTGGACTCCGTTTGGTATTCCTTTTCTGTAAAACTCAAAAGCCAAGAAAAAACATAAACTGGCACTGGGCTCTGGGTTAATAGGTTAGTCCCCAAAATCATATAAAAGTGTATAATAAAGCCCATAAAACATCCTAGAAGGATAATATAATAGCATGGAACATTCAAAAATTATAGATACGTTGGAGACGTATCAGTCCACCGCCTCCAGCCACGTCGCCCGACCAAATAGGCTATGCCACCTCAGCCATCGCCGCCTCCCGAATCAATCCCACGCCGCCACATTGCCCAGCCACCTCTCCATCGCTGCCTCCACTGCCTGGGCCCGTAGCACCCAGATCCGGCCCGCACGTTCTCGGAATTGGGTGAAAGTTGACGTGCTGTGTTGTTATAGTGTAGGTAGACCGTCTATCAAATTTCGTCGCATTCAGAGCTCGGTTGATGCCCCAACGGTTAACCACGTTAACCGCCGGAAGCCCTTTCTCTTTTAGCCCAGCACCCCTCCACAATAGCACAATAGCCCATCCAAACCACCTGCATGCTCTCGGTCGTTGGATCACGATCGTGTGGGCGAAAACCGCACCTCATTTGGACTCTCCTAGCTCCCTCTACCTATAAATTAGCCCTCCCCATCCAAATTTGTGGATAAACCCTAATCTTCTTCAACCACGCGTCGCCGGACATGTCCGCCCCGCCACCGGACGCGTCCACCGCCTCCAGCCACGTCGCCCGGTAAATCAGGCTCCGCCACCTCAGCCACCGCAGCCTCCCACAGCAATCCCACGCCGCCACGTCGCCAAGCCACCTCTCCACCACCGCATCCACTGCCTGGGCCCGTAGCACCCAGATCTGGCCCGCGCGGGCCCGGATCGGGCCGCGCCGCCGCCGCGAGCCACAGCTCGCCTCCCGCTCGCTGAGCCCCACAGCTCCCCGCGTCGCATCGCCGTTCGCCGCCGGCCTTGCGCACCCCGCGCCGCCGAGGCCGCAGCCCCGCCTCATTACCCGTCCCACGTCGGCGAGCGCCACTGCCACTCCCGGACGGCCATGAATGTGGAGCTCGAGCTCGCGTCGCCCCCCCTGCACCAAACCTCTGTCGGCGTCTCGGATCCGGTCGGGATCTACCCGATTCGGCTTATGCCAACGAGATCTGTTCTTCCCCGTTGCCCGCGCCGTCGGGTGCCCGTCGTCGGATAGATGAATCCCCGCCGTCATAGCCGCCTTCGTCCGCGGCGGCGCCTTTAGCCCAAGGCACGGGATCGAGCAGCCGCTCCTCTCGCTCGCATCCAGTGCCCAGCTGGGCCGGTCCAGACGCCCCCAAGGCCCAGCTCCGGCCCGTCCCCGCAAGCCAGCCTTCCCCGTCAATTGGGCCGAGGCCCGTAGGTGAGCCCACTAAGCCCCGCTCGGTGCACATTTTGCTATCCCGTGCTCAGCTGACTTGGCCAAAACGACTAAGTCCCTGTAAAAAGTCATAATATGTTGCATACTTATGTTGGAGTTTTGTTCTTCTTCTTCGTCAGTCTTGGGATAGGTTCCTTGTCGGCAGCCTGGGATAGCAGATGGATGTCGTTGTGCTTTCATGTTTTCATCCGTAGTCGGATGTCTTGTAGATGATGTGTTGTATTCATGTGGAGTTGTATGACTTGTATGTATCCTCATCTATGTATGTAATGGTATGATGTAATGATATCCATCTTGCTAAGCGCCCGAAATGCGGTTGTGCCTCAATCACAAGTCTTATCTAGTGATCGAGATAGAATCACATCTTGGGCGTTACAATGGCGCGCCACCTCTAGGGCCGACCACCACCTCCTCCTTTCCTTTATATACGGGGGCAGGGGCACCCCAGAGGCACACCAATAGTTCTCTTAGCCGTGTGCGGTGCCCCCCTCCACAGTTTACTCCTCTGGTCATAGCGTCATAGTGCTTAGGCGAAGCCCTGCGCGGATCACATCACCAACACCGTCACCACACCGTCGTGCTGACGAAACTCTCCCTCGACCCTCTACTGGATAAAGAGCTCGAGGGACGTCATCAAGATGAACGTGTGCTGAACATGGAAGTGACGTACGTTCGGTACTTGGATCTGTTGGATCATGAAGACGTTCGACTACATCAACCGCGTTAATACAACGCTTCTGCTTTCGGTCTACGAGGATACGTGGACACACTCTTCCCGTCTCGTTGCTATGCATCTCCTAGATAGATCTTCCATGAGCGTAGGAATTTTTTTGAAATTGCATGCTACGTTCCCCAACAATCTCTCCCTCCGAGGAGGTGATCTTGGAGTATGTGCAGACTGAACCGTCTCGGCTCGTACAGACCTGCTATGAATCCTGTTGCACGACTGGGACACAGCGGAATTCTGCTCACGAGCTGCCCTGAGCAACGTGCGAATTTGTTCCAGGCCTTTGCCAGCCTCAGAACGGGGTGGCTGAATCAAATCCGCTATGCGTGCGGCCACTGCGACATTTTGGATCGGTGTGCGGTATACCTGACATTCGTCTCAAATTCCAGTCGGAAACAACTGCCGCTGCAGTCGACTGGAGCTTGGAATCCGCGTGCATGCGCGTTCGTTGAGTGCTCGCTGAAGGTTCTTCAGTCGAGTGCACTCAGCCAGAGTGGCTGAACGCGCAGACTATAGGGCATGCGCCTCGGCCGTCTCCCCAACAATGGGGGTTCGAAGGGTCTGCTCTTCCCTGCCTCGCGCAGCTTCCTTTGCTCTGCTGTGAGGGGCTGCGGGTGATATCCGACATCGTCGTGTGACGGGCCTTTGTCATCCTCGCCGGCGTGGGGAAATCTTGGGTGAGCGCGCTGTGAGTCGACCACGAGGACTTCGGTGGCGGGATCATTGATTTCGCACTCGGAAGGCGAATTCGTATGATCAGTCGACGGATCAAACAGATCATATATGCATTCGTTAGGCTTGATTGCCGCGACGTGCGGATGCGCCGATTGATGGCCGACCGCGTGACGAAGCCACCGCTGGAGCCACGAGCGACCGGATCGCTTGCGACGGCGAGTGGCGAGTGGCGTGGGTGATGCTGGAGGTGACCGGTACTGAGTCGACGGCTGTCACAGGAGGACGCCGCACACACTCGCACAAAAGTGCGCCGTCCCGCGGACTGGGGGGGACTCAGCGTCGAGCGGTGCCTCCTGCAGCCAAGCCGAATCATCGGCGATGAGGACAAGCGCGCCGAGACGGATCTCGTGGCCCGGAGACAACTCACCGCCGAACGCCATGCTGAAGGGAATCGGAAAAATGCAACCTTGCCGGAAAGTCGCTTAGACGCCTGCCCCGTGGTGGGCGCCAACTGTCGTGGGAACGTATCTGACAGTGAGAGTAGGGGGTAGGAAAGAGGCAGAGTCCTAGCTACGGCAAGATTGTGACACAGCTTTTACAAGTTCAGGCCCCTCTCGGAGGAGGTAACAGCCCTACGTCTCGGTGCCGTGGAGGCTTTGTCGACTGGTATGTGTTGTGGTTATAAGGGGTGCGAACCCTTGTGCCCGAGGGGAGGGGTGGCTTATATAGAGTGCGCCGGACCCTCCCAGTCATCAGTTACACAAGGGTTCAATGCGAGTTATGTCTTAGACGTTACTGATAACGCCTGCATTAAATGATCTTTATGGCTACGGAGTGAATGTCCGACCGTTGCCATCCTGTAGTGACTTTTGGTGTTCTTGTTGGGGAACGTAGTATTTTAAAATTTTCCTACGATCACGCAAGATCTATCTACCAGATGCATAGCAAAGAGAGGGGAGAGTGTGTCTACGTACCCTCGTAGACCGGGAGCGGAAGCGTCAAGTGACGCGGTTGATGTTGTCGAACTTCTTCACGATCCAACCGATCAAGCACCGAACGTACGGCACCTCCGCGTTCAGCACACGTTCAGCTTGATGACGTCCCACGAGCTCTTGATCCAGTTGAGCTTCACGGGAGAGTTTCGTCAGCACAACGGCGTGGTGACGGATATGATGTGATCACCGGCGCAGGGCTTCTCCTAAGCTCCGCGACGGTACGACCGAGGTGTGATTCTGTGGAGGGGGCACCGCACACGGCTAAAACAAATCAACTTGTGTGTCTTTGGGTGCCCCCCTGCCCCCGTATATAAAGGAGCAAGGGAGGAGGGGCCGGCCACCTCCTATGGTGCAGCTAGGGAGGGGACTCCTACTAGGAATAGGATTGCAATCCTATTCCTAGTAGGATTCACCGGAAGGAAGAAGGGGGAAAGGATTAGGAGAGGTGGCGCCCCCCCAATCCTAGTCCAACTAGGATTGCTAGGTGGGGGCGCCGGCCAGCCCTATTGGGCTGCCTCTCTCTCACCCTTTAGGCCCACTATGGACCATTCCCTCTCGTAGGGGGTTCCGGTAACCCCCTCCGGCATTCCCGATAAATCCGAAACTTTTCCGGTATACTTCCGGTGTCCGAATATAGCCGTCCAATATATCAATCTTTATGTCTCGGACATTCCGAGACTCCTCGTCATGTCCGTGATCTCATCCGGGACTCCGAACTACCTTCGGTACATCAATACTCAAAAACTCATAATACCGATCGTCATCAAACGTTAAGCGTGCGGACCCTACGGGTTCGAGAACTATGTAGACATGACCGAGACTCATCTCCGGTCAATAACCAATAGCGGAACCTGGATGTTCATATTGGCTCCTACATATTCTACGAAGATCTTTTATCGGTCAGAACCGCATAACAACAAACGTTGTTCCTTTTGTCAAACGGTATGTTACTTGCCCGAGATTCGATCGTCGGTATCTTTATACCTAGTTCAATCTCGTTGCCGGCAAGTCTCTTTACTCGTTCCGTAACACATCATCTCGTGACTAACTCATTAGTCTTTTGCTTGCAAGGCTTATTATGATGTGTGTTACCGAGAGGGCCCAGAGATACCTCTCCGACACTCGGAGTGACAAATCCCAATCTTGATCTATGCCAACACCACGAATACTTTCGGAGACACCTGTAGAGCATCTTTATGATCACCCAGTTACGTTGTGACGTTTGATAGCACACAAGGTGTTCCTACGGTATTCAGGAGTTGCATAATCTCATAGTCATAGGAACATGTATAAGTCATGAAGAAAGCAATAGCAGTTAAACTAAACGATCATAGTGCTATGCTAACGGATGGGTCTTGTCCATCACATCATTCTCCTAATGATGTGATCCCGTTGATCAAATGACAACTCATGTCTATGGCTAGGAAACATAACCATCTTTGATCAATGAGCTAGTCTAGTAGAGGCATACTAGGGACATACTGTTTTGTCTATGTATCCACACATGTACTAAGTTTCCAGTTAATACAATTCTAGCATGAATAAAAGACATTTATCATGATATAAGGAAATACAAATAACATCTTTATTATTGCCTCTAGGGCATATTTCCTTCAGTCTCCCACTTGAACTAGAGTCAATAATCTAGATTACAAAGTGATGATCCTCACACCCATGGAGTCTTGGTGCTGATCATGTTTTGCCCGTGGAAGAGGCTTAGTCAACGGGTCTGCAACATTCAGATCCGTATGTATTTTGCAAATCTCTATGTCTCCCTCCTTGACTAGATCGCGGATGGAATTGAAGCGTCTTTTGATGTGTTCTCTTGTGAAACCTAGACTCCTTCGCCAAGGCTATGGCTCCAGTGTTGTCACAAAAGATTTTCATTGGACCCGATGCACTAGGTACTACACCTAGATCGGATATGAACTCCTTCATCCAGACTCCTTCATTTGCTGCTTCTGAAGCAGCTATGTATTCCGCTTCACACGTAGATCCCGCCACGACGCTCTGCTTGGAACTGCACTAGCTGACAGCTCCACCGTTCAATAAAAATACATATCCGGTTTGTGACTTAGAGTCATCTGGATCAGTGTCAAAGCTAGAATCGACGTAACCGTTTACGACGAGCTCTTTGTCACCTCCATATACGAGAAACATATCCTTTGTTCTTTTCAGATACTTTAGGATGTTTTTGACCGCTGTCCAGTGATCCACTCCTGGATTACTTTGGTACCTCCCTGCTAGACTTATAGCAAGGCACACATCAGGTCTGGTACACAGCATTGCATACATGATAGATCCTATGGCTGAGGCATAGGGAATGACTTTCATTTTCTCTCTATCTTCTGCAGTGGTCGGGCATTGAGTCTTACTCAACTTTATACCTTGTAAAACAGGCAAGAACCCTTTCTTTGACTGATCCATTTTGAACCTTTTCAAAATCTTATCAAGGTATGTGCTTTGTGAAAGTCCAATTAAGCGTCTTGATCTATCTCTATAGATCTTGATGCCTAATATGTAAGCAGCTTCACCGAGGTCTTTCATTGAAAAACTTTTATTCAAGTATCCTTTTATGCTATTCAGAAATTCTATATCATTTCCAATTAACAATATGTCATCTACATATAATATTAGAAATGCTACAGAGCTCCCACTCACTTTCTTGTAAATACAGGCTTCTCCAAAAGTCTGTATAAAACCATAAGCTTTGATCACCTCATCAAAGCATATATTCCAACTCCGAGATGCTTGCACCAATCCATAGATGGATCGCTGGAGTTTGCATACTTTGTTAGCACCTTTTGGATCGACAAAACCTTCTGGTTGCATCATATACAACTCTTCTTTGAGATATCCATTTAGGAATGCAGTTTTGACATCCATTTGCCAGATTTCATAATCATAAAATGCGGCAATTGCTAACATGATTCGGACAGACTTAAGCATCGCTACAGGTGAGAAAGTCTCATCGTAGTCAACTCCTTGAACTTGTCGAAAACCTTTCGCAACAAGTCGAGCTTTGTAAACAGTAATATTACCGTCTGCGTCGGTCTTCCTCTTAAAGATCCATTTATTTTCGATGGCCTGCCGATCATCGGGCAAGTCAACCAAAGTCCATACTTTGTTCTCATACATGGATCCCATCTCAGATTTCATGGCCTCAAGCCATTTTGCGGAATTTGGGCTCATCATCGCTTCCCCATAGTTCGTAGGTTCATCATGGTCTAGTAACATGATTTCCAGAACTGGGTTGCCGTACCACTCTGGTGCGGAACGTACTCTGGTTGATCTACGACGTTCAGTAGAAACTTGATCCGAAGTTTCATGATCATTATCACCAACTTCCTCACTAATTGGTGTAGGAATCACTGGAGCAATTTCCTGTGATGTACCACTTTCCAATATGGGAGAAGGTACAATTACCTCATCAAGTTCTACTTTCCTCCCACTCACTTCTTTCGAGAGAAACTCTTTTTCTAGAAAGGATCCGTTCTTAGCAACGAATATTTTGCCTTCGGATCTGTGATAGAAGGTGTACCCAACAGTTTCTTTTGGGTATCCTATGAAGACACATTTTTCCGACTTGGGATCGAGCTTATCAGGTTGAAGTGTTTTCACATAAGCATCGCAGCCCCAAATTTTAAGAAACGACAACTTTGGTTTCTTGCCAAACCACAGTTCATAAGGCGTCGTATCAACGGATTTAGATGGTGCCCTATTTAACGTGAATGCAGTTGTCTCTAAAGCATAACCCCAAAACGATAGTGGTAAATCGGTAAGAGACATCATAGATCGCACCATATCTAATAAAGTACGGTTACGACGTTCGGACACACCATTACGTTGTGGTGTTCCAGGTGGCGTGAGTTGTGAAACTATTCCACATTGTTTCAAATGAAGACCAAACTCGTAACTCAAATATTCTCCTCCACGATCAGATCGTAGGAATTTTATTTTCTTGTTACGATGATTCTCTACTTCACTCTGAAATTCTTTGAACTTTTCAAATGTTTCAGACTTGTGTTTCATTAAGTAGATATACCCATATCTGCTCAAATCATCAGTGAAGGTTAGAAAATAACGATACCCGCCGCGAGCATCAACGCTCATTGGTCCACATACATCAGTATGTATGATTTCCAACAAATCTGTTGCTCGCTCCATAGTTCCGGAGAACGGAGTTTTAGTCATCTTGCCCATGAGGCATGGTTCGCAAGCACCAAGTGATTCATAATCAAGTGATTCCAAAAGTCCATCTTTATGGAGTTTCTTCATGCGTTTTACACCAATATGACCCAAACGGCAGTGCCACAAATAAGTTGCACTATCATTATTAACCTTGCATCTTTTGGTTTCAATATTATGAATATGTGTATCACTACAATCAAGATCCAGTAAGAATAGACCACTCTTTAAGGGTGCATGACCATAAAAGATATTATTCATAAAAATGGAACAACCATTATTCTCTGATTTAAATGAATAACCGTCTCGCAATAAACAAGATCCAGATATAACGTTCATGCTCAACGCTGGCACCAAATAACAATTATTTAGGTCTAAAACTAATCCTGAAGGTAGATGTAGAGGTAGCGTGCCGACGGCGATCACATCGACTTTGGAACCGTTTCCCACGCGCATCGTCACCTCGTCCTTAGCTAATCTTCGTTTAATCCGTAGTCCCTGTTTCGAGTTACAAATATTAGTAACCGAACCGGTATCAAATACCCAGGTACTACTACGAGCATTAGTAAGGTACACATCAATAACATGTATATCACATATACCTTTGTTCATCTTGCCATCCTTCTTATCCGCCAAATACTTGGGGCAGTTCCGCTTCCAGTGTCCAGTCCCCTTGCAGTAGAAGCACTCAGTTTCAGGCTTGGCTCCAGATTTGGGTTTCTTCGTTGAAGTAGCAACTGACTTGCTATTCTTTTTGAAGTTCCCTTTCTTTCCCTTGCCCTTTTTCTTGAAACCAGTGGTCTTATTAACCATCAACACTTGATGCTCCTTTTTGATTTCTACCTCCGCAGCTTTGAGCATAGCGAAGAGCTCGGGAATTGTATTTTGCATCCCTTGCATGTTATAGTTCATCACGAAGCCTTTATAGCTTGGTGGCAGTGATTGAAGAACTCTATCAATGACACTATCTTCGTCAACATTGCAACCAAGTTGAGTCATATGATTGTAGTACCCAGACATTCTGAGCAAGTGTTCACTGATAGAACTGTTCTCCTCCATTTTGCAGCTGTAGAACTTATTGGAAATCTCATATTTCTCAATTCGGGCATTTGCTTGAAATATTAACTTCAACTCCTGAAACATCTCATATGCTCCATGACGTTCAAAACGTCGTTGAAGTCCCGGTTCTAAGCCGTAAAGCATGGCACACTGAACTATCGTGTAGTCATCAGACCGCGACTGCCAGACGTTCAAAGCGTCTGCATTAGCGGAAGGGGGCTTGTCACCTAGCGGTGCTTCAAGGACATAATTCTTCTGTGCAGCAATGAGGATAATCCTCAGGTTACGGACCCAGTCCGTGTAATTGCTACCATCATCTTTCAACTTAGCTTTCTCTAGGAATGCATTAAAATTCAAAGGAACGGTAGCACGGGCCCTTGATCTACAACGACATAGATATGCAAAACTATCAGGACTAAGTTCATGATAAATTAAAGTTCAATTTAATCATATTAATTTAAAGAACTCCCACTTAGATAGACATCCCTCTGGTCATCTAAATGATCACGTGATCCAAATCAACTAAACCATGTCCGATCATCACGTGAGATGGAGTAGTTTTCAATGGTGAACATCTTATGTTGATCATATCTACTATATGATTCACGCTCGACCTTTCGGTCTCCAGTGTTCCGAGGCCATATCTGTATATGCTAGGCTCGTCAAGTTTAACCCGAGTATTCTGCGTGTGCAAAACTGGCTTACACCCGTTGTATTTGAACGTAGAGCTTATCACACCCGATCATCACGTGGTGTCTCGGCACGACGAACTTTCGCAACGGTGCATACTCAGGGAGAACACTTATACCTTGAAATTTAGTAAGGGATCATCTTATAATGCTACCGTCGTTCTAAGCAAAATAAGAAGCATAATAAGATAAACATCACATGTAATCAAAATATGTGACATGATATGGCCATCATCATCTTGTGCTTTTGATCTCCATCTCCAAAAGCACCGTCATGATCACCTTCGTCACCGGCTTGACACCTTGATCTCCATCGTAGCATCGTTGTCGTCTCGCCAACTATTGCTTCTACGACTATCGCTACCGCTTAGTGATAAACTAAAGCAATTACATGGCGATTGCATTTCATACAATAAAGCGACAACCATATGGCTCCTGCCAGTTGCCGATAACTTTACAAAACATGATCATCTCATACAAAACCGTATAACTCATCATGTCTTGACCATATCACATCACAACATGCCCTGCAAAAACAAGTTAGACGTCCTCTACTTTGTTTGTTGCAAGTTTTACGTGGCTGCTACGGGCTTAGCAAGAACCGTTCTTACCTACGCATACAAAACCACAACGATGTTTCGTCAAGTATGTGCTGTTTTAACCTTCACAAGGACCGGGCGTAGCCACACTTGATTCAGCTAAAGTGAGAGAGACAGACACCCGCCAGTCACCTTTAAGCAACGAGTGCTCGTAACGGTGAAACCAGTCTCGCGTAAGCGTACGCGTAATGTCGGTCCGGGCCGCTTCATCTCACAATACCGCCGAAGCAAAGTATGACATGCTGGTAAGCAATATGACTAGTATCGTCCACAATCTCATTGTGTTCTACTCGTGCATATCATCTACGCATAGACCTGGCTCTGATGCCACTGTTGTGGAACGTAGTATTTTAAAATTTTCCTACGATCACGCAAGATCTATCTACCAGATGCATAGCAAAGAGAGGGGAGAGTGTGTCTACGTACCCTCGTAGACCGGGAGCGGAAGCGTCAAGTGACGCGGTTGATGTTGTCGAACTTCTTCACGATCCAACCGATCAAGCACCGAACGTACGGCACCTCCGCGTTCAGCACACGTTCAGCTTGATGACGTCCCACGAGCTCTTGATCCAGTTGAGCTTCACGGGAGAGTTTCGTCAGCACAACGGCGTGGTGACGGATATGATGTGATCACCGGCGCAGGGCTTCTCCTAAGCTCCGCGACGGTACGACCGAGGTGTGATTCTGTGGAGGGGGGCACCGCACACGGCTAAAACAAATCAACTTGTGTGTCTTTGGGTGCCCCCCTGCCCCCGTATATAAAGGAGCAAGGGAGGAGGGGCCGGCCACCTCCTATGGTGCGGCTAGGGAGGGGACTCCTACTAGGAATAGGATTGCAATCCTATTCCTAGTAGGATTCACCGGAAGGAAGAAGGGGGAAAGGATTAGGAGAGGTGGCGCCCCCCCAATCCTAGTCCAACTAGGATTGCTAGGTGGGGGCGCCGGCCAGCCCTATTGGGCTGCCTCTCTCTCACCCTTTAGGCCCACTATGGACCATTCCCTCTCGTAGGGGGTTCCGGTAACCCCCTCCGGCATTTCCGATAAATCCGAAACTTTTCCGGTATACTTCCGGTGTCCGAATATAGCCGTCCAATATATCAATCTTTATGTCTCGGACATTCCGAGACTCCTCGACATGTCCGTGATCTCATCCGGGACTCCGAACTACCTTCGGTACATCAATACTCAAAAACTCATAATACCGATCGTCATCAAACGTTATGCGTGCGGACCCTACGGGTTCGAGAACTATGTAGACATGACCGAGACTCATCTCTGGTCAATAACCAATAGCGGAACCTGGATGTTCATATTGGCTCCTACATATTCTACGAAGATCTTTTATCGGTCAGAACAGCATAACAACATACGTTGTTCCTTTTGTCAAACGGTATGTTACTTGCCCGAGATTCGATCGTCGGTATCTTTATACCTAGTTCAATCTCGTTGCCGGCAAGTCTCTTTACTCGTTCCGTAACACATCATCTCGTGACTAACTCATTAGTCTTTTGCTTGCAAGGCTTATTATGATGTGTGTTACCGAGAGGGCCGAGAGATACCTCTCCGACACTCGGAGTGACAAATCCCAATCTTGATCTATGCCAACACCACGAATACTTTCGGAGACACCTGTAGAGCATCTTTATGATCACCCAGTTACGTTGTGACGTTTGATAGCACACAAGGTGTTCCTACGGTATTCGGGAGTTGCATAATCTCATAGTCATAGGAACATGTATAAGTCATGAAGAAAGCAATAGCAGTTAAACTAAACGATCATAGTGCTATGCTAACGGATGGGTCTTATCCATCACATCATTCTCCTAATGATGTGATCCCGTTGATCAAATGACAACTCATGTCTATGGCTAGGAAACATAACCATCTTTGATCAATGAGCTAGTCTAGTAGAGGCATACTAGGGACATACTGTTTTGTCTATGTATCCACACATGTACTAAGTTTCCAGTTAATACAATTCTAGCATGAATAAAAGACATTTATCATGATATAAGGAAATACAAATAACATCTTTATTATTGCCTCTAGGGCATATTTCCTTCAGTTCTATCCGTCGAGTGAGTTCTTGTATCGTCGAGTGGAGATGAGTTATCCGAGTGACTCTCCCCGTCGAGTGTATTAAGCTTCCGAGTATTTTAGTCGGTACTCTCCGTGGAATTCTTCTAAGTCTGTGTACGATGCTCTTGGGTAGGTCATATTGGTCAGGCCTAGGACTCTACCCCAGATATATGTCTTCGTCATCGCCGTCATCGGATCCAACACAAGGCCAAAATCTAGGTTTTCACCCTGAAGAATCACTCATAGCATATCCGAGTAATGCCTTCAACGAGGTAACGATGTAACAAAAACATCAACATTGTCAGGTATAACCACTCGGGTCTGACCTAGGATTTCACCCTAGAGCTCGAGACTGGATGCTTGAGTAGCACTGCCATGAAGTCACTCATGTGTTGTCAATAACATTTGTTTTGCGATCCCAGCAACAACATGCTATGCGACCATCGCCACTGCACCACCATCCCTCTGCGCCAAATCGTTGTTCATAATTTGCATCTCGCTACTGAAGTCAACCATCAGATCCGGAGAGATGACCCCTCCCAAAGACCTTTTGATGTATAACAACAAATGTGAAGTACATTGTCGGTCTCACCGCGGAAATGGGGAAGAAACTCACCTTTTACCTCAGAGACTCCACTTTCTTTTGAAACGTTCTCGAGAAAGCCCGTGTGAGAAGGTTTTGGTTTTCCACGTATGTGTGTTGACAAGCAGCCAAGTAAGCCGAGGTTTAAACATCATCGATGTTGGATCGAAGTCTTTACATAACAGTTGGGTTCCTTTTCCTTCAACATCAAGAGTTTCTTGAGGCGACTATGTGTCACTCGTTGACTCTTGAAGATCTTCTACTCATGGACTGCCCCACGGTAGAAGTATCATATGTGCAGATAATATTTTCTTTTCAACGGGGCTCTATCATGCCCATGAGTGCTCCTAGCTGACGCTCGCGTGCGTCAACAAGAGGAGCTTTCGCGCAGGTGTGCATCGAATTGGGCCGGCCCATTCGGTGGCTTCACTGCGAGCTGCAAATTAAATTAGCAAAAAAGGATGCTCAGTCGAGGAATCAAACACACGACCAAAGATAGACTATAAGTTTTACTTACCAGTTGAGCTGACCAATACTAGTGGTTAATTGGGTGCGAGAATGTCTAAGAACTAAGCGCAGCGACAGACAAAAAAAAAAACAAATTCAACCGTTGAACATCTTTTTACTATACGATGAATATTTTTGTGATATCTACTGAAATTTTTCTAAATACGCATTGAACATTTGTGTGATATACGCTGAACATTTTTCAAGTATACAGTGAACATTTTCTTAATATGTCTTGAACATTTTGTTAAATGTATGATGAATATTTTTGTAATATACGATGAACATTTTCGTAATGCATAATGAACTTTTTATAATGCACGGCGAACAAATTTTTTATATACAATGAACATTTTTGTAATAGAAGGTGAACTTTTTATATAACACACACTAAAGAGAAGGGGGAAATAAAAAAATAAAATAAAAATAAAAAACCAAAAGGAAAAACGAACCCAAAAAAGGCAGAACAAGACCACTGAAAAACCGGACAAACATTAAAAAAGGGAAGCAAAATGCCATAGAAAAGAAATCGAAAAGAGAAAGCAGGAAACAGTGAAGGAAGCTGTAGCTAACGAAAAAAAACGCGAACCCCGTACATGGGCCGGCCCAACCGGCGGCTCGCCTCAGCGAAAGCGCAACCTTTTGACGCTAAAGAGCGTCAAATAGGTTCTGCCATGCCCATTGTGAGACATAAATTTGTCTCGCCTTCAACGCTGCTGCAAACGGGCCAGCCAAGCAAGAGGTTTTTCTGCGCGCGTGGAAAAGTTTGTTCTTCTTGTGCGCAATGTTTTTGTTTTTATTTCATTTGGTTATCTTTTTAATATTTGTTTTTCTTTTTGGTTTTCCTTTTCCCATTCATGTTTTCTATTATTCTTTTTTTGGGTTTTTGTTTTTCGTCTGTTTTTTCTTCTATACGGTTGTTTATTGGTTATCTTTCCTTTTTTCTTTTTTCATTTATTCGTTTTTATTTTTCTATTTATTTTTATCAACTTTTTCCAATACATGTTGTATATTTTTTGTATGCATGTGCTACATTATTTTTATACATGTTGAACTTTTTAGAAATGCATAGTTAATACTCTTTTCGAATATATGTTTTGAATGTTTTCTTTGAATAAATTTTAAACATTTTAAATACATATTGAACAATTTTTAAAGTTATAAATGATTTTTATATTATATAAAAAATCTTAAAATGTAACTGACAAAATTTGAAAACGTGTGATTTTTCTAAATGTACCCCCTCCGTTCTTTTATATAAGGTGTATTTTTCTCAAAAATTCCACAATGTACGGTGTATTTCTTTTTTTCCTATTAGTTTTCCATATTTCACTTCCACCATCCAATACATGGCTTTCATAAAAGAAAAGTGTACGTAGACCCCCAATAGGAAGGTAATAAAAATAAAATATATCTCCCTGATTGCATGCACTCACATTTCTGTCTCTCCAATCACACTGATTGATTTTATTCAGTGTAGCAAGATTCAGTTGCCTTTTACTACCTCGCTGGTTATTTTGATGCTGCTAATTAAGTTGCTAACTACCTAATTATTTAAGGGTATTTCCATCCAAAATTCTTCTCAATTCCATGCCTTGGTCACCATGACCAAAGTAATTTATAATTTTTCAAATGGTACAAATCATTTTTAATCTACACGGACCTGTTTTACATTGTATATTTTTGTAAAATGCCAAGAACATGTTTGAATGGTACAAAACATCAACCTTTTACATTATATAATCATTTGTATATTGCATTAGGGAAAAAGCTAATGGTCAACCGACGATCTTTTCTCTCACATCCGCCATCTTCTACGCTTGACACACGTCTTTGATGGGCCAGTGCACCGCTTCTCTCCTTCATCCCTATCTCCACCGAAATGGTCGCATATATTTATCACTACTATACATGTGTTGAATCCAGCCTTCACCTGCAACCTCTTTCTGGTTCTCATCTCACTATGCAGAGCGCTCTGTACTCCAGTTTTTGCAACTGGGCACCTGTTTCGGAAAGGCTTACCGCAACACCCACACATTCTCACGCTGACCTTCCCATCCCCTACCTCTATCTCTCCACGCCATACCTCTTTCCATGGGTCTCATCCCCCCTCTTCTCAAACAAGCACGTTGCTGCAACCCCACCACATCGGCGGCGGCCACTGGCGTCCTTCCTCCGTCGTAATAAAACAGATGCTGCAGAGACCACGGGGTGCTTTCTCCGTTGCAGCGGTTGCCGTTCTCACAAGTTTTTGCAGCATAGCCTTGTTGCAGGAATACATAGAAGAGGCTAGAGTTGTTGGGTCGTATTGAAATGGAAGTTTTGCAACAAGGGTCTTGTTACAGGAAAATAGAGAAGAAGTTTTGCATCAAGTGTCTTGTTGCAGAAAAATAGAGAAGATTTTTTTTTTGCAACAGGGGTCTTGTTGTAGGAAATTGGAGAAGAGGAATTTTTGTAACATGGCTCATGTTGCAGAAAGTTACAGAAGAAGAGATTTTGCAACAAGAGCTTTGTTGCGGGAAATTAGAGAGGAAGAAAGGATGACTCATCTCGTAAAATCGGAGTCGTGAGCATGATCCATTGCATTAACATTTTATTGAATGGTACAATTTTTTAGGGAAAAACTTCTGTTCAACCGGTCGATCCAACCGATACGTCCGCCCGGTGCACTGCCGTCGGATCATATTTGGATCAAACGGTCCTGTGTCCTCCTTGTCCCACCCTTTTCTAGAAATACCTAGCTTCAACCACGGCATCCTTATCCATTCGTGAGTGAACACCCATCACTTTGTTATCCATCCACAATTCTTCACAGCTTCTCTCTCAAGCTCCACCCATGGCGCTGCAACTCTGTAGCCTCGCCACCCTGGCCGTTACTTTTTGCTACCGACAGCGCTACGGAGAAGCAGCCGCTGCTGTAGGTCAGTCATCGCGTCCCTGCTTTGGTGATGCGCTCTCGATTTCTTCGGCAAGAGTGGTTTGACGGCTGCACATATCAGCCTTTTAGTAACCTGTGTGAGATGTTAGGTCCCGCAAACGATGGCGGCGTTGTTTCTGCAACGCCGTCTATGTTGCAAAAAAAATATGTTGGTCGCGTTGTTTCTGCAACACCGTCTACGTTGCAAAAAAATTATGTGACATGATCTCTGTTGCAAAAATAATTCGAGAACATGATCTATATTAAAAATGTTTCTGCAACATAATTTGTGTTGCAAAAAAGTTCTGCAACATGATCTCTGTTGTAAATGTTTCTGCAACATGACCTATGTTGCAATATTGAAGGGAGACGCTCAACCGCTCGATGGCGCCAGATCTACGGCTCACGACCCGGCTGATCTTTTAAAAAGATCAGCCGACGGACGCGTAGCACTGCCCATTTTTTATATATAAATTATGTGACCGTTTCTTACATTGTATTAGCATTTTGTAGATGTCACGGACATATTTTTGAAATGCACGGAAATATTTTAAATGTAGGAACATTTTTTTGAATGCTATCACCATTTTTTAAAAGTTGTGCACATATTTGTTCACACTGCACGAACATTTTTTTAAAGGAGAGTCAAATAAATAAATAAATTATGTTTCCATATTTCTCTAACAACTTGCTCTGAATTTCTTTAGGATCAATTCCTGGATTTGCTCTGATCCATGCCATAGAAGCATCTGCTATCCATCTTCTTTTTGCAGCTCTCAATCTTTGAGATCTATTCACACTAGGACATGTATGCTGATATGGGTTGACTGTAATCTGAAACAAACCCAAAAAACAATGAGATTAGTACAACAATTGCAATACCTGAAAATAAACTAAAACAAAAACACAATACCTGAAATGGTGTGCTCTTCCTCATTAAAGAGGCATGCAATCTCCACTTGCATCTCTCATAAGCACATTTGACAGTAAACCTTGTTGGATCGCTTTTCAGAGTAAGGAACTCAGTTTCAGACTTGATTGAGAAGCTTGAAACTGCATTTCTGCAGTCAACTGCACTAGGGAATACCACACCTTCATGAATACATGGATTTTCCCTGTCATAGAACTTCATAGGTCTGTCCTCTTCCGCATCTTCAAAAACTCCCATCTCAACATCCTCTTGCTTCTCATCATCATCTGCATTTGAAAATTCTGCAGGAATGTACTCTTTATCTGCCGCATCTCCTTCATCTATTGTGCCGGACATATCCAGGATATAGAACCTCATCATCCACAGTAGGTGCGTCAGGCAATGCCTCCTCCACAACAGGATCAAGTGGCTTCTTTTGGTTTTCTCGACTTTCATGGACACTTGCAGTTGCATAAGCACTTGGTGTTCTAGGAGCACTTGGTGTTCTACTGCTAGCCCTAGTTCTGGATGCGGATGGCCTGGAACTAGATGTGTTCACACATCTCTGACCTCTAGTTCTTTGTATAACTGTGATTTCCAAATTGCATGACATAGTTGCTGCATTACTTGCAAACATCAGACCTAACTCTGCATCACACTGCACAAGGACCCAACAAAGTTTGGAACTATCCCAATATCTAATCTCCACAGCATCAAATAATCCCTATGGATACTTGGCACAAATGGCAGCCCTAAAATTAGTATATGAACTAGTGCTGTCCACAACTAAAGGAAATGTGAATCCACAATATTTTCCTTTTGTACCAGCAGAAACTAGAAGAGTGGTCTCCATTCGAACTGAAAGAAAGAACGCTGTAGCTGGATCCATTCTATGGGGGAACAATATCCAGTGAGAAAATGCACAAACTTTACACTAAACCCTAAATCCAAGTAAATCTCCTATGAAAAAAACTGAGCAAATCAGGTCCAATACCCCGTGCAGATCCGCCCCAGCTTGTCGCCATTGGTGCAGATTCGCCACCGCTTCTCGTCGTTGGTGCAGATCCGCCACAGGAGCTTCCCTTGTCGTCGTTGGTGCCGCCACAGCCGCCTTCTCCGTGCTGCAGTGGAGGTGTGCTGTTCCTACCACCCCAGCAGCCCCCACCGACGCTTTCTCCACTCCCCCCATCACCTTGCAATGGATCTGGCCGCCCGCCGCTCGGCGCCGCAATTCAGGGTTCGTCAGAGGGGAAAAAGAGAGAGCAAGAGTGGGGAATGAGAGAGTGTGAGAGAGCACGGGGGCAAGCTAGCGGTGTCCAAAGTAACGCGTCGTTTGCGGTCAAACGGCGCTGACTGGACGGAGACGTTCCGGAAGGGCAAAAACACAAGGGGAGCGGTCAGAGCTGGGCAAGACCGTGTGTTTTTCAAAATTAGGGGCAAATCAGTCGAGGGTGACCCAACTAAGGGCACATAAACAATTATCCCTTTTTCAATACATGTTGTACATTTTTTGTATGGGAAATGATCTCCTTCATCCGGCCGATTACGGCGCAGCGTCCACCGCCTCCTACGCACGCCACGCGTCCCAAGTGGGCTGGGGCTATCACCGCTTATCTTTTTTTTTTCCTTATCAACATAACAGAACCACTCGTTCCTTTCTCTAGTCATTCATTTTCTACACCTAGCTTGCATCCTGATACACATGTGTCACTTCATCTAAGAATTGACCTTGTCCGTGACATGGCAGGTGGCCGGTGCAGCGGCCTGCTACCAGGCATAGATGCTGGAAGCCGCCTCCCGCGGTGCGTCCGTCGTCGTTCGTCGTTGTTTCACATCGCTGATGTCCTGGAGGAGCACCGACGTCCATAGGTGCGGCATCCCCGAGCTGAGATGCAGCAACAGATCTTACAATGGGATTCATGTTACAAAAAGTTTTCGTAACATGACCTCTACTGTTGAATAGTCTATAGACGTTTCCGCAACATGACTTCTGCTGCAAAAAATTCTACTGATGTTTCCGCAACACGACCTCTGCTGCTAAAAATTCTACAGACATTTCCGCAAAATGGTCTATGTTGCAAAAAAATCTGCAACATGATCCTTGTTGCAAAAATAATATGCAGCGTAACCTCTGTTGGAGATGTTTCTGCAACATTATCCCTGTTGAAATAGTTGAGGGTGTGATCCGATGACCATATCATATCTACCGGCTCACGGCCCGGCCGATCTTTTAAAAAGATCAGTCGGCGGACGCGTAGCAGCCCCTTTTTGTATACACGCCCAACATTATTTTTATACATGCTGAACATTTAAAAAATGCATGGTTAATACTTTTTTGAAAAACATGTTTTGGATGTTTTCATTGATTTAAAAGACATGGTTAATTTTTTTTAATTGTATAAAAAAATCTTAAAATATAACTTCCTCTGCTCCTTTATCTAAGGTGTATTTGTTTTTCCAAAAATTGCACAATGTAAGGTGTATTTCGCCGTGTTTCTCTTCCACCATCCAGTGCAAGCCTTTCATTAAAAAAATAGTATGTAGACCCCAATAGAATGGTAATAAAAATAGAATCTCTCTTCCTGATTGCAAGCACTCACATTTCTCTCTCTCTCCAATCACACCGATTGATTTCACTTCCGTGCTGCAAGATTCAGTTGCCTTTTACTAGGTCGCTGGTTATTTTGTTGCTGCTAATTAAGTTGTTAACTACCTAACTATTTAAGGGTATTTCTGTCCAAAATTCTTCTCAATTCCATGCCTTGTTCACCGTGACCAAAAAATTTATAACTTTTTGAATGGTACAAATCATTTCGAATCTACACGGACCTGTTTGACATTGTATATTTTTGTAAAATGCCAAGAAATGTATGAATGGTACAAAACATCAACCTTTTACATTATATACTCATTTGTATATTGCATTAGCGAAAAGCTAGTGGTCACCGACAGATCTTTTCTCTCACATCTGCCATGTTCTACGCTTGACCGTGTCTTGATGGGTCAGTGCACCGCTTCTCTCCTTCATCCCTATCTCCACGGAAATGGTCACATATATTTATCTCTCCTATCCATGCGTTGAATCCAGCCTTCACCCGCAACCTCTTTTGGGGTCTCATCTCACCATGCAGAGCGCTATGTACTTCAGTTCTTGCAACTGGGCACCTGTTTCGGAAAGGCATACCGCAATACCCACACATTCTCACGTTGACCCTCCCATTCCCTACCTCCATCTATCCATGCCATGCCTCTTCCCATGGATCTCATCCCACCTCTTCTCAAACAAGCACTTTGCTGCAACCCCACCACATCGGCGGCAACCACTGGCGTCCTTCCTCCGTCGTAATAAGACGGGTGCTGCAGAGACCATGGGGTGCTCTCTCCGTTGCATCGGTTGGCGTTCTCGCAGCAACAACCTTGTTGCGGGAATACATAGAAGAGGCTGGAGTTGTTGTGTCATATTGAAATTGAGGTTTTGCAACAAGGGTCTTGTTACAGAAAAATAGAAGAAAAAGTTTTGCATCAAGTGTCTTGTTGCAGAAAAATAGAGAAGAAAAAGTTTTGCAACAGGGGTCTTGTTGCAAGAAATTAGAGAAGAAGAATTTTTGTAACATGTCTGGTGTTACAGAAAGTTAGAGAAGAAGAGATTTTGCAAAAAAAAAACATTGATGCAGGAAATTAGAGAAGAAGAAAGGACGGCTCGTCTCGTAAAATCGGACGGCTCGCGACGCGTAGCATGATCCATTGCATTAACATTTTATTGAATGGTACAATTTTTTTATAAAATTATGCGACCATTTCTTACATTGTATTATCATTTTGTAGATGTCACGAACATATTTTTGAAATGCATGTACATCTTTTAAATGTAGGAACAGTTTTTTAATGACATCATTTTTTTGTAAAAGTTGTGCACATATTTGTTCATACTGCACGAACATTTTTTTAAAGGAGAGATCGTATTTTCAAATAAATAAATAAAATATGTTTCCATTTCAAATATATAAAAACGAAAGTAACAAACAATTTTTTTAAAAAAAGGCGCCGGAGAAGCGGCGTTCCAGCCTATCTCGGCCAGCCCCTTGAGCCGCTCCCTCATTTTTCTGAGTGAAACAGTGGCAACTTTTTTGAGGCAAGTAGTTTTTCGGATTATCGTGGGGTTCTCTAAGCCCAGCAGTGCCCATTTCCCCTTACGGCCCATTTCCATCCTCATATATACGTACATAGCACTGAACTCAAATACCAAGGCGGGTCAGTCTCAGCCGCCGCCACGCCTCTCAACCAAACCAGGACAGGACCAGATCCGAGCAGATCGCATGAGCAAGAGGCGAAAGAGGAGCAACCTCGCCGGCCGGCATCCCCTGCCCCAACGCCGGCGCGAAGACGAATGGTCAGCCCATCCCCCCGGCCTTCCATCCAATTATATTTCCTCTTGTTTATCTGATGACGATCACACGGGCAGGCGAGATTGGCCCAACCTGCCGACGGTACTCGTCGAGGACATCGCCGGCCGGCTGCTCAGCCACGACGTGTCCGAGTACATCCGCCTCCGCGCCGCGTGCAAGGAGTGGAGGTGCTGCACCGCCGACCCGCGCGAGGGATGCAACCACCTGGACCCGCGCTTCCGTCCCCGCCGCTGGATCATGCTGTCCAACCGCACCGACGGCGACGGCCGCCGCTTCCTCAACCTCTCCACCGGCGCCAGCGCCCTTGTCGATCTCCCGGAGCTCTCTGAACACCACCTCGAGACCAGCACCGAGGGCCTCCTGCTCCTGCGCGACAAGGCGAGCCACGCCGTGCGCCTCATCTACGCCGGCGTCTCTGACGAGACCTCCCCATCGTCAGTTGTGCTCCTGATGGCTGACCGCCACCTTGGGCGTGCCATAGCCTACGCCAATCCTGGTGACCAGCGTTGGGCGGTGGTGGATGACGAGATGTGGAGGCCCGGCATCCCCATGTTACGTCGATTCTCGTCGGCCTCAACCATGGAGGGGCGCTTCTACTTTGCAACTGTGGAGGGGTACATAATACAGGTGAGGCTCTGCCCAGAGCCTCGTCTGGTGCCCGTGGTCGTGGACCAGCCCAACACCAATTACAACATGTTCTGCTACCTCGTCCCTCCCGACGACGACGACCACCGCTGCGGTGGCCGCATGCTCATGGTGCGCTACTACCTCAGCCTCTATCACCTCAGCGATGAAGAGCAGAGAATCATGAAGCGCAGGAGGAAGGTCATGGACGTCATCAGGGTAGAGCACCTTGTGAGGGAGCACCGGTGGAACCTAATTCAGGTGTTTGAGGTGGATGTGGCCGGAAAGAGGCTTGTTCCGGTGGAGAACATTGGCCGCCACCGCGCCGTGTTTGTTGGGGACGTGGCCTGCTTCTCCCTCTCGGCCAGGAGGTTTCCATGCGTGGCAGGGAATGCGGTACACATGGGGGCGCTTGGGGCTCGCTGCCCTCCCGTTGGCGTGCGGTATCTGGCGAACAAGACCGCTGATCTGTCGTTTGTGTTCACCACCGACGTGCCAGGGCTTCAAGACCATATATCAGTGAAACAGCACCGTCAGAGGATACCGGAGCTGAATCTACTTCCTCTTGCTCGCCCTTGTACACTCCAAGAGTACCTCGTCTGTTGCGCTGGCGTCCTTGGCGGTCTCAAAGACTAATTCAGTCATCATCAGCAAGTTAAGGGAGGCATGCATGTTGTCCCCTCCTCTGTTCATTTCTCATTGTGTTGAATCAAAAAAATCTGAAAGATGGACAGAGCATTCTAGTATGTATTATACAAAACCACTTGTTGTTCTCTCTAAAATTCGAGCTGATGTATTCTTCAAAATCTTGGTTGATTTCTACCTCGTGGTTCTCCAGCAAGTTATGAAGGATGAACATACAAGCTGGTCTAGAATTATGTAAAACCACCTGTATTTT
>LR738710.1:38078971-38145734 GCA_902687465.1 Secale cereale
TTTTTTTGAGGGGAGGTTTGGTTTCCAAGTGATGAGGCGTGGCGGCGGCCGAGACCGACGACTTGTATTTGTAAGTGAGGATGGAAATGGGCCTAATTGGTAGATGAGGTTGCTGGGCTAAGAGAACCACACGAAAAGACGAAAAACTACTTGCCTCAAGTTTTTTTTGACACCGTCTTTTATTACTTTCATATACTTATGTTTCTGAAATAGAACCATATTTATTAATATTTGAAAATCAGTTTTGCTATTTCACATCTAGATGTGAGATATTATCTCACATCTAACTCCCTCACCTTTAGAGACAAAAAAGAAAATTAATGGGAGACTTTAAAAAAAAAATCAAGGGTGAGGGAGTCTAAGGATGAGAGAGTTGATGTGACATAGACAGACCCTTTGAAAATTGTTAATCGTTCATTTAAAAATGTTTGTGCAGTGTACACAGATATACACGCAACTTGATAGCATTCATAAAATTCTTTGTAAACTTTAAAAGATGTCTGCGCATTTCAAAAATATATTTGTGATGTCTAAAAAATGTTAATACAATATAAGAAACGTTCGCATAATTTATAAAAAATGTTTTGTACCATTCAAAAATATTTTTATGCAATATAAAAATGTTTACAAAAAAGAAAAACAGAAGAAAAACAAAATAAATAAATAGATGACAGTTAAAACCTGAACAGAAAAAAAAGAAAACCAAAAAGAAATAAAACAGAAAAAAAAACAATCCAAAAGTATTTTGCGCAATAGAAGAATAAACTTTTCCAATGTGCAAAAACAAAAACGTTTGCTTGAATGGCCCATTGGCGGGAACACTGAAGGCGAGACAGACTTGTATTGCGCAATGGGCACGATATTACTTCTCCTACCGTGGGCTGGTCCATGAGTAGGAAATCTTCAGGAGTCAACGAGGGACATATAGTCGCCTCAAGGAACTCCCGAAGTTTAAGAAAAAGGAACTCAGTTATTATATCCAAACTTTGTTCCAACATCGATAACGCCTAAACATCGACCTTCTGATCACTTGTCGACACACATTCGTGGAAACTAGAACCTTCCAGCATGGGCTCTCTCGAGAACGTTTCAGAAGAAAGTGGTGACTGCGAGGCAAAAGCCGAGTTCTTTCCGTTTCCGCGGTGAGACCGACGGTGTACTCCACACTGGTTGGATATTGCATTCCTCTCATTTGTGTATTTTTCATGAATACGCACAAACATTGTATCTTTTCGTTTATAGAAGAAGTTATAATAGCTAAAGAGGTGGTTACATCATATGACGTACGCACGGAAGCATGGACGAACTAAGCAGAGGAACATGGGATGCTCTGCTCAACTAGCACGATTAGAACTCCAAGGTAAAATGTTGATCTCATTGGTGCCAGCACGTGCCGAGAGTTGTACATCCTCTTGGATAGTGTGCACAAGGTGAGTGCCCGAGGGGTGTTGGCCGTCGAAAATGCAGTCATTACAGTGCTTCCAGAGACCAAGCTGTGAGCAATATGATGGAGGAGAGCCCACAACGGTACGAGCTAGGGGAATAGGAGCAAGAGTATGCCCACTAGTCCGGGAAAAGGGAGCATCATATGATGTGACGCAGACGCGGATCGACACCTAGAAAGAATCTCATGTCGGACCTGTGGAGACAAGGAACAACCTACAAGGAGATGGTGCATGTCCTCAGGGACGTGATCGCAGAGCAGACATAACTCATCGTGGGAAAGACAATGGCAGACGCGATCATTTATTTTATTATTAATTTCATTAAGAAAATCATTTTTTGACTTAGCAACTTGTTCTAACTGAGTGTGAACCATTGGATGCATGTCTACCTAAACCTTTAACATCATTAGCAATTCTAAACATCAAGTCACTCAAGCGATCAATCAAGAAAGCATTTTGTTTAAATTGATTGCTAACATACATATTAGAATGTTCTTGCTTAACAATGTAATTATCAAACTGTCGTGGTGATCTGACGGTAGATGCCAAAGGATGGTTAAAGAGGGGAACAAACACAAGGGCACCGATGGGTTCCAGAGGCGAGGTTGGCACGCGCAAGTGTCAGACACGAGACGTACCCAGGTCCGGGGCTCTCCGGAGAGATAACACCCGTAATCCTGCTGAGTGTGGTTTATATGAAGTGGATACAAGCTTGCCCCTAGAGTTGTTTTGGGGAGGAAAGAAGACAGGATGATGCATGCGCTGCCTCCTTACTATGGGTGTGTGTGTGTGTGCGTGTGCTACTGATGATCGATAGACCCCTGCATGGCGGGGCACCGGGGGGGGGGGTCTTATAGGCTGCCCCCCCGGGGTTACAATGGTAATACTACACGACTGCGGGACCCGGATGTCTGTGTCTAGGAACCGGCAATGGGAGCCGCCGGGTCTGCCGGGTCCGCCGGGCGTGGGTCTCGCCAGGTCCGTCGGGTGCGGGTCGTACCGTGACCGCCGGGTGCAGGTACGGCCGGCTGTTGGGTACTGTGGCACGCATCACCGGGCATCATGGGAAGGTCAGCGCTGCTCCGCTACAGGGCCGTGTCCACAGGACACCGCCCGTCCCGGACGGGGGCATGGGAGCGCCGCTGCCGCGCCCGCCGAGGCCGGTGTAAAGAAGAGGGCATTGTAGCCATACCTGCTTGTCGCCGAGGTTTGACTTCTTGCGGACGGCAGCATGCGCTAGCCAGCTGGCCAGGTCGCGGCGCATGGCCGGGTCATGCTGGGGAGCTGGCTTGAGGCAGGCCGGGTTGAGGGGCTTCGCCTGCCCCGATGTTTTTGAAAGAGATCCGGGTTCCGTTGCCTACCCAGGGGCCATACCCCCGACAGTAGTCCCTGAAGCTGTCAAGACTCGCCAGCTCCGGGCAGGGCGGACTTTGCAGCTTATCCCCCTGAGGAGATGGTTGTGCTGATGGAGCGCGCCGGGTCCGGGAACACCCATCGTGCACCGGCTTCCGGAAGCCGGATCGTGGCATCTCGGTCGGGGCGGGAAACCCGGGTCTTGAAAAGGTAGGGGCGCACCTTTCGTGGCCCGAGGCGCCACCACATGGTGAACAGCGGCTGACGTAGCCCTGCATGGCCACACGCGCGATGGGACGCAGTGCTACTTCTTGAGCTTGCGTTGATTTTTCCCTTCAAGAGGAAACGGTGATGCAGCAAAGTAGAGATAAGTATTTCCCTCAGTTGAGAACCAAGGAATTAATCCAATAGGAGGCACAAGCAAGTCTCCAATCTATGCACCTGCACAAACTAACAAGCACTTGCACACAACGCGAAAAAGAGGTTGTCAATCCCTTCACAGTTACTTGCAAGAGTGAGATCCGATAGAGATAGATTTTAAACAAAAGTAAAAAAGCAAAATAAAGTAAACACAAAATAATTGCAGCAAGGTATTTTTGGGTTTTTGGTTTTATGGATCTGAAAGTATATGATGGAAAATAGACCCGGGAGCCATAGCTTTCACTAGAGGCTTCTCTCTCAAAGAAAGCATACTGTGGGTAAACAAATTATTGTTAAGCAATTGATAGAAAAGCACAAAGTTGTGACGATATCCAAGGCAATTATCATTAATATAGGCATCACGTTTGTGACAAGTAGACCGGCTCCTGCCTGCATCTACTACTATTACTCCACTCATCGACTGCTATCCAACATGCATATAGAGTATTATGTTATGAAAACATAGTAACACTTTAAGCAAGATGACATGATGTAGAGGGATAAACTCATGCAATATGATATAAACCCCATCTTTTTATCCTTAATGGCAACAATACAATACGTACCTCGCTACCCCTTCTGTCACTAGGTGAGGACACCGCAAGATTGAACCCATCACAAAGCACCTCTCCCATTGCAAGAAAAACCAATCTAGTTGGCCAAATCAAATCGATAGATCGAAGAGAAGTACAAAGCTATCAAATCATGCATACAAGAATTCAGAGAAAACTCAGATAATATTCATAGATAATCTGATCATAAATCCACAATTCATCGGATCTCAACAAACACACCGCAAAAGACTATTACATCGGATTGATCTCCAAGAACATCGAGGAGAACATTGTATTGAAGAACAAAGAAAGAGAAGAAGCCATCTAGCTACTAGCTATGGACGCGTACGTCTGTGGTAAACTATTCACACATCATCGAAGGGGCATCAAGGTTGATGTAGATGTTGGGGAACGTAGTATTTAAAAATATTTCCTACGATCACGCAAGATCTATCTACCAGATGCATAGCAACGAGAGGGGAGAGTGTGTCTACGTACCCTCATAGACCGAAAGCGGAAGCGTTAGAACAACGCGGTTGATGTAGTCGTACGTCTTCACGGCCCGACCGATCAAGCACCGAAACTACGGCACCTCCGAGTTCTAGCACACGTTCAGCTCGATGATGTCCCTCGAACTCCGATCCAGCGAAGTGTCGAGGAAGAGTTCCGTCAGCACAACGGCGTGGTGACGATCTTGATGTTCTACCGTCGCAGGGCTTCGCCTAAGCACCGCTACAATATTATCGAGGAGAACTGTGGTGGAGGGGGGCACCGCACACGACTAAGAGATCAAGATATCAATTGTTGTGTCTAGAGGTGCCCCCTTGCCCCCGTATATAAAGGAGGGAGGGAGAGGCCGGCCCTAGAGGGGACGCGCCAAGTGTGGGGAGTCCTACTAGGACTCCCAAGTCCTAGTAGGATTCCCCTTTCCTTTCCGGAGTAGGAGAGAAGGAAAGAGGGGGAGAGGGAGAAGGAAAAGGGGGCTGCACCCCTTGTCCAATTCGGACCAGAAGGGGGGCACGCGCCTCCTTCCTTTTGGCCTCTCTCTTCTATTCCCGTAACTCCCCGGTACTCCGAAAATACCCGAATCACTCGGAACCTTTCCGATGTCCGAATATAGTCGTCCAATATATCGATTTTTACGTCTCGACCATTTCGAGACTCCTCGTCATGTCCCCGATCTCATCCGGGACTACGAACTCCTTCGGTACATCAAAACTCATAAACTCATAATAAAACTATCATCGAAACCTTAAGCGTGCGGACCCTACGGGTTCGAGAACTATGTAGACATGACCGAGACACGTCTCCGGTCAATAACCAATAGCGGAACCTGGATGATCATATTGGCTCCCACATATTCTACGAAGATCTTTATCGGTCAAACCGCATAACAACATATGTTGTTCCTTTTGTCATCGGTATGTTACTTGCCGAGATTCGATCGTCGGTATCTCTATACCTAGTTCAATGTCGTTACCAGCAAGTCTCTTTACTCGTTTCGTAATACATCATCTCGTGACTAACTCATTAGTCATTTGCTTGCAAGGCTTATTATGATGTGCATTACCAAGAGGGCCCAGAGATACCTCTCCAACACTCGGAGTGACAAATCCTAGTCTTGATCTATGCCAACACCACGAATACTTTCGGAGACACCTGTAGAGCATCTTTATGATCACCCAGTTACGTTGTGACGTTTGATAGCACACAAGGTGTTCCTACGGTATTCGGGAGTTGCATAATCTCATAGTCATAGGAACATGTATAAGTCATGAAGAAAGCAATAGCAGTAAAACTAAACGATCAAAGTGCTAAGCTAATGGATGGGTCTAGTCCATCACATCATTCTCCTAATGATGTGATCCTGTTGATCAAATGACAACTCATGTCTATGGTTAGGAAACATAACCATCTTTCATCAATGAGCTAGTCTAGTAGAGGCATACTAGGGACACTCTGTTTTGTCTATGTATTCACACATGTACTAAGTTTCCGGTTAATACAATTCTAGCATGAATAATAAACATTTATCATGATATAAGGAAATAAATAATAACTTTATTATTTTCTCTAGGGCATATTTCCTTCAGTCTCCCACTTGCACTAGAGTCAATAATCTAGTTCACATCTCCATGTGATTTAATACCGATAGTTCACATCGTTATGTGAATAACACCCATTGTTCACATCGCCATGTGACCAACACTCAAAGGGTTTACTAGAGTCAGTAATCTAGTTCACATCGCTATGTGCTTAATACCCAAGAGTAATAAGGTGTGATCATGTTTTGCTTGTGAGAGAAGTTTAGTCAACGGGTCTGTTACATACAGATCCGTATGTATTTCACAAATTTCTATGTCTACAATGCTCTGCATGGAGCTACTCTAGCTAATTGCTCCCACTTCCAATATGCATCCAGATTGATCCTTAGAGTCATCTGGATTAGTGTAAAGCTTGCATCGGCGTAACTCTTTACGACGAACTCTTTATCATCTCCATAATCGAGAAAACATTTCCTTAGTCATCCAGTAACTAAGGATAATTTTGACCGCTGTCCAGTGATCTACTCCTGGATCACTTTTGTACCTCCTTGCCTAACTCATGGTAAGGTACACAACAGGTTTGGTACACAGCATGGCATACTTTATAGAACCTATGGCTGAGGTATAGGGAATGACCTTCATTCTTTATCTATCTTCTACCGAGGTTGGGCTTTGAGTCTTACTCAACTTCATACCTTACAACTCAGGCAAGAACTCCTTCTTTGACTGATCCTTTTTGAACTACTTCAAAATCTTATCAAGGTATGTACTCATCGAAAGTCTTCTCAAACGTCTTGATCTATCTCTATAGATCTTGATGTCCAATATGTGTGCAGCTTCACCAATGTCTTTCTTTGAAAAACTCCTTTCAAACACTCCTTTATGCTTTCCAGAAAATTCTACATCATTTTCGATCAACAATATGTCATTCACATATACTTATCAAAAATGTTGTAGTGCTCCCACTCACTTTCTTGTAAATACAGGCTTCACCGCAAGTCTGTATAAAACTATATGCTTTGATCACCTCATCAAAGCGTATATTCCAACTCTAAGATGCTTGCACCAGTCCATAGATGGATCGCTGGAGCTTGCACACTTTGTTAGCTCCTTTTTGTATCGACAAAACCTTCTGGTTGCATCATATACAACTCTTCTTTAATAAATCCATTAAAGAATGCAGTTTCGTTATCCATTTGCCAAATTTCATAAAATGTGGCAATTGCTAACATGATTCGGACGGACTTAAGCATCGCTACGGGTGAGAAAGTCTCATCGTAGTCAAATCCTTGAACTTGTCGAAACCCTTTCGCAACAAGTCGAGCTTTGTAAACAATAACATTACCGTCTGCGTCGGTCTTCCTCTTGCAGATCCATTTATTTTCGATGGCTTGTCAATCATCGGGCAAGTCAACCAAAGTCCACACTTTGTTCTCATACATGGATCCCATCTCAGATTTCATGGCCTCAAGGCATTTTGCGGAATCTGGGCTCATCATTGCTTCCTCATAGTTCGTAGCTTCATCATGGTCTAGTAACATGACTTCCAGAACTGGGTTGCCGTACCACTCTGGTGCGGAACGTACTCTGGTTGATCTACGACATTCAGTAGAAACTTGATCTGAAGTTTCATGATCATCATCATTAGCTTCCTCACTAATTGGTGTAGGAATCGCTGGAACAATTTTCTGTGATGTACTACTTTCAAATTCAGGAGAAGGTACAATTACCTCATCAAATTCTACTGTCCTCCCACTCACTTCTTTCGAGGGGAAATCCTTCCCTAGAAAGGAACCATTCTTAGCAACAAATATCTTGCCTTCAGATCTGTGACAGAAGGTGTACCCAACAGTTTCCTTTGGGTATCCTATGAAGACACATTTCTCCGACTTGGGTTCGAGCTTATCAGGTTGAAGCTTTTTCACATAAGCATCGCAGCCCCAAACTTTAAGAAACGACAACTTTGGTTTCTTGCCAAACCAAAGTTCATAAGGAGGCGTCTCAACGGATTTAGATGGTGCCCTATTTAACGTGAATGCAGCTGTCTTTAATGCATAACCCAAAACTATAGTGGTAAATCGGTAAGAGACATCATAGATCACACCATATCTAATAAAGTACGGTTACGACGTTCGGACACACCATTATGTTGTGGTGTTCCAGGTGGCATGAGTTGTGAAACTATTCCACATTGTTTCAAATGAAGACCAAACTCGTAACTCAAATATTCACCTCCACGATCAGATCATAGAAACTTTATTTTCCTGTTACGATGATTCTCTACTTCACTCTGAAATTCTTTGAACTTTTCAAATGTTTCAGACTTGTGCTTCATCAAGTAGATATACCCATATCTGCTCAAATCATCAGTGAAGGTCAGAAAATAACGATACTCGCCACGAGCTTCAACACTCATCGGTCCACATACATCAGTATGTACGATTTCCAACAAATCTGTTGCTCGCTCCATTGTTCCGGAGAACGGAGTTTTAGTCATCTTGCCCATGAGACATGGTTCGCAAGCATCAAGTGATTCATAATCAAGTGATTCCAAAAGTCCATCACTATGGAGTTTCTTCATGCGCTTTACACCAATATGACCTAAACGGCAGGTGCCACAAATAAGTTGCACTATCATTATTAACCTTGCATCTTTTGGCTTCAATATTATCAATATGTGTATCACTACGATCGAGATCCAACAAACTATTTTTCATTGGGTATATGACCATCGAAGGCTTTATTCATGTAAACAAAATAACAATTATTCTATGACTTTAAATGAATAACCGTATTGCAACAAACATGATCAAATCATATTCATGCTTAATGCAAATGCCAAATAACATTTATTTATGTTCTACACTAATTCCGAAAGTATAGGGAGTGTGCGATGATGATCATATCAATCTTGGAACCACTTCCAACACACATCGTCACTTCACCTTTAACTAGTCTCTGTTCATTCCGCAACTCTCATTTCGAGTTACTAACTTTAGCAACTGAACCGGTATCAAATACCCAGGGGTTGCTATGAACACTAGTAAAGTACACATCAATAATATGTATATCAAAATATACCGTTGTTCACTTTGCCATCCTTCTTATCCACCAAGTATCTAGGGCAGTTCCACTTCCAGTGACCATTTCCTTTGCAGTAGAAGCACTTAGTTTCAGGCTTGAGTTTAGCTTTGGGTTTCTTCACGGGAGAGACAACTTACTTGTCATTCTTATTGAAGTTCCCCTTCTATCCCTTTGCCCTTTACTTGAAACAAGTGGTCTTATTAACCATCAACACTTGATGTTCTTTCTTGATTTCTACCTTCACTGGTTTCAGCATCGCGAAGAGCTCTGGAATTACTTTCGTCATCCCTTGCATATTATAGTTCATCACGAAGTTCTACTAACTTGGTGATAGTGACTAGAGAACTTTGTCAATTACTATCTTATCTGGAAGATAAACTCCCACTTGATTCAAGCAATTGTAGTACCCAGACAATCTGAGCACATGCTCACCGGTTGAGCTATTCTCCTCCATCATGTAGGCAAAGTACTGTCAGAGGTCTCATACCTCTCAACACGGGCATGAGTATGAAAATACTAATTTCAACTCTTGGAACATCTCATATGCTCTGTGGCGTTCAAAACATTTTTGAAGTCCCGGTTCTAAGCCGTAAAGCATGGTTCACTAAACTATCAAGTAGTCATCATACCGAGCTTTTGTCAAAACATTCATAATGTCTACATCTACTCCTGCAATAGGTCTGTCACCTAGCGGTGCATCAAGGACATAATTCTTCTGTGCAGCAATGAGGATAATCCTCAGATCACGAAACAATTCCGCATCATTGCTACTAACATCTTTCAACTTAGTTTTCTCTAGGAACATATAAAAATAAACGGGGAGCAACATCGCGAGCTATTGATCTACAACATAGATATGCTAATACTACACTACAAGAAATATGTCAACTTATGACCTTTTGTTAGTGACCCTGGAAGAATTGGTCATAAATTTATGACCATTTTAGACCAATTGGTCAAAAGCTGCTTGGGGGGCTCTAAACCCTAAACCATAACGACCATTTTGGTCAGAAAGGTCATAATTTCATTAGAGGAAATGGTCGTAAAGCTAGTAGCATTGTCCACTGCCTCATGCCTACCTGATAACGACCAATATAAAATGGTCACTACACTTGAGTTTGAATGAATTGGGATGATTAGGCGGCCACCTCAGCAACCTCTCTTATGTGTCACTGTCTAGGTGTCATTTTTGCTTGAGTTTTAATATTCAACAGACAAACGGGGCACACACTGACAGGCGGGACCCATTTGACAGGTGGGGCCGAGCGCTTAATTCGCCCAAAAAAGATGCACGAGGCGGGACTCGAACCCACGACCTCGCGCTTGCTTCGCTCGCATGCTACCGCTAGGCTAGAGAGGGACAGTTGCTCACATCTGGGAGTTTATCTATACATTATATAGAACTAAAAATGTGCGCTTTAATTCCTAAAAAATGTGCGCTAGCGGGGACTCGAACCCACGACCTGGCGCTCGCTCGCTCGTTTGGTACCGCTGGGCTAGAGGGGGATTGTTGCTAATGTGTGGGTAGTTTTCTATATACTATACAAAACCAGGGCTCTCTCGTATCAGTGACAAGTGGGGCCTTCCGACCAGGTGGCGGCGGGTGGCATCGAACAGAGCAACACTTATCGTTTTTCTAGGTCTTCCGACCAGGTGGCGGCAGGCGGCGGCGGAAGCAACCAGCAAGCGTCGCTCGGACGAGGGCGGGGCGGCGGCCGGCGGCCGAAGCAACCAGTAGGGGCCGCTCGCCTTGCCCACGACCTCGCTGCAGGTGACCTCGCCCACGGCCTCGCGGCGGAAGCAACCAGCAGGGGCGGGGACAGGAACGGCAACCTCGCCGCTCGCGTCGCCCACGCATGGGGGACTCGCCGCCGCCGAGCATGGGGGAGTCGCCACCGCCGCAAGCAGACCTCGCCCACGTATGCACCCCTCTCCTTCCCCCTCCTCTTCCCCCTCTCCTCTCTGTTGATGTAGATTTGTTAGGAGAATCTTCAGAGTGATTTGATGTAGGTTTGTTGTAAGCTTGGAAAAATCTCTTGGAAATGTCATTGATGAATTTGGTAGAAATTGTGAAGAGAATTTCTGTTGATGGTTTAACCAAAATAGTTCTTAGTGGCAGCATATATTGTTATTGTTGGTTGTTTAACCACCTCTGTTTTTTGTGAACCATCATGTTTTAGTTAGCTTTTCTTTTCTCCCATGTGAAATCTGTATTTCCATTTGAACTACTTTTTATTGCTCCCATGTGAAATCTGTAAACCATGTGAACTGGACTAAAGTAGTGAGGAATTGGAAATAGCTGAATGTTGTGCTTAGGCAGTTAGCATATAAACTTGGGTGCCTACCTTATTTTCTGGAATTTTAGCTTCCATTACTTCCATCCATTTTCATTAATTAATGTTGATGCACTTAGATTGATTTGCTAAGTTGCAACAATTTGTTGTCTTTGGCAGATGGATAGAAGCTGGATTAGACAAGGAGTTAGAAAGTTTTCGAAAGAACATATGAAAGGAGTTGATGATTTCATGGCATTTGTTCGGGCAAATTTTGCCAACGATGCTCACATTCTTTGCCCATGTTGTGAATGCCTCAACCGTCCAAGAATGGCTCAAGGAAGAGTGGAAGATCATCTGCTTCTTAATGGGATGTCCAGCACATATGATAGATGGATATATCATGGAGAACCTTTAGACAGACAACCTCAACATTTTGAAGCTGATACAGAGGCCCCTCATATGATGGGTGGTGGTGATGCTGGCATTGATTTCATGGAAAAGGTTTTGCGAGATAATGCTGTTTTGGAGGAAGAGGATGGCCATGAAGATGATAGGATTCCTGACCTATTGAAGGATTTGTACGATGCTGAAGATCGTGCTGATGGACAGAAATCGTTGTTTGCTGAGGTGTTAGAGGAGGCAAAGCGCGCAGCTCATGAAGGGGGTAATTTTTCAAGATTTACCTTCACCGTGAAGTTACTCCACATCAAGTCTTTCTACCGGATTAGGAATGCCGCATTCAACGCAATACTCCGTCTTTTGAGCTTGCAATTCCCTGATAGTTGTGTTCCCAGATCTTATGATGAAGCATTGAGCATAATCCGCAGGCTGGGGTTAGGTTATGTGTCAATACATGTGTGCCCAAATAATTGTGTCTTGTTTCGGAAGGATTTAGCAAAGCATGACAAGTGTCCAAAATGCAATGCATCTAGGTGGAAAGATGCTGATGGGAAGAAGTCAATACCGGAGAAGGTACTGAGGCACTTTCCCTTGATACCAAGGCTGCAGCGGATGTTCATCTCGAAGAAATCATCGCGTGAAGTACAGTGGCACAAGCTGAAGCGGCAAACTGTGGACAATGAGCTGAGCCATCCAGCGGATGGAGAGGCATGGAAAGTGTTTGACATTATACATTTAGATTTTGCTGCAGATCCAAGGAACATAAAACTTGGCATTGCCACAGATGGGTTTAATCCGTTTGGGAACATGAGCACGTCTTATAGCATGTGGCCAGTTTTTGTGGTGCCGTACAACCTGCCACCATGGACATGCATGGATCAGTCCAACTTCATGATGTCATTGCTTATCCCGGGTCCAGATTCTCCAGGAAAGGATTTTGATGTCTTTATGGAGCCCCTCGTAGAAGAACTGCTCCAGCTCTGGACTGGTGTACCTACATACGATGCCTTGAGTCCGGAAGAAAAGTTCAATCTACGTGCTGCGATCATATGGTCCATCCATGATTTCCCGGCTCTGCACACTCTGTCTGGGAGGATCACATCGGGTTATCAGGCTTGTGTCCATTGTGACAAAGACCCTTGCTCAAAGAGAATAAGGAACAAGATCTGCTATATTGGGCACCGCCGCTTTCTTCCCCGAAACCATCGCTGGCGAAGAAGCAAAGATTTTAATGGTGAGAATGAAACCCGTGACAAGCCAGCTGAATTCACTAAAGAAGAGCTGGAGCAGCAACTTGAAAAGGTGAAAGATGTGAGACCAGGAAAGCTGGCGAAGAAAAGAAAGCGTGAGGAAGGTCAATGTTGGGACTGGAGGTCTTGTTTGTGGGACCTGCCATACTGGGCTGATCTGAAATTAAGGCATAATCTCGATGTAATGCACATTGAGAAAAACATATGCGAGAATCTGCTAGGGACGTTTCTGAACATTGAAGGGAAGACAAAGGACACGGTTAGTTCTAGGCTTGATTTGGAGGACATGGGCATAAGAGAAGATTTGCATCTACAGCACAATGAAGATGAAGATTCAATTGAAATTCCACGAGCATGGTATACAATGAATAAAGAACAAAAGCTTGCATTCTGTGAATTCCTAAGAGCGGTGAAATTTCCAGATGGTTATGCTGCTAACCTAGCAAAGTGTGTTACTTCTGATGGATTCAAGCTTTCAGTACTGAAAACCCATGATTGTCACATCCTCCTCCAAAGGATTTTACCGGCGGGCCTCCGAGGAATCATGGACAAGGATATATATGAAGCGGTTGCTGAGCTAGGAAATTTCTTTAGAGAACTGTGCTGCAAAACCCTGAAGTTAACTGTCCTGGAAAGACTTGAAAAAGAAATCCCAATTATTCTTTGCAAGCTCGAGAAGATTTTCCCTCCAGCTTTCTTCACTGTGATGGTCCATTTGGCGGTGCACTTACCCAAAGAGGCAATGCTTAGAGGCCCTGTGCAATACGGTCGGATGTACCCAATTGAACGAAGGCTGCTTACTTGTAAGCGATATGTGCGAAACACGGCAAGACCTGAAGGTTCTATTGCTGAAGCATATGTCGTTGACGAGTGCTTGACTTTTTGCTCTAGATACTTTGGTGATGTGGAAACAAGATGGAACCGGCCGGGCAGAAATAGAGAGCGGTCTGATTCGCAAAGTGGTGATGTCTCTGTTTTCAACCATGGTGTGAACTTTCTTGGAGCCTCACAATACTTGGAGGCTGGTGATGAGTATGACAGGATGGTTTTGTTTGTGCTCAGCAATTGTGCCGAGGTTCTACCATATATCGAGTATGTTATATCTTCTGCACTCATTAAATAATTTTTTTTTGCTTGGGTTGGCACCAGCCTAATGTTTTAATTCACATGTTTTGTTGGCATTGCAGGAAATGCAAGGAAGAGTTAAACCAGGAAGAAAGCAATATCAATGTTGATAAAAGGGTTGCCAAGGTGTTTGCTAAGTGGTTTAAGAATCATGTGAGATCTTTAGCCACATGTTTTATGTTTTCTGTGTTATTTACCCATTGTTAAATACCATTGTTTGCTAAATGGTTTATTTGTGCAGATTGGAAAGTTGCATGAGGAGAAGAAGGTCAGTGATGATCTATTTGCTTTGGCATGCTTACCGGATAAGCGAGTGAGAGTGTATTCAACATGCATTGCTGACGGTATCCGGTACCACACCGTTGACCGCGAGGAAAAAAGGAAGACACAGAATAGTGGAATCGTCACTGGGGGGTCACATGATGGTGAGATCATTGACTTCTATGGTCAGTTGAGAAGCATCGTAGAGTTGCAGTACAACTCTAGTGGAGGCATCCATCGCTCGGTTGTCTTATTTCGCTGTGACTGGTTTGAGCTTGGTAGCAAGAAGAGGAGAGACTCTTTTGTCAAATATGATGGCCACTTCAAAAGCATCAACACTGCAAGGTGCTGGTATAAGAGTGATCCCTTTATTCTAACAACACAAGCAACAATGGTGTTTTATCTGCCAGACACTCTTTTGCACGGAAAATGGCGAGTTGTGCAAAACTTTCAGCACAGACACTTGTGGAGTGTGACTGAAACTGAAGTGGAAAAGGGCCCTGGTGATGGTGGACTAACATACCAAGATGATGACTCTACGGAAGTTCCGTTGCAAGCTGATGATGACCCTATGGAAGTTCCGGTGCAAAGCAGAGTGCGAAGGGACCGGGAACGTGTGATCGTTGGTGCTGCAACAGTTGAAGGCATCAAGAAAAGAAGAAAGGTGGTAGAGGATGGACACGAAAGCGAGGATGAGGAAAACCGGACTGATCATACTATGCTGCAATATTGTAGTGATGATGAGGAAAACAGGAGTGGGCATAGAGTTCCTTGTTCTCGTATCGACGACGATGAGTAGCGAATGGACTGGCAAAGGTAAATACTATTACTTAATGTTCTTTGTTTTGGTATCTATGGGACTAGTGACCTGATGTGATCAATCTTCTCTCCAGGTAGAAAAATCCTTAAAGATTCTAGGAGCAAAATCATGATCCTGATGGTTGTAGCAAGATGATGATCCTGATGGTTGTAGCAATAAGAATCCAGCAGCAAAATTGAGATGTTATGCTTGCTGTTTTGACCTGAATTGAGATGTTATTGTAGCTGTTATGCTTGCTGTCAAAATGTTGTCTTGTAATGCAAAATATTGCAAAATGATGATACAGAAGATTTTTCGAACATCTTTAGTTCAAGTTTTGGTCAGAATGTTGTCTTGTAGTTGTTGTGATCATCTTGTAGTTGTTTTGGTCAGAATGTTGTCTTGTAGATGCTGTTTTAACTGAATTTTGGGTTAAACTGAAGATGCTATTTTAACTAAATTTTGGTCAGAACTGAAGATGCTATTTTAACTGAATGTTGGTGAGCAAAAAAATATGCGCCAGCGGGGACTCAAACCCACGACCGTGCGCTTGTTTCACTCTGTTTCTACCACTGGGCTAGGACGAGGCTATTAGTCTTACACTCTATGCCAACCTTTTTGAATATATCAAACTAGTCAAGTATGAAGCACACACCTCACTGACAAGTGGGCCACTCGACCCACTCGCTGACAAGTGGGCCATTTTGCTATTGTACCCAAGCTACCAAAAATATGCGCCTGGCCAAAAAATATGCGCGTGCGGGGGCTCGAACCCACGACCGTGCACTTATTTCAACGTGTTTCGACCACTGGGCTAGGAAGAGGTTGTTGGTTTTGTACTCTATGCCCACACTTTCCAATATATCAAACCAGTCACGTAGCAAACACCGAACTCGCTGATAAGTGGACCCGCTCGCTATCTTTTCCCCACTTCTCCTCACCACTCGACCCGCTCCTCCTCTCCATCGACGGCGCCGCCGGCTCCTTCCTCTCCCACCGCCGGCCTCCCCACCGCCGCCGGCCTCCCCACCGCCGCCGGCTCCTTCCTCTCCCACCGCCGCCGGCTCCTTCCTCTCTCTCTCGAGGTATGCATCCTTCCTCTCTCTCTCCTTCCTGGTTAGATTAGGGTTCTTGTCGTCTGGTAGATTGGATTAGATTAGGGTTTCCTCACAAAAATCAGTACATGACGATAAGCAAGACAGGAAATCTGGTAGATTGGATTAGATTAGGGTTGCTTTTTTTTGGTTGGATATGAATCCGACTGGTTTTTGCCAAACCTGTGTTGCAACAAAGACCAGCAAGACCCTGCTATGGTGGATATGAGCATAGCTAGCACGTGAAGACAAGCAAGACAGAGACTCTGCAGCTATCCTGGTTTCAAATCAGGGGACGCGCATGATACATCTGTCCCTGTTCTTTCAAATCAGGGGAGTCTGATGCTTGGGTGCTTGCTTCGTATGTTCTTGGTTGTGGTGTAATATGCATTTGTTGCATTGTACTAGTGCTGCTCTGCACCTTAATTTTGTTTTGGTTTAATCTTCTTGTAGTTCCTCTGTTTTCCAGTTATTATCAATTGAAAAGGAATCCTGACTGGTGTTCATGTTGCAGGCGCTTAGAATGTTCAGTTTCTTATGTTCATGAACAAAAATTAGTACATGAACTGCATTTGTACAGTAGTTAATTCTCTTAAGATAAGTTGCCTAGAATCATGGGCTGTGGTCTCTGATTTTTTTTGTTGAATTATGTATAGTTTATTTTGACGATCAAGAGATGAATGCCAAAGCATGCTGGATGCTGCTAGTTTTATCTTGAGAAACTGGAGGCATCATAAAAATTCTGTCACACTGTTGTTTTACTGTGCTTGATAAACCTGAGACTTCTTTCTTGTGTAATATTGAAACTGTTGTTTTGCTGTACACTATTGGTCCATTTATAATAGATATGGTTCTGGTCAATTTATAGTAGATTTTAGTGTTGTTGCTGTTGGTGGTCACCTGATGATGTTGCTGTTGCTGTTGATGTTGATGTGCTTGTTTTAGTGTTAGTTTACTATGCTATTGATATTGATGTGCTTGTTTAATTTACAATGCTGCTTTTCAGATAAGTGAGATGGCTGGCTTGGAAGGTTTCGAGTTCTTCGAGATCATAATTGATAAATCTTGCAGTAGGCAGGTATATTTATCATCACTCATTTATTTATCATCACTCTGTTGTCTAGTGCTTCATTGCCACAATTAACCACTGCTTGACCCTCGCTGCAGAGGCTGCCTGACAAGTTCGCGAAGATGCTCGCCGGCCGTGAGCCCCACAAAGTGAAGCTGCGGGAGGCCGGCAGCGGGCTTCACGTGATGTGGGAAGTGTTGGTGGTGTTCGATGGTGAAGGCCACATGTACCTAGGGCCAGGCTGGGAGCATTTCACCCGCGCCCATGAGCTATAGCTCGGGTACTTCCTTGTCTTCCGCTACGATGGCGACGCCATGTTCACCGTGAAGATGTTCGACAACACCATGTGCCACATGTACTACCAGCACGACGACGATGCCAGTAAGCTCTCTGCCTCTCTTCTTCCTGTCCTTTTGGCTTCCTCTACCTGCACGACGACAACACCATGTTCACACTTTGTTGCATTTGGCCAGGCAATGGGAGCAGCAGCGGGGATGATGAGGAGCAGAGCGGGGATGACGATGAGGAGCAGAGCGGGGATGACGAGGAGCAGAGCGGGGATGACGATGAGGAGCAGAGCAGGGATGAGGAGCAGAGCGGTGATGACGAGGAGCAGAGCGGGGATGACGACGAGGAGCAGAGCGGGGATGACGAGGAGCAGCCTATTCTGGCTGACGACGAACATGCTATGGTGGTGGCTGAGGACGACCCTGCTATGGTGGTGGCGGATGACGACCTTGCTATGGTGGTGGCGGACGACGACCTTGCTATGGTGGTGGCGGACGACGACCTCGCGATGGTGGTGGCGGACGACGACCTCGCGATGGTGGCGGCGCCTGCAATCCCACAGCTTGGCGACAGGACCATGCCAATTGTGGTAGAGGAGTACATCCGCGTTGGGATTCGCCACTCTCAGCGCATGAGGTTGATGAAGGAGAAGGAGGAGGAGTGAAGCTTGTTAGTGTAATATGAACATGTCAATGTTAAGTATGTCGGGTTTAATTTTGTGCATGCTCATGGATGCTGTATGACAGTGTCATCTAAACAAGTCATGTTTTTAACAATGAATATTCAGTTTGGTAATTGATGGGAATTGGAATTTTTTATGCATGTTCATGGATGAAAGATAAAATTATGGGTTTTTGTGCATGCTCCTGTATGAAAAAATATAAGTTTCATTTTTTAATGCTAAAAACATGACTCAATAGGCGTGTGTGCCCTCTTGAAGAGAAGATAGGCGTGCGTGCCCTCTTGAAGCAAGGGGTAGGGCGTATGAGGGCCTCTACCAACGGTTAGGCACGAAGGAAGGGGAAAGGGACATCTATAAGATAGCCAACATCCGAGAGAGGAAGACGAGGGATATTGGCCAAGTCAAATGCATCAAGGACGGAGCAGACCAACTCCTCGTGAAGGATGAGGAGATTAAGCATAGGTGGCGGGAGTACTTCGACAAGCTGTTCAATGGGGAGAATGAGAGTTCTACCGTTAAACTTGATGACTCCTTTGATGAGACCAGCATGCATTTTGTGCGGCGAATCCAGGAGTCCGAGGTCAAGGAGGCTTTGAAAAGGATGAAAGGCGGCAAGGCAATGGGCTCTGATTGTATCCCCATTGAGGTGTGGAAAGGCCTCGGGGACATAGCGATAGTATGGCTAACCAAGCTTTTCAACCTCATTTTTCGGGCAAACAAGATGCCAGAGGAATGGAGACGGAGTATATTAGTACCTGGGAGGTCGACGATGGAAGCCATTTTCTTGGTTCGACAACTCATGGAGAGATACAGGGAGCAAAAGAAGGACTTGCATATGGTGTTCATTGACTTGGAGAAGGCCTATGATAAGATACCATGGAATGTCATGTGGTGGGCCTTGGAGAAACACAAAGTCCCAGCAAAGTACATTACCCTCATCAAGGACATGTACGATAATGTTGTGACAAGTGTTCGAACAAGTGATGTCGACACTGATGACTTCCCGATTAAGATAGGACTGCATCAAGGGTCAGCTTTGAGCCCTTATCTTTTTGCCTTGGTGATGGATGAGGTCACAAGGGATATACAAGGAGATATCCCATGGTGTATGCTCTTTGCGGACGATGTGGTTCTAGTTGACGATAGTCGGACGGGGGTAAATAGGAAGTTAGAGTTATGGAGACAAACCTTGGAATCTAAAGGGTTTAAGCTTAGTAGAACCAAAACTTAGTACATGATGTGCGGTTTCAGTACTACTAGGTGTGAGGAGGAGGAGGAGGTTAGCCTTGATGGACATATGGTGCCTCAGAAGAACACCTTTCGATATTTGGGGTCAATGCTGCAGGAGGATGGGGGTATTGATGAAGATGTGAACCATCGAATCAAAGCTGGATGGATGAAGTGGCGCCAAGCTTCTGGCATTCTCTGTGACAAGAGAGAGTGCCACAAAAGCAAAAATGCAAGTTCTACAGGACGGCGGTTCGACCCGCAATGCTGTATGGCGCCGAGTGTTGGCCGACTAAAAGGCGACATGTTCAACAGTTAGATGTGGCGGAGATGTGTATGTTGAGATGGATGTGTGGCCACACGAGGAAGGATCGAGTCCTGAATGATGATATACGAGATAGAGTTGGGGTAGCACCTATTGATGAGAAGCTTGTCCAACATCGTCTGAGATGGTTTGGGCATATTCAGCGCAGGCCTCCAGAAGCCCCAGTGCATAGCGGACGGCTAAAGCGTGCGGAGAATGTCAAGAGAGGTCGGGGTAGTCCGAATTTGACATGGGAGGAGTCCGTTAAGAGAGACCTGAAGGATTGGAGTATCACCAGAGAACTAGCTATGGGCAGGGGTGCGTGGAAGCTTGCTATCCATGTGCCGGAGCCATGAGTTGATCACGAGATCTTATGGGTTTCACCTCTAGCCTACCCCAACTTGTTTGGGACTAAAGGATTTGTTGTTGTTGTTGTTGTTGTTGTTTAAAAACATGACTCAAACCCTAGCCACGGACGGCCGCCGCAACGAAATCGGCCGGTTTTTGAAAACACAGTAAAAAACTCAAAAAATTCAAAAAAAAAATGGGAGACCTCCGCGTCACATCATCAAATGTGGCCTACCAACTAGCAAAAATACCAAACTTGCAATACCGGCGTTTTCTTGAGCTACTCGGTATGATTTTAACCATGATTTCTACAAAGTTTACAAAAAAACCCTATTTTTTTTCTACACCCAAACCCAAATTTTCCTCCCACACCAAAATTTTCCCTCCACAAAAATTTCCCTCTCCCAAAATTTCCCTCCACTCCCTCCACTCCCTCTCCCACTACCAGGCGGGACCCACCCCTACCTCTCCCACTAGCACGCGGGATCCCCTCCCCTCCCCTCCCAAAATTTCCCCATTCCCCTCCCCTCTCCCCGAGCCGCCCCGCCGACGACCACTCCCTCCCCTGCTCCGCCACGCCACGCCGCACCGCCACGCCGCACCGCAGCGCCACGCCGCACCGCACCGCCACGAGCCGCCCCGTCGCCGACGAATCCACTCCCTTCTCCTCTCCCTTCGACGACGAATCCACTCCCTCCACTCGACGACGGTTCGGTAGATCCCCCTCCTGGTCGACGACGGTGGCGACGACGACATCATCCACATCATCAACGATCGATGACGGCGACAGGTACCCCTCTCCTCTCCCCTCTCGACCTAGGGTTCGATAGATCCCCCTCCTGGTCTACCTAGGGTTAGGATTCGGTCGATCTAGGGTTAGGATTCGATCAATCTAGGGTTAGGATTCGGTTGATCTACGAGCTCCTGGCGGTTGATCTACGAGTTCTTGTTCTTGTCGATCTAGGGTTTGAGGAAGACCTCCCTCTGGTTCATGGTTTAGGGTTCATGTTGATGGAGAGGAAGTGCATGAGTTTAGGGGATGGGGATGGATGAGTATAGGCACTAACTTGTTACCGGGTATGTGAAATGTTTATTAGGGTTAATTTTTGTGCTGCTAATGCCTACTGTCCTGACTTCGTTAAGAGACAGCCTGACTGAGTGACTCACTGCTGATTTCCATGGAGCAACGAATCCGTTTTGTTACCATACTTGATTGAGGACGCGGTCTCTCGAACCTTTGGAATTTTCATGTGCTGTTAGCTGCTGTTGCTTTAGGGCTACTGCATGACACTACGATTTGACAAATGGCTCTATTAACAAATCAATACTTTGTTGTGCAGCGATGTGTTTTAAGTAATTCTAGGAGCATCCTCCTTCCTGGAAATTGCTTCCCAACCTATCTGAATAGTACTTATGCACTTCAAATTTGTGATTGTTTTCCCTGACCGCTCGATGCCGTGTGAATCTATGGTGTTCAGCTTACTAATCGCATAGTGTCGAGTATTTCGACCACTTGCTGTTACTACACTATGCTTTGTGGTGCACTCTGAATTCTAATCAGTGTGTAGTGTAAACTGAAGTAGCATATATATCTTGTACTGTGGTTCCCTGAATCTGACTTTGATCATCCTTATTTAATTCTTCATTGTTTCTTCTTTGTTTTTCTTGCCTCTTCATGTGATATTTTCCATTGAAGAACAATTCAAACCTGCATTGAGTTCCCCTGTTTTCTCTTTAGTAGCACTTTGCTTGCTTGCTTGTTTAGTGTACATATATTTCCACTGTACATGCATGCTTGTTTAGTGCACTTACATGTTTGCTTAATTAATAACAGTACATCACTGTATGTGCATGATGGTCCAAATGCTTTCCTTTATTGATACAAGTGCATCATTTTACTTTACCCCTGTTGTATATGATTGTTGTTTATTCTATTTTGCAAGCACCACCTCAAGATCATCCATGGCAAGGATGACAAGGTCAAGCATGAGGCCAACCGTTGGTATGCAACTTGCTCCTTGTGGTTATACTATCAGTTTCATCAAATCTGTGTCTTAATATGCTAAGTGAAATGTATTGCTGCAATCTGAATAAGCTGGCTTAATTGTGCCTGTGTGCTGTTAGTCTTCCTTACCTGAATAACTAGGATTAAATGATAATAAAATTTCATAAGATATGTTTGGCTGCCTGTCCATGCATTCCAAACATTCACCTAATAGTTACGTTTCCTTTATCATGCAAAGAAGAGCCTCTCACCGAGTACGAGAAGGTTAGGGCTAGAAATATCATGAGGAACAATCGGATGTTCCAGTCCCTTGGCATCGGTGCAATAGCGTCGATGATTAGGAAAACAAATGGTGTACAAGAAGGTAGAAGTGATGAGGTTCAACAGGGTAGTGGAGTTATCAATGATGACCCCGAGTACAATCCTAAGGAGGATGAAGTTATTGATGGAGAGGAAGTGGATGATGTTGTAGTCAACAAGATTGTTAAGGTGCAAACTCTGTCTTGCTTGGAGGGTTGGGGTTCTGTTATTCTATGTTATTCCTTGTGCTCACATATTTATCTTGTGATCTAATGCTTTTTTCCGTGCTGTTCATACGAGGCACTGAAGGAATCTAGGAAGAAGAGGCCTGGTGTTAAGAAGACAGTCAGCAAGAAGAACAAGAGCTTAGAAACATCTGCTGCAATGCCTCCAGGAAGGGTGATGGCCCCAGCTCCAGGACAAAAAAAGAGGATCCTGGAACCTGATGAACCTGCCCTTGATAGAGTCACAAGGCAGAAAGCAATGATGGCGACTGCGACGGACCATCAGGAAAGTATGCTGCGCATGGACTCTCAGACCTCGGTGCAAATGGGTGATGAGTTGCCGCCCATGGATGAAGGAACCACTCTCAGCATGGATGGAAGTGGCCCTGTCTGCCTAGATGAAGCAGGAACCATCTGCATTGATGAAGCAGGCACTGTCCACATAGACCTCAGCCCTGTTGCACCTTCTATTGACAGGAACGCTGTCATCAATGAAGAAGAACAACAGCTTGTGCTTCAATCAGGCAAGTTGACCTTTGCAATGCTATCTTTTACTAGTGCATTTTCCAAATGGAATGATCATGTATGCTTTTGTCGATTCCTGCATTTGTCGATTTCTATTCTAATTTATGAGTTCAGATTCATTTTCAGATGCAATGAATCCCAAGACTAGACTTAGAAAGGGCAGAGGGCTAGAGAGGATCACCAAGTCGCTTGGTAGCAAGGTGCCTATCCAAATTGCCGAAGGGATGATTCGTCCAGAGAAGCCTCTGCAGGCAGCAAAGCTTGCTTCTGAGTGTGGACTCATTGCAAAAAGCCATCTTCCGGTTCTTCCTCACTTCAAGCTATACAAAAGAGATGCTACTCTATTGGAGAACTACATTGGGAAAGTTACTGTAAGCTACTTGTTTCATAGTTAATGCGCTATCTATTTTCTGTTACACCTATGCATGATCACTAATATTGTTCCTACCTTGTTTGCTATCTTGGTAGGCAAATTTTGAGATGAACACGGACTCGGAGACCATCAAGACCTCGTGCAAAGATATTCTGCAGAAATATTCAAAGAACAGACGCCATCAGATCAAGAAGAAGTATTTTGATACCGTAGCCGCAAATAAAGTCAGCATTTAGTCTCCGGTGCCTGATCTAACGGATGGTGAATGGCAAGCTCTGGTGGAGATGTGGTCTACCCCAAGACACAAGGTTTGTCTCAGCTTTGTTTGATGCTTTATGTTCTGCACATGATATGCTAGTGCTAGATCATGCTGACAGTGTGCTTTTTTGTAGGAAACCTGTGTGTCGAACAAGATGAATCGAGAAAAAGTCGTGTACAATCACAGAACTGGTTCCAGGCACTACACAGCACACATTTTTTCCACTGTGAGAACTCTTCTCTAGAGACCTTACCGTTTGATCCTCATTGAATAACATTTCTGATTCTTGCTGAATAACATTTTGATTTTTGTTGAAAAACATTTCAGAAAGAAGAGCGTAAGGGTGAGGAGCTGTCTGCGATTGACTTGTTTAAGGCCACCCACAACAGCAAGAAGCACGGGTTTTCGGAGCCAGTCAAGACTGCTATAGTAAGTCACTCCATGCTTTGCCCTGTTTGATTCACAGCCAGCTTTGATGCTTTCATGATTTGATGTTGTTTGATTCGGAGCCAGTCAAGAACACACGCTATGTTCCATGCTTTGATGTTGTTTGATACTTCAACAAATATATCAGAACTTGCTGTAGCTATTTGATGCATTTTTTATGATATGATGAAACTTGATCTGAATGTTAGTTTGATGATCGGCTCACTCGGGAAGCCATCTTATATAGAACCACCATTCTAGGCTTAATGAAGTGATCATATTGTTCCAATTGCATGTCTCCAGGTCACTAGTCATCATCTTCTTGTATATATTTTGTGTGCTGGTTTGGTTATTTCAAATAATCCATTTGTGTGCTGGTTTGGTTTCTCCTGCTTGGTTTGGTTTGCAAAATGTGAAATAGATCTCCCACTAATGCCTATCATTTTCCTCCATATGCTAGCTTGAGATGGAAAAAATGAAGGACGTGCCGGTACCAGAAGGTGAAGAGCCAAAGTCTGCTGTTCAAATTGTCGAACAAGTCCTCAAGACCGAAGTCAAGCAAAGCACATTCCTCAGGAATGTTGGGCTCCAGTCATCTGGGAACTACTCCGGCAAAGCAACAACTAAAGTTGCTGTTCATGTTCGTGAGCTTGAGCAGAAGCTGGAGAGGTCTGAGCTTCAAGCTGAAGTGATGCAAGAAGAATTGGCGGCAATGAAGATGAAGGCGGAAGAATCTGAAGCTGCACGCGACAAGGAACTTGAGCTGCTGCGCAAGAAGTCTCAAGAGCAGGAAGAGCAGTTAGCCCACTTGATGGCTCTCTTTCGAGCTAAGGTAGTTTGAGCTGTGCTGTGAACCTCTTTGTCTTTGAGCTGGGAGCTGTTGCATTTTGTTGAGAGCTGTTGCATTTTGTTGAGAGCTGAGAGCATTTTGAACCTGTGAACCTGGGAGTCTGAGCTGAGAGCATTTTGAACCTGTGAACCTGGGAGCCTGAGCTGAGAGCATTTTGAACCTGTGAACCTGTGAAGTTATCTGATCTTGTGAACCTGGACCACTTGTGAAGTTATGTGATCTTGTGAACTTGATCATTTTGTTTATTTTCTGTGAAGTTATGTGGATCACTTGGGCTTGTGGATCACTTGTGCACCTGGCCCTTTCTGTCTATTGTTATGCAAAATGAGAAATGGGCTCTAAAAAGGCCAAGGCCCAAACAAGAATTAGACCAAAAAGGCTTGGGCCTAAAAAAAGAAATGACTGTAAGAAAAAAATAATAAAAAGGCTTCATAACAGAAAATAAAAAGGCCAAGGCCCAATTCGAACTAGACTAAAAAGGCTGTGGCCCAAAACAATAGTGGAATAAAAAACAATTTCATCAGAAAAAGGCTCCATTCCCAGAAATTAAAAGGCCAAATTATTGGGCCAGGCCCATGCAGATAAGCAAAATAAAGAGAAAAAAATTAAAATTAAATGGGCTGAATTATTGGGCTTGGCCCATCAAGACGGCTGAAATGGACCGGGCTGATTCCATTTTACGACCTTTTCATTTGGTCGTAAGTCTGCCACGTCAGCTTGCCACGATGGATCTGACGTGGTGTGGTCGGATTGCTAGTGACCAAAACAGTTGGTCGTTAAATCTACGACCTTTTGTTTTGGTCGTAAACGTTTGCGACCATTCCAGAAGAAAGGTCGCTATAGTCAGTTTATGACGGCCAGCTTTTGACCTTATGTTTTTGGTCACAAAAAGGTCACAAATGGAAATTTGTGACCATTCAGTGACCAATAGTGGTGGTCACAAGTTGACATATTTCTTGTAGTGCTACCAGGACTAAGTTCATGATAAATTAAAGTTCAATTAATGATATTACTTAACAACTCCCACTTAGATAGACATCCCTCTGGTCATCTAAATGATCACGTGATCCAAATCAACTAAACCATGTCCGATCATCACGTGAGATGGAGTAGTTTTCAATGGTGAACATCTTATGTTGATCATATCTACTATATGATTCACGCTCGACCTTTCGGTCTCCAGTGTTCCGAGGCCATATCTGCATATGCTAGGATCGTCAAGTTTAACCCGAGTATTCTGCGTGTGCAAAACTGGCTTACACCCGTTGTATTTGAACGTAGAACTTATCACACCCGATCATCACGTGGTGTCTCGGCACGACGAACTTTCGCAACAGTGCATACTCAGGGAGAACACTTATACCTTGAAATTTAGTAAGAGATCATCTTATAATGCTACCGTCGAACTAAGAAAAATAAGAAGCATAATAAGATAAACATCACATGCAATCAAAATATGTGACATGATATGGCCATCATCATCTTATGCTTTTGATCTCCATCTCCAAAGCACCGTCATGATCACCTTCGTCACCGACGCGACACCTTGATCTCCATCGTAGCATCGTTGTCGTCTCGCCAACTATTCCTTCTACGACTATCGCTACCGCTTAGTGATAAAGTAAAGCAATTACATGGCGATTGCATTTCATACAATAAAGCGACAACCATATGACTCCTGCCAGTTGCCGATAACTTTACAAAACATGATCATCTCATACAAAACCGTATATATCATCATGTCTTGACCATATCACATCACAACATGGCCTGCAAAAACAAGTTAGACGTCCTCTACTTTGTTGTTGCAAGTTTTACGTGGCTGCTACGGGCTTAGCAAGAACCGTTCTTACCTACGCATACAAAACCACAACTATGTTTCGTCAAGTATGTGCTGTTTTAACCTTCACAAGGACCGGGCGTAGCCACACTTGATTCAGCTAAAGTGAGAGAGACAAACACCCGCCAGTCACCTTTAAGCAACGAGTGCTCATAACGGTGAAACTAGTCTCGCGTAAGCGTACGCGTAATGTCGGTCCGGGCCGCTTCATCTCACAATACCGCCGAAGCAAAGTATGACATGCTGGTAAGCAGTATGACTAGTATCGCCCACAACTCATTGTGTTCTACTCGAGCATATCATCTACGCATAGACCTGGCTCATGATGCCACTGTTGGGGAACGTAGTATTTCAAAATTTTCCTACGATCACGCAAGATCTATCTACCATATGCATAGCAACGAGAGGGGAGAGTGTGTCTACGTACCCTCGTAGACCAAAAGCGGAAGCGTTAGAACAACACGGTTGATGTAGTTGTACGTCTTCATGGCCCGACCGATCAAGCACCGAAACTACGGCACCTTCGAGTTCTAGCACACGTTCAGCTCTATGACGTCCCTCGAACTACGATCCAGCCGAGTGTCGAGGAAGAGTTCCGTCAGCACGACGGCATGGTGACGATCTTGATGTTCTACCGTTGCAGGGTTTCGCCTAAGCACCGCTACAATATTATCGAGGAGAACTGTGGTGGAGGGGGGCACCGCACACGGCTAAGAGATCAAGAGATCAATTGTTGTGTCTAGAGGTGCCCCCTTGCCCCCGTATATAAAGGAGGGAGGGAGAGGCCGGCCCTAGAGGGGGCGCGCCAAGTGTGGGGAGTCCTACTAGGACTCCCAAGTCCTAGTATGATTCCCCTTTCCTTTCCGGAGTAGGAGAGAAGGAAAGAGGGGGAGAGGGAGAAGGAAAAGGGGGCTGCACCCCTTGTCCAATTCAGACCAGAAGGGGGGCGCGCGCCTCCTTCCTTTTGGCCTCTCTGTTCTATTCCCGTAACTCCCCGGTACTCCGAAAATACCCGAATCACTCGGAACCTTTCCGATGTCCGAATATAGTCGTCCAATATATCGATTTTTACGTCTCGACCATTTAGAGACTCCTCGTCATGTCCCCGATCTCATCCGGGACTCCAAACTCCTTCGGTACATCAAAACTCATAAACTCATAATAAAACTGTCATCAAAACCTTAAGCGTGCGGACCCTACGGGTTCGAGAACTATGTAGACATGACCGAGACACGTCTCCGGTCAATAACCAATAGCGGAGCCTAGATGATCATATTGGCTCCCACATATTCTATGAAGATCTTTATCGGTCAAACCGCATAACAATATACGTTGTTCCTTTTGTCATCGGTATGTTACTTGCCCGAGATTCGATCGTCGGTATCTCCATGCCTAGTTCAATCTCGTTACCAGCAAGTCTCTTTACTCGTTTCGTAATACATCATCTCGTGACTAACTCATTAGTCATTTGCTTGCAAGGCTTATTATGATGTGCATTACCGAGAGGGCCCAGAGATACCTCTCCGACACTCGGAGTGACAAATCCTAGTCTTAAGCTATGCCAACACCACGAATACTTTCGGAGACACCTGTAGAGCATCTTTATGATCACCCAGTTACGTTGTGACGTTTGATAGCACACAAGGTGTTCCTACGGTATTCGGGAGTTGCATAATCTCATAGTCATAGGAACATGTATAAGTCATGAAGAAAGCAATAGCAGTAAAACTAAACGATCAAAGTGCTAAGCTAACGGGTGGGTCTAGGCCATCACATCATTCTCCTAATGATGTGATCCCGTTGATCAAATGACAACTCATGTCTATGGTTAGGAAACATAACCATCTTTGATCAATGAGCTAGTCTAGTAGAGGCATACTAGGGACACTCTGTTTTGTCTATGTATTCACACATGTACTAAGTTTCCGGTTAATACAATTCTAGCATGAATAATAAACATTTATCATGATATAAGGAAATAAATAATAACTTTATTATTGCCTCTAGGGCATATTTCCTTCAGTAGATGCCCACCGTGATCGAATCCCCCTCGGGCGGAGTACCGGAAAAGGCCCCAAGATGGGATGTCACGGGAACAATGACATGCAACGGTGGAAAAGTATTTTCGTGGATGCCTCTAGAGTTTCTGGAATATTTGAGGATTTATAGGACTCAGAGGTGGTTCAGGGGAGCTCCGCGGGGCCCACAAGACCAGGGACTCTTCTGACATCATCTCCAAGTCTTCTGGATGTCTTCTGGTCCAAGAAAAATCATTGTGAATGTTTTATTCCATTTGGACTCAGTTTGATATTCCTTTTCTGAAAAACTCAAAAACAAGGAAAACAGAAACTGGCACTGGGCTCTACGTTAATAAGTTAGTCCCAAAAATAATATAAAATAGCATATTAATGCATATAAAACATCCAAAGTTGATAATATAATAGCATGGAACAATAAAAACTTATAGATATGTTGGAGACGAATCAAGCATCCCCAAGCTTAATTCTTGCAAGCCCTCGGGTAGGTAAATGATAAAAACAGAATTTTTTATGTGGAATGCTACCTAACATAATTATCAATGCAATCTTCTTTATTGTGGCATGAATATCCAGGTCCATAAAATTCGAAATAAACATTTAATATTGACATAAAATCAATAATACTTCAAGCATACTAATAAAGAAATTATGTCTTCTCAAAACAACATGGCAAAAGAAATTTATCCCTACAAAATCATATAGTCTGGCTATGCTCTATCTTCATCACACAAAGTATTTCATCACGCACAACCCCGGTATTAGTCAAGCAATTGTTTCATAGTTTAGTGATCTCAAACTTTTTCAATTTTCACGCAATACGTGAGCATCGGCCATGGATATAGCGCTATACGTGGAATAGAAGGTGGTAGTGGACAAAAGAAGGGAGAAGGTCTCACATCAACTAGGCAAATTAATGGACTATGGAGATGCCCATCAATCGATATGGATGCAAGTGAGTAGGGATTGCCATGCAACATATGCACTAGATCTATAAGTGTATGAAAGTTTAAAAAGAAACTAAGTGGGTGTGCATCCAACTTGCTTGCTCATGAAGACCTAGGGCAATTTGAGGAAGCCCATCATTGGAATATACAAGCCAAGTTCTATAATGAAAAATTCCCACTAGTATATGAAAGTGACAAAATAGGAGACTCCCTATCATGAAGAACATGGTGCTATTTCAAAGCACAAGTGTGGAAAAACGGTAGTAACATTGTCCCTTCTCTCTTTTCTATTTTCTCCTTTTTAGGCTTCTTTTGGCCTCTTTTATTTTATTTGGGCTTCTTTGGCCTCTTTAATTTTTTGTAAAGTCTGGAGACTCATCCCAGCTTGTGAGGGAATCATAGCTTCCATCATCCTTTCCTCACATGGGACAATGCTCTAATGATGATCATCACACTTTTATTTACTTACAACTCAAAAATTACCACTCAAGGAAAAGACTCATAATGATGGAACGGTGGAAGTTGCATGGCAATGTATTTTGGAATGGCTATGGAAATGCCATAATAGGTAGGTATGGTGACTGTTTTTGAGGAAGGGTAAATGGTGGGTTTAATGCACCGGCGAAAGTTGCATGGTACTAGAGAGGCTAGCAATGGTGGAAGGGTGAGAGTGTGTATAATCCATGGACTCAACATTAGTCATAAAGAACTCACATACTTATTGCAAAAAGTTTATTAGCCCTCGAAGAAAAGTACTACTACGCATGCTCCTAGGGGAGAGGTTGGTAGGAGTTAATGATCGCGCGCCCCCAACTTTCACGCAAAGATAGACAGTCAAGAATAAATCGCGCTCCAACTTCATCACATAGCTAGAAGACCATACGTGCATGCTACGAGAATCACAAAATTTTACACAAGTATTTCTACCAATCCACAATTACTCACTAGCATGACTCTAATATCACCATCTTCATATCTCAAAAGAATTGCAAGGAATCAAACTTCTAATATATTCAATGCTCTTTATGAAAGTTTATGTTATATCCCCCTTGGATGCCCATCATATTAGGACTAAATTCATAACCTAAGCAAATTACCATGATGTTTAGAGACTCTCAAAATAATATAAGTGAATCAAGAGAGTTCATTAATTTCTTCAAAATAACATCACCGCCATGCTCAAAAAGATATAAGTGAAGCAGTAGAACAACTACCTAGCTCAAAAGATAAGTAAAGCACATAGAGTATTCTAATAAATTCACGATTGATGTGTGTGTCCCTCTGTAAAGGTGTGTATAGTAAGGATGATTGTGGAAAACTAAACAGTAAAGACTCAAATAATACATGACGCTCCAAGCAAAACACATATCATGTGGTGAATAAAAATATAGCCTCAAGTAAATTTACCGATGGATTGAAGACAAAAGAGGGGATGCCATCCGGGGCATCCCCAAGCTTAGATGCTTGGTGGTCCTTGAATATTACCTTGGGTACCTTGTGCATCCCCAAGCTTAGGCTCTTGCCACTCCTTATTCCGTAGTCCATCAAATCTTTACCCAAAACTTGAAAACTTCACAACACAAAACTCAACAGAAAACTCGTGAGATCCGTTAGTAAAACAAATCCAATCCTTACTTTTGGGTACTCTTGTGAACTCATTCTTATTTTATATTTGTGTTATATCTACTATATTCCAACTTTTCCATGGTTCATCTTGATGTCGCTTGAACTACGTCGGTATTTCCCCAAAGAGGAAGGGATGATGCAGCACAACTACGATAGGTATTTCCCTCAGTGATGAGACCAAGGTTACCGAACTAGTAGGAGGACCAATCAACGCTATGTAAATGGTACCTGCATACAAATAACAAATTGTAGCGACCACGATCCGAATGGACCAAAGTCTTTGTGCTCTGTGTCATCACTGGATCGGTAATGCTGACACACACAGTACTTTGAAGGATTTTTAACAGAGTGGCAATCACACACTTATTACATCGAATGTCTCAAAAGAGAACTTATTACAAAAGTGTATGGCATAAGGCCATCTAACAAAAATAACAACGGAAGGCTTGGAAGATAAGTGAGTCCATCAACTCCAACAGCATAGCTGAGTGCACGACAAACGACCTAGCGCACCTTACTCTTCTTCTAAAAAGTCTGCAACGTAACATATTGCAGCCGGAAACGGGTTAAGACATGGAATATGCTGGCAAGATAACACAGTAGAGCAAGTAACAGAATAAAGGCTAACACTATATGCATATTTGGCTGGTGGAGGCTCTAAGGTTAAAGTTTTTGCGCAAAGCCAATTTTTCCCTACAACAAAGGAATATCTTTTATTTTACTATCATGGTAGTTGAAACATCATTGAGAAGGTTCCTCCAACTCAATCCCAATTAAAGTAGTCATCATTAACCCAACGAATTAAATTTTAGAGTGATGAGATCAACCAATAATTCAAGTACCAGATACTCAAGATGTCCATAACCAGGGACACGGCTAATCATGATTAGTTTGTACACTCTGCAGAGGTTTGCGCACTTTTCCCCATAAGACTCGATCTCCTCCATTGGATTTCTCGCACTGCATGGTGTTTGAGAAACGGATGACCGAGACACAGTCTTTCACAAGCATTTACTCTTTACCCCGTGTGGACTCATACACCTACTTTCCCCTACATCTGCTAGTCCACCACTGAAAAAGTTCACACAACTTACTCAAACTATGCCAGAGCCCATAATGGCATTGTGGCTACACACAGAAGTTTCTAGCATGAATAGTTTTATGATCCCTTTGAGCCTGGGTGGCATTCCATAAGAAAAATCACACGGAACCCCGGGATTTCCTAGGACAACACTGAATTCTCTAGGTGCCCTGCAACCAATCCACCTAGATGTGTATTCAAGTAGCCACCTTAAGTTGAACCATTAATTAACATCTCACATATGTCATGGATACACTCAAACCCAAACCACGTCTACGAGCATAGCATGGCAACCTAAGCATAACATAGAAGTAACTCCCAGGGTTTGAAAATAATGCAGGTAATAGGTTCTACCTCAATCAACTTCCCAGTCCCACAAGTTAAGAGATCCTACTCATGCAATGTGTGAGGGTTTGATCTAATGCATAAAATCTGGGTAATAAAGAGTATGATCAAAGTGTTACTTGCCTTGCTGATGATTCGCAAAACCTAGGGACTCGTAGTAGCACGCTTCGCACTCCGGGAATTCTACCGCAATCAAACAATAGCATACATAAGCAAACAATAAAAGATGCACAGGTAAAACTCCAAATAAGAAGATCTAACCAGAAAGTTCAACTTAAGAACTCCGGTTTGCAAAAAGAATCAAATCAAACGGAGCAACGAAACTCAAACTGCGAAAGAAACAAGATCCGTTTACTAGATTGAACTAAAGTCAAATTTTACAGTAGCAAAACCTTGTTCAAGTTGGTTAAACGGAAAAAGGGCTTCAAGACGAAGATCTGGGCGCTTGAATCGCCTGATTCGGACTTACGAGCAAAAAGAAAAACCAAAAGAAGATCAGGGCAGAAATCGGTATCGAAAATAATCGCGGAAAAACCCTGAAAAAGAAAAATGGACGAACAGGCTAACGAACGAACGTTCATTGTCTGTGACTAATGGGCGAACATCGTTCGTTAAGACGAACGTACGGACGAACGTCTGTTGTTTAACTAAACCAAAAAAACCGAACCGATCTAAAAAAACGGATCTAGGGATTCGAAGAAAAACCGATCGGTTTTCTGCGGAAAACCGACGGCTACCTCGGCGGCGGTGAACTCCGGTGGCGGCGGGCGGCGGTGGTGCGGGGTGCGGCGGCGGGCGATGATGTCTACACACGCTTCTACTCTTGTAGACTATGTTGGGCCTCCAAGCGCAGAGGTTTGTAGGACAGCAGCAATTTCCCTCAAGTGGATGACCTAAGGTTTATCGAACTCAGGGAAGTAGAGGTTGAAGATGGTCTCTCTCAAGCAACCCTGCAACTAAGATACAAGAAGTATCTTGTGTCCCCAACACACCTAATACACTTGTTAGATGTATAGGTGCACTAGTTCGGCGAAGAGATGTTAAATGGCAAGTGATATGGATGGCAAAACAAAGTAATATAAATCTGTAATAAAAAGTGCAGCAAGCAAACAAGTGGTAAACGTGAGCACAAATGGTATTGCAATGGTGGAAACAAGGCCTAGGGTTCATAATTTCACTAGTGGCAACTCCCAACAACATTAACATAATCGAATCACATGATATTTCCCTAGATCCGGAAGGCGTCCATGGTGGTGGAGAAGCTCCCGGTGGTGATCCTCCCCTCCGGCAGGTGCCGGGAAGAGTTCTCCTGGTGCTCCCGATCTTGGAAGCGGCGGCGGCGGCGGAACAGAGATGAGATCCCGTCTCGAGGGTTTCGGGAGACGCTTTAAATATCTGCCAAAAGGGGGCATCAGCGGAGCCTCGGGGGGCCCAGGCGCCCCCTCGATGCGGCCAGGGGGGGCGCGCCGCCAGGGCGCCTGGAGCCCTAGTGCCCCCCCCCCCCGGCTGTACTTCGGGCGCACGGTAGCTTCTGGAACGCTGATTTTTTATATAATTTTTCTGGATTTTTCCTGGCAGTTCTCTTAATGTGAAAACCTGAAATACAAAAACAGCCGAAAACAGAAAACTGGCACTGGGGTGCACTGAGTTAATAGGTTAGTCCAAATATGATCAAAAGTGTATGGAAGTGTATAAATAACATAGCAATATCACCCAAAAGAGGCATGGAGCAAGCAGAAATAATAGATACGTTTTGGACGTATCAACGGGGGCATCCCCAAGCTTAGACGCTTGAGTCTTCTTGAATATTTCTTGGGGGTGCATGGGGGCATCCCCAAGCTTGAGCGTTTGACACTCCTGAATCTTTTTATCATCTTCCCTCGCACACTTGAAAACTCCCTTCATACATAACTCATCATAATCTGATTAGCGAGGTTAGTACCCATAATAAAATAATTTTTCCTTGCTGGAAATAAGGATATTCTTGAAGGTCTACTGTTTCTTAAGATTGCCAAAAGGTTTTTGCAAAGAAAAAGCAAGCTCAAGGTTTGCAAAATGAAGGAAAGGCAAAACAGGACAGAATCTGTGAAAAACAGACCAACAGGTAGTAAATGATTTTTTCGGGGCCCTTCTGCAGCTCTAATCAAAAAACTCAGAACAGACGCCCGAAAGACAATTGTATAGAGCACGCTGTCGAAACAATTCAGACCAAAAAGATGATCTGGTGATTTTATACGAATTTTTCTGTCCAAGGACAGAATCTGTTTCCTGGACAGCACGTCACAACTTTTGAACTTTCTTGCAATCAGAGGCTACACTTGGCACAAAGCTGAAAAATAAAGATACAATGATGTTCCTACAGTAGTAACAAACATCAAGACCACTAAAAACTGAAAGAACAAACTGAAAGCAAAGATAACAAGGGTTGTCTCCCTAGAGCTCTTTCTTTATAGCCATAGAGATAGGCTTAAGACTTTAATGATGCTCTCGTAGGAATAAGAGTTAAACAACAAAAGAGAGCATCAAGAAGCAAATACCAAACACATTTAAGCCTAACATGCTTCCTATGCATGGGAATCTTGTAAGAAAATAAATTATTGAAGCATAAAGCAACTAGCATAGGAAGGCAAAACAAGCATAACTTCAAAATATTCACCATAAAGAGAGGAAACGTCTTATTATTAAGATATTTAGAACCATGTCTCCCTCTCTCATTATAAATTTCAGTGGCATCATGGATGAACTCAACAATATAACTATCACATAAGGCATTATTTCCATGATCCAAAAGCATAAAAGTGTCATTACTCTTCATATAAGCAAAATCTTTCTTATTAGAAATAGTGAGAGTAAGACTATCATAACCATCATGGTAATCATCGTATTTAGGAGGCATATCATAATCATAATAAATTTTATCCTCAATAGTAGGTGGACTGAAAATATCATATTCATCATTGTAATCATCATATATAGGAGGTATAGTATCATCAAAGTAAATTTTCTCCTCAAAAGTTGGGGGACTAAAAATATCATGTTCATCAAACGTGTCATCCCCAAGCTTAGAGCTTTCCATGTCATTAGCAATATTGATATTAAAAGAAACATACTAATAACATCACCACCATCATGATTGTTATGCAAATAATAAAGTTCCAAAGGTTTTTTAATTTTCTCTTCGAACACATCATGTCCAAGTTCAAGGTAGAGCTTATAAAGCTCTCTTATATTTTTGTTGTTTTCCATTAAGCAAAACTAGTGAAAATAAAAACAAGAAACAAAAAGATTTAATTGCAAGATCTAAAGATATACCTTCAAGCACTCACTTCCCCGGCAACGGCGCTAGAAATAGATTGATGTCTACACACGCTTCTACTCTTGTAGACTATGTTGGGCCTCCAAGCGCAGAGGTTTGTAGGACAGCAGCAATTTCCCTCAAGGGGATGACCTAAGGTTTATCGAACTCAGGGAAGTAGAGGTTGAAGATGGTCTCTCTCAAGCAATCCTGCAACTAAGATACAAGAAGTCTCTTGTGTCCCCAACACACCTAATACACTTGTTAGATGTATAGGTGCACTAGTTTGGCGAAGAGATGTTAAATGGCAAGTGATATGGATGGCAAAACAAAGTAATATAAATCTGTAATAAAAAGTGCAGCAAGCAAACAAGTGGTAAACGTGAGCACAAATGGTATTGCAATGGTGGAAACAAGGCCTAGGGTTCATACTTTCACTAGTGGCAACTCCCAACAACATTAACATAATCGAATCACATGATATTTCCCATAAAACATGCAATGGAGACGCACCCGGAGGTCATTCCTTCGTGGTCAAGAGAGGACGAGATTTATGTAGGGCTACAAAAGCACACCTCAAAGTTCGTAGTTCTCAATCTAAGGATTTCCCAATGTCACCGCGGCCATCCAAAGAGAGTCCCACAATCACCACAACATATCTAAAGGATAGTCAAAGACAAGCACCAAGAGACTCTCAATCCTCAATCAACACACAAGAGAGGAAATCACTCATGAAAATATTTTTCTAATCCATGTCCAATAGACCGCTGTCACCTTGGTCTCGGGGATTATACTAGATAAAGACAAGTGAGTACATCAATCCAATACATAGAGGAAGGGGAAATATTATGGGATCACCCTAGATTAACATAGCCTATGATCACAACGAAGATCACATCATGGGAGAGAGAGATAACCACATAGCTACACGTACGAGCCCTCGGCCCCGGAGAAGACTACTCACACATGGACATGGTGAGGAGGATGTTGATGATGATGTTGATGGAGAGGTGCAGCCCCGCGGGAGGAGACGGCCGGCGGCAGCCACGGAGGCGGCCCTAGGGGGCGGCGGCGGCCCTCGGCGGCGGCGGCCCTAGGGGGCAGCGGCTCCTTGGCCCCCCTTCTTCCTTTTGGATGGTGCTGCAATGGTGCTGGTCCTTCCCTCCAAGACGGCGGCTCAGGAGGAGGAAAATTCGTGGCCCTTGGTGACCTGGGTTTCCTCTCTTTATACAGACTCTCGGATTCCCGTCATCAGATTTTGGGCCTCAGTAAAACGGGCTTTACTCGGCCGTCCGGACTCCGATTTGGACGAATTTTATATCCAGAAGCATCGCCTCGAAATTCCCCACAACTTTCGCGACTGGAATTTTTCCGTTTGACGTCGTCTTCGGGCCGTAACGTGGCCATTTTTAAAAAAACGTTCTCAGACAGATTTCAGGAAAGTCAGAGTCCTACTCCAATACGACTCCTTTTGCGTTTTTGTCAATTTCCAAGTAATTCTGTCGGTGTACTAAGGTAGGGGTACCTCAGTACCCCAACTTGTGCACGGGCGGTCGCAGCTTCCCGCGGCAGGGTTTACCACGTGCTCGCCGGAGACTTTCCTGCTCCATATCAAACCATTCAAAAACAAAGTATACAAGACAGAAGATCGGGACCCCGGCAAGCGTAGCTTGCCGGGAAGGCCATTCCAGGCTCAAGGTTACATCACTCACGCAAGGCCCTGGCAAGAGGAGCTTGCCAGGATGACTAGAAGATTACATCACGGAAGACACGCCTCGGCGCTATACGCGTCCCGGCGAGGGCCCGGGGAGCGACAAGCTTCAGAGCCCAGCAAGCTCCCGGGCCCGGCAAGGTCAAGACCCCGGCAAGGTGCTTGCCGGGAGAGTTGCGTTGTGTGCCCGCGCTCCAGCTCATCGGCCCACGCGTCGCCCTGGGGCCGTTCCAAGGACGCGTGGCGGATGGCTATGCAGCCTGGGGGACACGGTGGCACTCCACGGTGGTAAACCCATCGCCGTGGCAGACGGAGACGCAAGGGCGGGAGCTTTTGGGGTCGACGGCGACGGGCATTAAATGCCCTTGTCCCCCACTGTCAAAGTAGGTGGCGACCACTGTTCGCGCACTGTAGCTCCACTATTCCCGCACTGTTACAACTACCACCTCTTTTACGTTTTTACCCCTTTCTCCTACGTTGACACCTGTCGGTGACCCCTTGCACTATAAAAGGAGGCCCATGCACAACGTGGAGGGGGTTCGGAACCTAGATCACTCATACGCTCGGTGTAGCTGCTTCTTCAAGCTCCCGAGCTCTCCAACTCAATACACAACTAAGCAGGAGTAGGGTTTTACGCGTCTACCGCGTCCCGAACCTGGGTAAAACTGCCCGCGTGCTCGCTACAATCTGCTCTTCGTGCTCCCTCCACCCTCGTACCGCACAGACAAGGGGCTCCGGTCTCATAGGTGTTCGTGGCGGACAGTTTCCCCCGACATCTTTGGCGCGCCAGGTAGGGGGCATCGAGGTCGTGCGAATCTGATCCGGCGTTCGCGCGGGCGCATTCTTCATCAACCTCTCCAGTTCATTCAGCAACTTCATCGGCAACAGCACCATGGCCCCGAAGAAGAAGGCTTCGGAGGTCGGAGGCCCGTCTGCGTCTCATCCGCCGCCACCAGAGCCAACGGTGGGCGGGGGAGACGCCGTCGGAAGGGTGGTCGCCGGCGAGGACACTCGCGGCGCCACCAAATCCAAGGACATGACGGACGACCGAGCCTCGGTCTCCGTGGACGCGCCGCGTCCATCTCAGCATACGACAACCCAGCCGCGCCATACCACAGGAGGTGGTATCCGCTTGCTGGGACAAGGGCAAACCGGAGGCTCACGGGACGCCCCGGACCATCGTCCGGGCACAAGCAAAGCGAAGGCGCCGGCGCGGGACCCTGCTCCTTCTAACGTTGTTAGGAGTCCGAGCATATCCCGCTCCTCGCACCGCTCGCCCCCGTTCCCCTCCGCTCCAGCAGAAGCGCTCGCAAGGGCGCAACTGCTCCTCGACTTCCCTCCAGCGACAGACAAGGCCGAAGACTGGAGGGCCACCATCCAGAGCCTGATAGCCTTCGCCAACAACGATTCTCCACAGCAGCCGGCGGCCTCGCGGCCGCGGCAAGCTGAGAAGACAAAGGCCGACGGCGACAAGACCGCCGGGGGTGCGACAAGCGCGCACTCCCCGCCGCGGAAGCAGAAGACGCCACCCCGCCGGAACAACGCCGACGACGGCTCCACGGCATCGTCGGATCCGTGGGCCCGTCGGGACCAGCGCCAGGTCCTCGACGACCGGCGACAAGAAGACGCTCGCACCACAATCGAGCGCCGCCGAGAAGCTCGGCGACAATCAGATCATAGGGCTGGGAACGCTGTCGACGCGCGCGCGCCCGGTGAACCAGGCGACTTGCCGTACGCGGCAGGCTGCCCTGCGTTCACTCGCGAGCTGCGGCGCGTCCAGTGGCCCAGCATGAAGAATTTCAAGCCCGACGTACCGGAGAAGTACGACGGCAAGACGCACCCCTCAGAATTCCTCAGCGTCTACACCATCGCGGTGCAGGCTGCCGGGGGGCGCGACGAGAAGATCTTGGCAAACTACTTCCCGCTCGTGCTTAAGCCGAACGTCCGTTCGTGGCTTATGCACTTGCCGGAAGGTTCCATCTCTTCTTGGGCCGACCTTTGCCACCAGTTTGTTGGCGCCTTCACCGGCGGCCACAAACCCCACGGCCAGGAGAGCGATCTCCACATTCTGGCCCAGAAGGAAGGAGAGTCTCTGCGCAAGTACATCCAACGCTCCAGCCGTGTATAGCACAACATCCCCGACGTCCACCCTGCCGCGGTTATCAGCGCGTTCCACCAGAACGTGCGTAACCGTCGCATGCGTGAAGAAATGGCGATGACCAAGATTCGGGATGTCAGCGAGCTCTATGCTCTGGCAGATAAGTGCGCACGCGCAGAAGAGGGGAGGAGACTCCCCGGAGAGGATGCTGGCGCAGGAGGAAGCGACAGCGACGACGCCGCCCCGGCAAAGAAGAGCCGGCGGCGGAATAACAGAAGGAAGGGCAAGAAAGAGGTGCTTGCCGTCGAGAAGTCCAGCAAGGAGGCTCCCGCCAAGCAAACGCAGGCTGGCGGCTCCGACAAGGAGCCTGCCCCTGTAGCGGCAGCCGACAAGCCGGACGGCTCCGACAAGCAATACTGCAAGATCCACCGCACCAAGGGCCACGACCTCTCCAACTGCAAGCGCGTCGAATACCTCGTCGAGCAGCAGAAAGCTGAGTACGAGAGGCGCGACAAGGAGAAGGCCCAAGGTGGCGGGGGAGAGCCAAGCAAGAAGCGGCCGTTCGCTGGCCGGGGAGGACGCCGCGGCAAGGCCAAGCAGCGGCAAGGTGATCGACCTCCCCGGGGCCGCGACAAGGACGAAGAGGACGACGACGAAGACATGGAGGATGAGGATAACAGCGAGCAGGAGTTCCAGAAGGCCACGGAAGTCCTGTGCGACGACGGTGGCGCCTCTCTGCACACCTCCCACCGCCAACTAAAGCAGTGGGTGCGTGAGGTGAATGCAGCAGAGCCGCCCGTGGAGTCGCGCAGGCTCCTCAAATGGTCCTGCACGCCCATCATTTTTGATCTTGAGGATCACCCTGACCGCACCACTGCGGTCGGGTGCTTGCCGATGCTGGTTTCTCCCACCATACGCAACCTCAAGGTCACCAAAATGTTAGTTGACGGCGGGGCCGGGCTGAACTTGATCTCCTCTGCTGTGATCAAGAAACTCCAAATTCCAGATGGCGAGCTCGAAGAAACCGGTTCTTTCCAAGGAATCAACCCGGGAAGGAGCAAGCCCAAGGGAAAGATCACTCTGCCGGTGACCTTTGGCGGGGAGCTCAACTTCAGGACTGAGCGCATCACTTTCGACGTCGCCGATATTCCATTGCCATACAATGGAATACTTGGTCGTCCTGCCCTCGCCAAGTTCATGGCAGCTTCCCATTATGCTTACAACGTACTCAAGATGCCGGGGCCGATAAGCGTCATCACTGTCCACGGCGACAAGAAGGATGCGCTTGTCTGCGCCGACAAGATCTACCGGGATGCAGCAGCTGCGGCAGAAAAGGACACACTTGCCGCTGAAGCTCCCGGGGGGAAGAAGACGAAGACCAAGTCCGGCAAGTGCTCTGGGGCCCACTCCGGCAACCGCACCTCTTCGGAGTGCTGCGCTGCCGTCGAGGACGTCCCATCGAGCTCCACCGGCAAATGTAAGAAGGGCATGGCCGCTCCTCCGGCAACCAAGAAGGTGTCCGCCAACGAGGACGGCACTGGTGGTACCTTCACCATCAGTGCCACGCTTGACAGCAAATAGGAAAGCGCGCTCATTGCCTTCCTGCGGGCGAATGTCGATGTGTTTGCCTGGCAACCATCTGACATCCCCGGTGTTCCCAGGAAGGTAATTGAGCACAAGCTTGCTGTTTGTCCTCATGCGCGGCCCCTCAAACAGAAAGTGAGGAAGCAAGCCGTGGAGCGCCAAGAATTTATCAATGAAGAGATCAAGAAGCTAGAGGCAGCAGGCCTAGTTAGAGGCGTGATCCATCCGACGTGGTTGGCAAATCCAGTCGTCGTGCGCAAGGCCAACGGGAAATGGAGACTGTGTATAGACTTCACCGATGTGAATAAAGCATGTCCCAAGGATCCATTCCCTTTGCCGCGCATTGACCAGATCGTTGACTCCACTGCCGGATGTGAGCTACTCTGTTTTCTTGATGCATATTCAGGCTACCATCAGATCTTTATGGCCAAAGAGGATGAAGAGAAGACTGCATTTATCACTCCATGTGGCACTTATTGCTTCATACGCATGCCATTTGGACTGAAGAATGCAGGATCAACGTTTGCAAGGGTAGTGTACACTGCTTTCGAGCCACAGATCCACAGAAATGTAGAGGCTTACATGGATGACATCGTGGTGAAGAGTAAGAGCAAGGAAACCCTGATCCAAGATTTGGAAGAAACATTTCAGAACCTGCGCAGGATACAACTCAAGTTGAACCCCGAGAAGTGCGTCTTTGGGGTGCCCTCCGGCAAGCTTCTCGGATTCTTCGTGTCACAGAGGGGGATTGAAGCCAACCCCGACAAGATTAAAGCCATTGAGCAGATTGAGGCCCCGAAGCGCGTCAAGGATGTCAGAAGGCTTGCAGGTTGTGTGGCTGCCCTCAGTAGGTTCATTTCGAAGTCTGCAGAACGCGCCCTACCTTTCTTCAAAATCTTGAAGAAGGCAGGTCCCATGAAGTGGACTCCGGAAGCGGAGGCAGCGCTGCAGGATTTGAAACGGTACCTATCCTCCACTCCAATACTTGTCGCACCTAGACCACAGGAAAAGTTGTTGCTATATCTAGCGGCAACCAACCAGGTGGTTAGTGCTGCGTTAGTAGCGGAGAGGGAGGCCGACGAGGAGTCAGCGCCACCGGCAAGCGAATCCAGCGACAAGCAGGGCGCTGCTCCGGCAAGCTCTGGCCCCGACAAGGACAGCTCTGCGCAGGAGCAGGATGAAGCGCGGAAGAAGATGGTGCAGCGCCCAGTGTATTTTGTAAGTTCCCTTCTCCACGGGGCTAGGTCAAGGTACTCTGGTGTGCAAAAGCTGCTTTACGGCCTCCTCATGGCCTCGAGAAAGCTGCGCCATTACTTCCAAGCACATGAGATAACAGTGGTCACTCGCTTTCCGTTGAAGAGAATATTGCACAACCCGGAAGCAACAGGCAGGATCGTTGAGTGGGCACTGGAGCTGTCGAGCTTTGGACTCAAGTTTGAAAGTACTTCAACCATACAGAGCCGAGCTTTGGCAGAATTCATAGCTGAGTGGACCCCAACGCCCGATGAAGAAGTTCAAGAAACAAGTGCACCCGTACAAGAAGCGACAAGTGAATGGGTAATGTATTTTGACGGTGCCTTCTCGCTGCAAGGCGCCGGTGCTGGCGTGGTACTCATCGCGCCCACCGGAGAGCACCTCAAATATGTTATCCAGATGCACTTTCCCAGGGAGCAAGCGACAAACAACACTGCTGAATATGAAGGCTTGCTTGCCGGCCTCAGGATTTAGGCCGAACTTGGGATCAGGAAGCTGATTGTGGGGGGAGATTCTCAGTTGGTGGTCCGGCAAGTTAACAAGAGCTATCAAAGCCCTTTGATGGAAGCTTATGTAGATGAAGTGAGGAAGCTCGAGGAACACTTTGAAGGTCTACAAATGGAACATGTCCCGAGAGCTCAGAATGAAATTGCAGATGGCCTTTCAAAGTGTGCTTCGATGAAGTTACCTGTGGAACCAGGGACCTTTTTGCTCAAGCTGACTCAGCCATCCGTTACACCATCAATTGGGCAGCCCAAGAAGAGAAAGTTGGTCTCCGGCGACTACTTGCCGGCGGATCTTCCTGCAACCGCCGCCAAGGTCCCCAAGATCGACAACCACTACGCTGAGGAACAGTTTGCTCCTGCAGATCCTCGGGTCTGTACAGTTGAAGCAAGCGTTCCCGACAAGCCTCGCCCCGGCGAGCTTGCCGGGGGACCTTCAGCTCCGGCGGAGCCAGAGGTTCTGGCCGTAGAAGCTGAGGTCCCCGCAGCGGCCCTCGTGCCTTTAGTCCTTGTCGTTGAGCCCCAAGCTCCGGCATGGGCACAGCAGATCGTCCGTTTTCTGCAAACTGGAGAACTTCCCGACGACCCAGAAGAAATAGAGAAGATAACCAGGCAGTCAAGTATGTACCAGTTCGTGGATAATGAGCTGTACAGAAGAAGGCTCAATGGTGTCAGACTGAAATGTATCTCCAGGGAGGATGGACAGAAGCTGTTGGCAGAAATACACGGAGGCACATGCGGCCACCACATTGGCGCAAGGGCCCTTGCCGGGAAAGCTTTCCGGCAAGGGTTCTTTTGGCAAGAAGCCCTCCAAGATGCAACTGCACTAGTAACCAAGTGTGAAGCGTGCCAGTTCCATGCAAAGCAGATTCATCAACCAGCTCAAGCTCTCCAAACAATCCCTTTGTCCTGGCCCTTCTCGGTCTGGGGGCTCGATATCCTCGGCCCTTTCCCTCGTGCTGTCGGGGGCTTTGAGTACTTGTACGTTGCAATCGACAAGTTCACAAAGTGGCCAGAAGTGGAGCCAGTGAGAAAGGTGACAGCACAGTCAGCAGACAGGTTCTTCAGGTCGATTGTTTGCCGTTTCGGGATCCCTAACAGGATCATCACCGACAACGGTACGCAATTCACTAGTCGCACCTTCATGCAGTACGTCCAAGACCTTGGCGCCAAGGTCTGTTTCGCTTCTGTTGCTCACCCGAGGAGCAACGGTCAAGCGGAGAGGGCCAATGCTGAAGTGCTGCGCGGACTCAAGACAAGGACCTTTGACAGGCTGCGCAAGTGCGGAAGAAATTGGATAGAGGAGCTACCGGCGGCTCTTTGGTCAATCAGAACGACACCAAGTCGAGCCACCGGACAGACACCCTTTGCTCTAGTCTATGGAGCAGAGGCAGTTCTCCCCACGGAACTCGTATACGGATCTCCTCGAGTGCTCGCTTATGATGAGCTCGAGCAAGAGCAACTGCGGCAAGATGATGCATTGCTCCTCGAGGAGGGACGTCTCCAGGCTGCTGTACGAGCTGCTCGATACCAGCAAGCCTTGCGCCGCTACCATAGCCGCAAGGTCAAGGCCAGGAGTCTCGAGGAAGGCGACCTTGTTCTTCGGCGTGTTCAGTCCGCCAAGAATTCCAACAAGTTGACGCCGAAGTGGGAAGGCCCTTATCGGGTGAGAAAAGTCACGAGGCCCGGCGCTGTCCGCCTCGAGACCGAAGAAGGCTTACCGGTGAGCAACTCCTGGAACATAGAGCATCTTCGCAAGTTTTACCCATAAGGCGCGGTTGCCGTGATCCACTCCGGCAACCACCTTTTGTACAAGCTTTGCCGCTGTTGCATGTAACCCTTTGTACAAAGCCGGGCGCAGACCCCGTGCATCAGTAAAGATTTTGTGTTCTGCGCTATTTGCCTCTTACATGCTCTTCTTTGCTATTTGCATGAGTTATTTGGCATTTTTGCGCAACATACACATCCGGTAAGCATTAGCACGCCGTAAGGCCATGTCTTGTTTCCCTCTTCTTTTCCTTTGCCTCTCAAGCAGAAGGAACGTTCCTCGCGCACAAGTTTGCCGGGGGGGAAGGAGATGGAGGAGGAATCAAGTGCTGTTCAAGAAAGAGAAGCCTTACCGAGAAGCAAGCAATATATGAAAGCTAAGTTATTAGAATTTGACCAGTTCAAATTTTTAAATTTTAGTTGTCTTCCTTGAACAATCACATTTTGTATGGAAAACCTGTGCGCGGAGGAACCTACACGTAGCTAGCCGCACCCTTGTCTTGTTTCCGAGTACGCTCAACGATTTAAGTGAGCTGCGACAAGTGTCGCGCCCTTGCTTCGTTTTCGAGTTCGCTCAGCAAGCTAAGTGCGTTGCGACTAGCTGCGGCAAGGTTGCTTGCCGGTGAGACCTTGGCCAGCAGGCTGCTCAGAGTCCAGCACTCAGCGCTCGCGGCAAAGGCCCCTTGCCGGCAAGCTCCCCGGGAGCGTAGGGTGAAAAGCATACAAAGTAGATGACCAAGACAAGGAAGATAACATTGCACTGACTGATCAAAATGAGATAAATATCTTACAAGGGATAACTTGTCGCAATGGACTAATGAGTTCATAACATCATATGCAGCAACAAAAAGAGATAAAGATAATGGAGGCCTAATCTACGCGGTCGCCCTCAATCCTGGAGATCTTGTTCACCTTGGCGATGATGTGGGCGACCTGCTCCTTCAACACCTCCATGTTTGCGTCGGCCGGCAGGGTGCGAAGAACGTTGGTAAGGTTTATGCCGGGATTGCGGTATACAATCTTCGTCAGCACGCGCTCCAAGGTTCCCGTGCAGAGCAGGCGCGCCTCCTCGGCCAGCTGCGCGGGGATCTTCTTCCGAAGACCTGCAAGAGCCGGCGCGATCCCTCTGAAGAAGAGGCTGAGCTTGGCGCTGTGAGGGAGGTTCGGATCCGGGGAGTAGATGAGGTGCTCGACTTTCAGCGCCAGCAGCTCCTGGTCGATGTTGGACGCAGAAGATACCAAGTCCTCGGTCCATACCTCAATGGTACAGCGGAAGTTCTCGGACGCCTTGTTGACGCTGTCCACCAAGGCTCGCTCCTTGCGGAGCTCCTCCTTCAACTTGGTCTCCCGGTCCCGGGCGGCGTCAAGCGAATCCTTCAGTGTGGATACCTTCAGCTCCAGGTCCTCGATGGAGTCCTTGGCGGCCTTCAGCTCGTCGCCCCTCTCAGAAAGACGCACCTGGAGTTCTGAGTTAGTGTGGGCGTCCTTCTCGCGCTCTATATTGAGCGCGGCGACCTTCTCCACGCTCGCCTTCAGCGACTCCTCCAGCTGCGCGACCTTGGCGGCGAGCTCCTCCTTGGCGGTCTCCGCAGTAGCCGCGGCAGCTCTCGCCTCCTTCAGCTCTCCGCCAAGGGCCTGCTCCCGAGCGGCAAGTTCTTCCTCGTGGGCGTCGAGGTTGACCTTCCGCTGGGCGAGTTCTCCTTCTCGCCGGGACAGCTCCACCCCGGCGAGCCGCTGCTGCTCTTCGGCCTCGGCCTTCTCCAGCACCCACTCTTGGTACTCTCCGGCGAGTCGCTCGCGCTCCTCCGCCACCTCGCGGAGGGCCGCCTGGTTGGCGGCGCTGAGCTCCGCCGCGCGCTTCTCCATCTCCGCGGCGGCCTTGGCGGCGAGGGCCTCCCGACAAGCAAGCTTCGCCTGCCTGGCCCGGTAAAGGGCCAGGAGCTGGTGAAGCAGCTTCTCCTCCTCGGGCCCTTCACTCCCGCCGGGCGCCTCGACAATCTTCAGGCCCGCGGAGGCGAGGACCTCCCCATCAAATGCCTCGCCCTCCGCGGGAGCTCGCGACGAAGAACCCCACGGCACTTGGATGAAGACGCCGTTGGGGGCTTCGAGATAATAGCCGGTCTGCTCCGTTCCGACGGAGGGGTCGGCGGCCGGCGCAGCACTTGATGCTCCCGCCGCCTCCGGGCCGGCGGTGCGGTCGCCGTCCCCCTCCCCGGCCGCTGCATCTGCAGCCGGAGCGGTCTCCTGCGCGGCCGGCTCGGCGGCTCCCGCCGTGTCCTCGGCGACAGGGGCGTCACCGCCGCCGCCCTGCGCGCCCTCCTCCTCGAGGTTGATGACCTCCGTCTCCATCTGCTCGGGGGGAGGAGGATCTAGAAGAAGAAGAAGCAAAAGAAGCTCAAGCAAATATCCAAAAAGAAACAGCGCCAAGAAGACGAAGTTGCAAGACCTACCTTGGCGGACGTCGTCAGCGGCGGGCTCCCTCGCCGGGGAGCTCTGCCTTCGCGGAGTGGCCGCCCTCGCCGGGCTGCTCGCCCTTGGCGGAGTACCCGCCCTTGGCGGAGCACTCTCCCTTACCGGAGAATTCGGCCTTGGCGGGGACGGCGGGGCCTGCGGCTCCTCGGGGGCGGCCTCTGGACGCTCCTGCGGCTGTGGCTCCACCTCTGCACAAGTCAAGACAAAAATATCAAGATACTGAAACAAGACAAAATCTCCAAGCGCGCACTACAAATGGAAATACAGAACCCAGACTTACGCTGGGGGCTGCTCCTCGGGGCAGCGCTCGCGTCCGGCAAGCTTGGCTCCGGCACGTCCCCAGTTGCCGCGGTGGGCGAGTCATCCGCGACCTCGACCACGGGCACCTTGGCTTTCTTCGCCGCGCGCTGGGCCAAGGTCCTGAAATCAAAGCAAAGAAACAAGATCAGCATCAACAATAACCAGGACGAAATTTGAGAAGATGAAGGATATCGAGTTCTTACTCCTGCTCCTCCTCGTCGTCGTCGCTCAAGGCGGAGAAGTCGAACTCCACCTGGGGCGCGTCTGCGCGAGGAGCGGGAGGCGAAGACTCCCTCGGGCGCTTGGCGGTCCCCGGGGCTGGGGCTGCGAAGACCCAGCCCCCGTGGTAGCCGGGGCCCGAGGGGCGGGCGGAGCCGTCGCTCCGCTCTGCGAGGACTCCTATCTGCTCGGCGCCGGCCTGCGAGGCGCCTCTGCCGTGGCCTGCGCGCGGGCCGTCTCCGCTATGGCTGGTGCGTCGGTCGCCCCCGGCGCAGCTTGACCTCCCCGGGAAGCTCGCGCTGCCCGGCGAGCTGGTTGTTGCCGGGGGGCCTGCTCTCTCTCCCCCGTCGCCGTCTTGCGGATGCGCTTAAGTGGAGACCGCCTAGGGCTTGCCCGGGGCGGGGAGGTCTCCGACGAGGAGAGGTCGTCGGCGTAGAGCTCCGTGGACCCGCCGGAGTCCTCGGCGGCCTCGGCGTCCTCCTCCTCCTCCTCCTCCCCGGCTGGCTTGCTGGACCCAGCGCCCTGCGCCGCGGCCTCCTTCCCTCCGGCGCCTCCGCTCCCTCCGGCGCCTCCGCTCCCTGCGGCGCCCCTGTTCCCTCCGGCGGCGTGACTTCTCGCCGCGGCCTCCGTCTGGATCCGATGATCCCGGAGTGCCTCAAGGACGGGACTCCGGCGAGCGCGTCGGGGGGCAGCTGCAGCAGCCTACGGATCTCCGCCTCTTCGGCTTGGCAGGACGCCTCCGCAGCGTCTGCCTCGTCGGGCGTGTAGCCGAACTCCCCTGCCGCTGCGGCTACAGCGGCCTCTTCAACCCGAGAAGCGATATACGCAATCTCCTGGTCGGTGGTGTCCCGCGTCAGTTCCCGGGTCTCGTTATTGTTCTTCGCCACCTCCACGAGGTTGTCGAAGAAGCTGAGGATGTCTATTGACTTGGGCGGAATCCACGTGCGGTCCACGCCGTGCGAATCACACGCGGGCATCATGGCGCGGAGAGGATCACAAGTTGTGCTGTTGCAAAGGGGCACCACTCCCCGGGGCCCCCTGAACCATTCCGGGTGGGCCGGGTCGTGCTTAAACAGCTCCCGGACCATCCCCTTCAGCTCCAGCGACGTGAAGTTGTAGTTGAGCCCGGGCCGCAACCTCATGATATCCGCCGAGTTGCCGTACTCCCAGGCCGGTCTTTTCCTGTCTTGGAGAGGGGCGATGCGGCGGCGGAGGAAGTCTGTGCCTACTTCTGCGACAGATAGCCTGGCGGTCCGGAGGCGCAGAATCCTGATGAGGGCGACGTTGAGCTTGCCGTCGTCCGAATCCAGCTCGCTCCAGTCCCTGCCGCGCACGATGGGCGTTGTGCGCGGCGCGGTGAAGGATTGCGGCTGGTCCTCGACAATCCAGCACCATTCAGCACGCCACTCCTCCCACTTGCCGCGGAGCTCCCCCGGCAAGTAAGACTCCTTCTTGTTCAGACGGAAAACCCAAGAAATTCCTCCGGAGAGGGGGGCACCGGCCTCTACTCTAGGGGTGAAGAAGTGCCTAAACAGAGCTACGTTTGGGTGTATTCCTATATAGTTTTCGCACATGTGTGCGAAAACCGCCATTGTGAGGATGGCGTTGGGGGTGAAGTCAAGAAGATGGAGGCCATAGGTGTGCATTATGTCGCAGAAGAAATCAGAAAAAGGAGGGCAAAGACCGCAGTGGAAGAAGGCTGCGAAGAAATAATACCCGCCGGGGTAGTTGTCCTTGGCGGCGGCCGGATAAGCACGGGTGCGGGGGTGCGCCTTGGTTCCCTTGGACCAGAACAAGCAGTACTTGTTCCAGAGCTCCCGCGCGCCGAGCCTCGGCGGGAAGACGAGGTTCCGCTTCCGATACGCGGTAAGCTTCGCTGCTTGCTCCGACTTTTCCTTCTTGGCCTTCTCCGCCTTCGCCTTCTCGGTCTTCGGGGCCATGGCGGAGGCGGCGGAGGAAGGGGGACGAAGAGCCTGGCGGCGCCGGAGATGCAGACGGCGGCGACGGAGGTATGGAGGCGGAGCGCAGAGGGGATCTCTGGAGGAAGAAGAGGATGCAATGAAAGCGTAAGGAGGGGAACCGCTCCTGCTTCCTCTGCTTTTATGGGGAAGTGGGGGGCGTTTCGCTCTTTCCATTGAAGGAACGTGGGCACGTCCCATCCCACGACGCCGCAATCGACGCGTGCCGTTACGGGGGGATGCGGCGGATACGGAAGTGGATTCGGCACGCCGTGGGCCGCGTGTGCCCGTGCACTGTTTTGGGCCTGGCCCAACAGCGCTCGGCACCGTGTGTGGCCCAGGCCCGGGGGCTCCTGTCGGTGTACTAAGGTAGGGGTACCTCAGTACCCCAACTTGTGCACGGGCGGTCGCAGCTTCCCACGGCAGGGTTTACCACGTGCTCGCCGGAGACTTTCCTGCTCCATATCAAACCATTCAAAAACAAAGTATACAAGACAGAAGATCGGGACCCCGGCAAGCGTAGCTTGCCGGGAAGGCCATTCCAGGCTCAAGGTTACATCACTCACGCAAGGCCCTGGCAAGAGGAGCTTGCCAGGATGACTAGAAGATTACATCACGGAAGACACGCCTCGGTGCTATACGCGTCCCGGCGAGGGCCCGGGGAGCGACAAGCTTCAGAGCCCAGCAAGCTCCCGGGCCCGGCAAGGTCAAGACCCCGGCAAGGTGCTTGCCGGGAGAGTTGCGCTGTGTGCCCGCGCTCCAGCTCATCGGCCCACGCGTCGCCCTGGGGCCGTTCCAAGGACGCGTGGCGGATGGCTGTGCAGCCTGGGGGACACGGTGGCACTCCACGGTGGTAAACCCATCGCCGTGGCAGACGGAGACGCAAGGGCGGGAGCTTTTGGGGTCGACGGCGACGGGCATTAAATGCCCTTGTCCCCCACTGTCAAAGTAGGTGGCGACCACTGTTCGCGCACTGTAGCTCCACTATTCCCGCACTGTTACAACTACCACCTCTTTTACGTTTTTACCCCTTTCTCCTACGTTGACACCTGTCGGTGACCCCTTGCACTATAAAAGGAGGCCCATGCACAACGTGGAGGGGGTTCGGAACCTAGATCACTCATACGCTCGGTGTAGCTGCTTCTTCAAGCTCCCGAGCTCTCCAACTCAATACACAACTAAGCAGGAGTAGGGTTTTACGCATCTACCGCGGCCCGAACCTGGGTAAAACTGACCGCGTGCTCGCTACAATCTGCTCTTCGTGCTCCCTCCGCCCTTGTACCGCACAGACAAGGGGCTCCGGTCCCATAGGTGTTCGTGGCGGACAGTTTCCCCGACAAATTCCTACAAAATAAAGTGTAAAACAAGAACATTGTGCACTTTTGCAACCATTAGTAGGTTAGTTCAAATATGATCAAAAGTGTATGGAAGTGCATAAATATCATAGCAATATCACACAAAAAAGGCATGGAGCAAGCAGAAATTATACATACGTTTTGGACGTATCAACATCCCCAAGCTTAATTACTGCTCGTCCTCGAGTAGGTAAATGATAACAAGCATAATTTCTGTGGTGACATGCTATTAACCATATAAGGACTTTTCACAGTCACATGACAAAAGCTTACTGAGACAATGAATCTGTAGTAATTAAGTTGCCTCATGAGAAAATCACAAAGAACTGAAAGTTTTACAATATGATACTGAAACATCAAATAGATTTGTAGTGAGCATGGTGTGCAAATATGATAAAGTGATACCTCGATTGCCCCCTTTAGTGAAGCAAAACATAAATGCAGGGGCACCTCCAAGGTTTAAGTGACGACTAGATACAATGATTTCAGAATAAACGATATCATAATCATGCAAAAGACAATGGTACTTTGGGACAATGCACATTACACTCAGAATGACAATCATGCTCTCAATAGTTGGTGCTTTAAAGAAGGAGGAGACTCTCGAACCGTGGCTTTTGTTGGCAAGGTTGAAAACCCGTGATCGGAAACAAAAACTAAACATGTACCAGAGCTCTTGGTTTTAAAAACAGAAGTAAAAATTATTTTTTTGGATATGCATGTTTCGTCAACGAATGCTAGCAGATAACTCAATCACTTCTTGAGCTGGACAAGTTTCGAGGAACGGCTCCCGAATGAGGACGATCACATCCTCTTAATCTCCTTTGTTTATCACTGCCAAAGTTTTCTGATTTCTCATGAACAAAGCGTGAAGGAGGGTTTGTTTGTTGTATTATTTTTTTAATGAGCCGGGCGCACTCTATGCCAGTTCCTTCTCGTATTATGGGTTTGCACATTAGACATGCAATCCCGGGGTGAAGCTTGTCCAACTTAAAAAGATCATGAATTAACTACTACTTCCTCATGAACTAAAATAGAGGCACAAAAGAGAAATGCTTTTTTGGAATAATTTTGAGATGGTACATGAAAGTCTTCGTTAGGAATGGCAGGTAAATACCATGTATAGGAAGGTATGGTGGACTCATATGGCATAACTGGTTTAAAGGATTTTGGATGCACAAGCAGTCAGTCCGCTTAGTACAGGTGGAGGTTAGGAAAAGACTGGGAGCGACCAACTAAAAGAGCAATGACGGTCATAATCATGCAGAGCGACAAAGCAACATTGAATCAGGCATGGAAGTTATATCGCTACTCAGAAATTAAAGATCATCAAGGCTTGACAGACTTTCTTTACAGTCTTAAATATGCGTGAGCATACGCCAAGTCAATCAAAATAAATTCTTGAAGGAAGATATCACTAAACCATACCACATCATAGGCAAACAAATCATGTTGGTACTCCAATAACACATTGAGAACCCCCCCAGCTATTTGAGACTAACCATAAGAAAACATGAACTACTAAGCACCATTATGCACATAGCATTTTTCTCATAGACATATCAACCAGTGCAACATAAGCCAACTCTCTTAACAAGATAAGCATGATAAATAAAGAGAGTTCCAGCGACCAACTAAACAAAAGCTCTTTAAAAAGATAAGCATGAAAACTAAGAGCTGAACATGATAGTAGCTATTGAAAGACAAAGAACACACACAGCAAAGATAGACATGAAAAGTCTATGTTATGTTCTAGGTTGAAGTGGAGCGGGTCTCTCTCCCACACAAAGAAAGCTGGGTTCCAACTCATTATGAACAGCAAGCAAAGCTAAAGAAAACTAAAAAGGAAACTAAAAGCAAGACGCTCCAAGCATAGCACATAACACATGAAGTGATAAAAATATAGTGGAACGAAAGACGAACTGATAATTGTTGATGGAGAAGGGGATGCACGGGTGCTAGGTGGCTTCTCACCCCTCGTTGGTTACCCCAAGTGGAAGGTTTGAGATGCAGTGTAGCAGAAGTTTTCCCTTGGCAATACCAAGGATCGTTTTCCCTGAGACTCCCAGTTTCAACAAGAAGGTGTCAACTGCTAACGGCGCCAGATATTAGCAATCAACATGGACCTGCACACAGATACAAATAACTTTGCTCCCAACGAGTACAGAGAGGTTGTGAATCCCTCCGGCCTTGTCGTTTACAAAGGATCAAACGCAAGTGATAGTAGTGATAGATATAATTGCAATAGTAAATAAAATGCGGAAAAGTAAATAGCGGATGTGATCAATGATGGTAATATGGACCGGAGTCTCATGATGTTCACTAGTGATGTCTCTCTCCCAAAAGACGATAAAACAGCTATGTGGGGTAAACGAATTACAGCTGGGCAATTGACAGGACCATGTGCGCAAACCAATGCTGAATACATTGCAAGAAAGATTGAGGTTCAAAGCATGGGCGGTACGCCGAGGTAAGTAGACCGAAATCCATCTGCATCTACTACTAATCATCCACCTTGAGATATCTATCCAGAACATCTCGCTGGTATTAAGTTGCGAGTCCCACCCATAGTGTAAACTCAAAGCAACAGACAACTGCATTAAAAGAACTTTGCGTAAAGTAAACAATCCTTGCACCCGCGGGCACAAGCACCGTTGTTTTCCCCCTTGTGGCAACAGCACATCCCCTAGACTCATGTTTCTGTCACTCAAACTAGTCATCGAGGGGCATGAACCCACAATCAAGCATAACGTTCCCTCTTGGAGTCACTACCTACTACTTGGCCAAAGCAATAAATAACAACGGAGAACATGCAAAAATTACTTACGAACATAAATATAAAAGAGGTGAATCAAATATATTACTCAAACACAATCTGAACATAATCTCATAATCCATCGGATCCCAGCAAACTCATCATAGCAACAGCATAAGGGTTACATATGTGCCTCGATCATGTAGGGCAGCTCACGAGGACTAATTAGTGAAGCACAAGAACGGGAGGAGAACATCACATAGCTACTGGTCATGGACTCATGGTCCAAGGGAGACTACTCACAACTCATCCGGGAGGCGTCCATGGTGGTGGAGAAGCTCCCGGTGGTGATCCTCCCCTCCGGCAGGGTGCCGGGAAGAGTTCTCCTGGTGCTCCCGATCTTGGAAGCGGCGGCGGCGGCGGAACAGATATGAGATCGCGAAAAAGAGTTCCCGTCTCGAGGGTTTCTGGAGACGCTTCAAATATATGCCAAAGGGGGGCATCAGCGGAGCCTCGGGGGAGCCAGGCGCCCCCCGGCGCGGCCCACGGGGGGGCGCCGCCAGGGCGCCTGGAGCCCTGGTGCCCCCCCCCCCGGCTGTACTTCGGGCGCACGGTAGCTTCTGGAACGCTGATTTTTTATATAATTTTTTTGGATTTTTCCTGGCAGTTCTCTTAATGTGAAAACCTGAAATACAAAAACAGCCGAAAACAGAAACTGGCACTGGGGTGCACTGAGTTAATAGGTTAGTCCAAATATGATCAAAAGTGTATGGAAGTGTATAAATAACATAGCAATATCACCCAAAAGAGGCATGGAGCAAGCAGAAATTATAGATACGTTTTGGACGTATCAACATCCCCAAGCTTAATTCCTGCTCGTCCTCGAGTAGGTAAATGATAACAAGAATAATTTCTGTGGTGACATGCTATTAACCATATAGGACTTATTCATAGTCATATGACAAAAGCTTACTGAGACAATGAATCTGTAGTAATTAAGTTGCCTCATGAGAAAATCACAAAGAACTGAAAGTTTTACAATATGATACTGAAACATCAAAAAGATTTGCAATGAGCATGGTGTGCAAATATGATAAAGTGATATCTGGCTTGCCCCCTTTAGTGAAGCAAAACATAAATGCAGGGGCACCTCCAAGGTTTAAGTGATGACTAGATACAATGATTTCCGAATAAACGATATCACAATCATGCAAAAGACAATGCTACTTTGGGACAATGCACATTACACTCAGAATGACAATCATGCTCTCAGTAGTTGGTGCTTTAAACGAAGGTGGAGACTCTCGAACCGTGGCTTTTGTTGGCAAGGTTGAAAACCCGTAATCGGAAAGAAAGACAAAACATGTACCAGAGCTCTTGGTTTTAAAACAGAGGTAATAAATTTTTTTTTAGATCATGCATGTTTCGTCAACGAATGCTAGCAGATAACCCAATCACTTCTTGAGATGGACAAGTTTCGAGGAACGGCTCCCGAATGAGGACGATCACATCCTCTTAATCTCCTTTGTTTATCACTGCCAAAGTTTTCTGATTTCTCATAAACAAAGCGTGAAGGAGGGTTTGTTTGTTATATTATCTTTTTGAGCCGGGCGCACTCAATGCCAGTTCCTTCTCGTATTATGGGTTTGCACATTATACATGCAATCCCGGGGTGAAGCTTGTCCAACTTAAAAAGATCATGAATTAACTACTACTTCCTCATGGACTTACAACAGAGGCACAAAATAAGGATGCTTTTTCTTTGAATAATTTCGAGATGGCACATGCAAGTCTCCATTAGGAATGGCAGGTAAATACCATGTAGGAAGGTATGGTGGACTCATATGGCATAACTGGATTAAAGGATGTGGATGCACAAGCAGTCAGTCCGCTTAGTACAGGCGAAGGTTAGCAAAAGACTGGGAGCGACCAACTAAGAGAGCAATGACGGTCATAATCATGCAGAGCGACAAAGCAACATTGAATCAGGCATGGAAGTTATATCGCTACTCAGAAATAAAAGATCATCAAGGCTTGACAGACTTTCTTTACAGTCTTAAATATGCGCGAGCATACGCCAAGTCAATCAAAATAAATTCTTGAAGGAAGATATTAATAAACCATACCACATCATAGGCAAACAAATCATGTTGGTACTCCAATAACACATTGGGAACCCCCCAGCTATTTGAGACTAACCATAAGAAAACATGAACTACTAAGCGCCATCATGCACGTAGAATCTTTATCATAGACATATCAACCAATGCAACGGAAGCAAACTCTCTTAATGAGTTGAGCATGATAATTAAAGAGAGTTCAAGCAACCAACTAGACAAAAGCTCTTTAAAAAGATAAGCATGAAAACTAAGAGCTGGACATGATAGTAGCTATTAAAAGACAAAGAACACACACAACAAAGATAGACATGAAAATTCTATGTTATGTTCTAGGTAGAAGTGGAGCGTGTTTCTCTCCCACATAAAGAAAGCTGAGTTCCGACTCATTATGAAAAGCTAAAGAAAACTAAAAAGCAAGACGCTCCAAGCATAGCACATAACACATGAAGTGATAAAAATATAGTGGAACGAAAGACAAACTGATAATGTTGATGGAGAAGGGGATGCACGGGGGCATCCCCAAGCTTAGACGCTTGAGTCTCCTTCAATATTTCTTGGGGGTGCACGGGGGCATCCCCAAGCTTGAGTGTTTGACACTCCTGAATCTTTTTATCATCTTCCCTCACACACTTGAAAACTCCCTTCATACATAACTCATCATAATCTGATTAGCGAGGTTAGTACCCATAATAAAATAATTGTTCCCTTGCTGGAAATAAAGATATTGTTGAAGTTCTACTGTTTCTCAAGATTGCCAAAAGGTTTTTGCAAAGAAAAAGCAAGCTCTAGGTTTGCAAAATGAAGGAAAGGCAAAACAGGACAGAATCTGTGAAAAACAGAACAGCAGGTAGTAAAGGATTTGTTCGTGGCACTTCTGCAACTCTAATAAAAAAACTCAGAACATACGCACGAAAGACAATTATATAGAGCACGCTGTCGAAAAAATTCAGATCAAAAAGATGATCTGGTGATTTTATACGAATTTTTCTATCCAAGGACAGAATCTGTTTCCTGGACAGCACGTCACAACTTTTGAACTTTCTTGCAATCAGAGGCTATACTTGGCACAAAATTGAAAAGCAAAGATACAATGATGATGCTACAATAGTAACAACATCAAGATACAACAAAAACAAAATAAAACTTATTCATTGGGCTGCCTCCCAAAAGCGCTTTCTTTTATGCCTTTAAGCTAGGCATAATGCATAGAGGAATCAATAACCATCATAATAATCGGAGCTATAGATTGCTTCAAATGGTTCCTCAACAAGTTCACTCTTGTTCCTTCTAGGAAAGGGGTATACACCTTTTGCCTTTCCGCGCAAGCGGATTTGTCCCTTACCTATATCAATGAAGCCTTTTACTGCTCGGAGGAAGTCCCTTCCAAGCACTATATTTCCTTGGTTTGGCTCCATGATGAAGAAATCAATCATTGCAATCCCTTTAAGGAATTTAACTGGCACGTCTTTTATTCTTCCCCGGATTTCAGAAATATCTCCATTAGTGTGTTCATGATAAGATGGTAATCTATCCATGTTAAATTTTAAAGAATCGTGAACAATTTTTGGCATAGTAGAAACCATAGATCCAATATCACAATAAGCAAGGAAGTCTTGATTAGAGATGCTAATCCTAACAAAAGGCTCCCAATCATTGTCTATTTCCAAAATGTCTTTCTTATCGGGTTTGGGTTTCTCTACCTTCATCAAGTCTAGAGCATCCATTCTCTTCTCAATAGTAGCAAGTCTATCTATGATAGTATCAAAGTTATGATCATAAACAAAGTAACTAGATAGACCATGTATAATTTCAAGAGCTCTAGCTTCATCACACTCTAGGAAATCTCCCTCGGCTATAATATCAAGAGAGTGTTTACACCATTTAAAAAGACCATGGTAAAAATTTCTAAGCACAATTTTTATAGGTATCCAAGGCATAATTCTGCTATGTGCATCAGAAATTCTGTCCCATGCCTTCTAAATATTTTCTCCATCCCTTTGATGGAAATCTAGGACTTCTGATTCCCTCAAAGCACCAAACCCTAACATACTTGACTAAACAAAAAGGACTACTAGCAAATAATTTATATATATATATATATATATATATATATATATATATATATATATATATATATATATATATATATATATATATATATATATATATATATATATATTTTTGTGGTTATCGATAAAAGATACTAAAGTAAAACTGAAAGGTAAACTAACAAGACTAAAAGCAAAGGTAAAAGATAGCGTGCAACTCCCCTATCCTGAAGAGTGGAGTCCCCGGCAATGGCGCCAAAAATTGCTTTGCTAGGTGGCTTCTCGCCCCTTGTTGGTTACCCCAAGTGGAAGGTTTGAGATGCAGTGTAGCAGAAGTTTTCCCTTGGCAATACCAAGGATCGTTTTCCCTGAGACTCCCAGTTTCAACAAGAAGGTGTCAACTGCTAACGGCGCCAGATATTAGCAATCAACGTGGACCTGCATACAGATACAAATAACTTTGCTCCCAACGAGTACAGAGTGGTTGTCAATCCCTCCGGCCTTGTCGTTTACAAAGGATCAAATGCAAGTGATAGTAGTGATAGATATAATTGCAATAGTAAATAAAATGCGGAAAAGTAAATAGCGGATGTGATCAATGATGGTAATATGGACCGGAGTCTCATGATGTTCACTAGTGATGTCTCTCTCCCAAAAGACGATAAAACAGCTATGTGAGGTAAACGAATTACAGCTGGGCAATTGACAGGACCATGTGCGCAAACCAATGATGACTACATTGCAAGAAAGGTTGAGGTTCAAAGCATGGGCGGTATGCCGAGGTAAGTGATGGGCCTCTAACCCCTCGTTGGTTACCCCAAGTGGAAGGTGTGAGATGCAGTGTTGTGGAAGTTTTTCCCTTAGCAAAGATGCCAAGGATCGAATCCCCAGAGACTCCTAGGTTCAACAAGTAGGTGTCAACTGCTAACGACGCCAGATATTAGCAATCAACGTGGACCTGCACACAGATACAAATAACTTTGCTCCCAACGAGTACAGAGAGGTTGTCAATCCCTCCGGTCTTGTAGTTCACAAAGGATTAAACGCAAATGATAGTAGTGATAGATAATGTTTGCAATAGTAAATAATAGCGAAAAGTAAATAGCGGATGTGATCAATGATGGTAATATGGACCGGAGTCTCATGATGTTCACTAGTGATGTCTCTCTCCCAAAAGACGATAAAACAGCTATGTGAGGTAAACGAATTACAGCTGGGCAATTGACAGGACCACGAACGCAAACCAATGCTGACTATATTGCAAGAAAGGTTGAGGTTCAAAGCATTGGCGGTACGCCAAAGTAAGTAGACCGAAATCCATCAATATCTACTACTAATCATCCACCTTGAGATATCTATCCAGAACATCTCGCTGGTATTAAGTTGCGAGCCCCACCCATAGTGTAAACTCAAAGCAACAGACAACTGCATTAAAAGAACTTTGCGTAAAGTAAACAATCCTTGCACCCGCCGGCACAAGCACCGTTGTTTTCCCCCTTGTGGCAACAGCACATCCCCTAGACTCATGTTTCTGTCACTCAAACTAGTCATCGAGGGGCATGAACCCACAATCGAGCATAACGTTCCCTCTTGGAGTCACTACGTATTACTTGGCCAAAGCAATAAATAACAACGGAGAACATGCAAGAATTACTTATGAACATAAATATAAAAGAGGTAGATCAAATATATTACTCAAGAACAATCTGAACATAATCTCATAATCAATCGGATCCCAACAAACTCATCATAGCAACAGCATAAGGATTACATATGTGCCTCGATCATGTAGGGCAGCTCACGAGGACTAATTAGTGAAGCACAAGAATGGGAGGAGAACATCACATAGCTACTGGTCATGGACTCATGGTCCAAGGGAGACTACTCACAACTCATCCGGGAGGCGTCCATGGTGGTGGAGAGGCTCCCGATGGTGATCCTCCCCTCCGGCAGGGTGCCGGGAAGAGTTCTCCTGGTGCTCCCGATCTTGGAATTGGCGGCGGCGGCGGAACAGAGATGAGATCGCGAAAAAGAGTTCCCGTCCCGAGGGTTTCGAAGGATGCTCTAAATATATGCCAAAGGGGGGCACCAGACGGGGCTCGGGGGGCCCAGGCGCCCCCCCTCCCCCCCGGCGCGGCCCAGGGGGGTGCGCCTCCAGGGCGCCTGGAGCCCTGGTGCCCCCCCCTCCCCCGGCTGTACTTCGGGCGCAAGGTAGGTTCTGGAACGCTGATTTTTTATATAATTTTTATGGATTTTTCCTGACAGCTCTCGTAATGTGAAAACCTGAAATACAAAAACAGCCGAAAACAGAAACTGGCACCGGGGTGCACTGGATTAGTAGGTTAGTCCAAATATGATCAAAAGTGTATGGAAGTGTATGAATATCATAGCAATATCACCCAAAAGTGGCATGGAGCAAGCAGAAATTATAGATACGTTTTGGACGTATCAACATCCCCAAGCTTAATTCCTGCTCGTCCTCGAGTAGGTAAATGATAACAAGAATAATTTCTGTGGTGACATGCTAATAACCAAATAGGACTTGTTCATAGTCATATGACAAAAGCTTACTGAGACAATGATTCTATAGTAATTAAGTTGCCTCATGAGAAAATCACAAATGACTGAAAGTTTTACAACATGAAACTGAAACATCAAAAAGATTTGCAATGAACATGATGTGCAAATATGATAAAGTGATATCTAGCTTGCCCACTTTAGTGAAGCAAAACATAAATGCAGGGGCACCTTCAAGGTTTAAGTGATGACTAGATACAATGATTTCAAAATAAACGATATCACAATCATGCAAAAGACAATGCTACTTTGGGACAATGCACATTACACTCAGAATGACAATCATGCTCTCAGTAGTTGGTGCTTGAAGAAAGAAGGTGGAGACTCAAAAAGTAAAAGAATGGTTATGTGCTAGAGCTTTTTATTTTGAAAACATAGAAGCAATTTTGTCAACGGTAGTAGTACTTCATATGTGTCATGCATAAGACATCCTATAAGTTGCAAGCCTCATGCATCGAATACCAATAGTGCTCGCACCTTGTCCTAATTAGCTCGGATTTCCATGGGTTGTCATTGCATTACATATGTTTCAACCAAGTGTCACAAAGGGGTACCTCTATGCCACCTGTACAAAGGTCCAAGGAGATAAATCGCATTTGATTTCTCGTTTTTGATAGATCTCAACTTGAGGACATCCATACCGGGACAACATAGAAAATAGATGATGGACTCCTCTTTAATGCATAAGCATATTCTCATAAGAGATTGAGGATTAATGTCCAAGCTAAAACTTCCACCATGATACATGGCTTTGGTTGGCGGCCCAATTTTCTTCTCTAACAATATGCATACTCAACCATTCAACCCATGGCAAATCACCCTTACTTCAGACAAGACGAACATGCATAGCAACTCACATGATATTCAACAAAAGTGTGACAGTTGATGGCGTCCCCAGAGACATGGTTACCGCTCAGCAAGCAACTTATAAGAAATAAGATACATAAGCAACATATTCTTTACCACAATAGTTTTTAAGCTACTTTCCCATGAGCTATGTATTGCAAAGTTAGTTCGCTTAGTACAGGTGGAGGTTAGCAAAAGACTGGGAGCGACCAACTAAGAGAGCAATGACGATCATAATCATGCAGAGCGACAAAGCAATATTGAATCAGGCATGGTAGTTATATCGCTACTCAGAAATAAAAGACCATCAAGGCTTGACAGACTTTCTTTACAGTCTTAAATATGCGTGAGCATACGCCAAGTCAATCAAAATAAATTCTCGAAGGAAGATATTACTAAACCATACCACATCATAGGCAAACAAATCAAGTTGGTATTCCAATAACACATTGGGAATCCCCCAGCTATTTGAGATTAACCATAAGAAAACCTGAACTACTAAGCGCCATCATGCACGTAGCATCTTTATCATAAACATATTAACCAATGCAACGGAAGCAAACTCTCTTAATAAGGTGAGCATGGTAATTAAAGAGAGTTCAAGCAACCAACTAAACAAAAGCTCTTTGAAAAGATAAGCATGAATACTAAGAGCAGAGCATGATAGTAGCTATTAAAAGACAAAGAACACACACAGCAAAGATAGACATGAAAATTCTATGTTATGTTCTAGGTAGAAGTGGAGCGTGTTTATCTCCCACATAAAGAACGCTGAGTTCCGACTCGTTATGAAAAACTAAAAAGAAAACTCAAAGAAAGAAGCTCCAAGCATAGCACATAACACATGAAGTGATAAAAATATAGCGGAACGAAAGACGAACTAATAATGTTGATGGAGAAGGGGATGCACTGGGGCATCCCCAAGCTTAGACGCTTGAGTCTCCTTGAATATTTCTTGGGGGTGCATGGGGGCATACCCAAGCTTGAGCGCTTGACATTCCTGAATCTTTTTATCATCTTCCCTCGCACACTTGAAAACTCCCTTCATACATAACTCATCATAATCTGATTAGCGAGGTTACCACCCTTAATAAAATAATTGCACCTTGCTGGAAATAAAGATATTCTTGAAGGTCTACTGTTTCTCAAGATTGCCAAAAGGTTTTTGCAAAGAAAAAGCAAGTTCTTGATTTGCAAAATGAAGGAAAGGCAAAACAGGACAGAATCTGTGAAAAACAGAAAAGCAGGTAGTAATTGATCTGTTCGGGGTACTTCTACAACTCAAATCAAAAAATTCAGAACAGACGCACGAAAGACAATTATATAGAGAACGCTGTCGAAAAAATTCAGACCAAAAAGATGATCTGGTGATTTTATACGAATTTTTCTATCCAAAGGCAGAATCTGTTTCCTGGACAGCACCTCACAACTTTTGAACTTTCTAGCAGTCAGAGGCTATACTTGGCACAAATATGAAAAGCAAAGATACAATGATGATGCTACAGCAGTAAACAACATCAAGACACAACAAAAGCAAAATATAAAAAATTTATTCATGTGGGCTGCCTCCCAAAAGCGCTTTCTTTTATGCCTTTAAGCTAGGCATAAGACTTTAATGATGCTCTCGTAGGAATAAGAGTTGAAGAACAAAAGAGCGCATCAAGAAGCAAATACCAAACACATTTAAGCCTAACATGCTTCCTATTCATAGGAATATTGCAATATAATAATTCATTGTAGCACAAAGCAACTAGCATAGGAAGGCAAAACAAGCATAACTACAAAATATTCACCATAAAGAGAGGAAACTTCTTATTATTAAGATATTTAGAACCATGTCTCCCTCTCTCATTATAAATTTCAGTGGCATCATGGATGAACTCAACAATATAACTATCACATAAGGCATTATTTCCATGATCCAAAAGCATAAAAGTGTCATTACTCTTCATATAAGAAAAATCTTTCTTATTAGGAATAGTGAGAGTAAGACTATCATAACCATCATGGTAATCATTGTATTTAGGAGGCATATCATAATCATAATAAATTTTATCCTCAATAGTAGGTGGACTGAAAACATCATATTCATCATTGTAATCATATATAGGAAGCAAAGTATCATCAAAGTAAATTTTCTCTTCAAAAGTTGGGGGACTAAAAATATCATGTTCATCAAACGTGTCATCCCCAAGCTTAGAGCTTTCCATGTCATTAGCAATATTGATATTCAAAGAAAGCATACTAATAACATCACCACCATCATGATTGTTATGCAAATAATAAACTTCCATAGGTTTTTTAATTTTCTCTTCAAACACATCATGTCCCAAAGCAAGGTAGAGCTTATAAAGCTCTCTCATATTTTTGTTGTTTTCCATTAAGCAAAACTAGTGAAAAGACATAAAGAAAACTGAAAGGTAAACTAACAAGACTAAAAAGCAAAGGTAAAAGATAGCATGCAACTCCCCTATCCTGAAGAGTGGAGTCCCCGGCAACAGCGCCAGAAAAACTCCTTGATGGGCCTCTAACCCCTCGTTGGTTACCCCAAGTGGAAGGTGTGAGATGCAGTGTTGTGGAAGTTTTTCCCTTAGCAAAGATGCCAAGGATCGAATCCCCAGAGACTCCTAGGTTCAAAAAGTAGGTGTCAACTGCTAACGGCGCCAGATATTAGCAATCAACGTGGACCTGCACACAGATACAAATAACTTTGCTCCCAACGAGTACAGAGAGGTTGTCAATCCCTCCGGCCTTGTAGTTCACCAAGGATTAAACGCAAATGATAGTAGTGATAGATAATGTTTGCAATAGTAAATAATAGCGAAAAGTAAATAGCGGATGTGATCAATGATGGTAATATGGACCGGAGTCTCATGATGTTCACTAGTGATGTCTCTCTCCCAAAAGACGATAAAACAGATATGTGAGGTAAACGAATTACAGCTCGGCAATTGACAGGACCACGAACGCAAACCAATGCTGACTATATTGCAAGAAAGGTTGAGGTTCAAAGCATGGGCGGTACGCCAAAGTAAGTAGACCGAAATCCATCAATATCTACTACTAATCATCCACCTTGAGATATCTATCCAGAACATCTCGCTGGTATTAAGTTGCGAGCCCCACCCATAGTGTAAACTCAAAGCAACAGACAACTGCATTAAAAGAACTTTGCGTAAAGTAAACAATCCTTGCACCCGCGGGCACAAGCACCGTTGTTTTCCCCCTTGTTGCAACAGCACATCCCCTAGACTCATGTTTCTGTCACTCAAACTAGTCATCGAGGGGCATGAACCCACAATCGAGCATAACGTTCCCTCTTGGAGTCACTACGTATTACTTGGCCAAAGCAATAAATAACAACGGAGAACATGCAAGAATTACTTATGAACATTAATATAAAAGAGGTAGATCAAATATATTACTCAAGAACAATCTGAACATAATCTCATAATCCATCGGATCCCAGCAAACTCATCATAGCAACAGCATAAGGATTACATATGTGCCTCGATCATGTAGGGCAGCTCACGAGGACTAATTAGTGAAGCACAAGAACGGGAGGAGAACATCACATAGCTACTGGTCATGGACTCATGGTCCAAGGGAGACTACTCACAACTCATCCGGGAGGCGTCCATGGTGGTGGAGAGGCTCCCGATGGTGATCCTCCCCTCCGGCAGGGTGCCGGGAAGAGTTCTCCTGGTGCTCCCGATCTTGGAAGCGGCGGCGGCGGCGGAACAGAGATGAGATCACGAAAAAGAGTTCCCGTCCCGAGGGTTTCGAAGGACGCTCTAAATATATGCCAAAGGGGGGCACCAGACGGGGCTGGGGGGCCCAGGCGCCCCCCGGCGCGGCCCAGGGGGGGCGCGCCGCCAGGGCGCCTGGAGCCCTGGTGCCCCCCCCCCCCCCGGCTGTACTTCGGGCGCAAGGTAGGTTCTGGAACGCTGATTTTTTATATATTTTTTCTGGATTTTTCCTGACAGTTCTCGTAATGTGAAAACCTGAAATACAAAAACAGCCGAAAACAGAAACTGGCACCGGGGTGCACTGGATTAGTAGGTTAGTCCAAATATGATCAAAAGTGTATGGAAGTGTATGAATATCATAGCAATATCACCCAAAAGTGGCATGGAGCAAGCAGAAATTATAGATACGTTTTGGACGTATCAGTAAGTAGACCGAAATCCATCTGCATCTACTACTAATCATCCACCTTGAGATATCTATCCAGAACATCTCGCTAGTATTTAGTTGCGAGTCCCACCCATAGTGTAAACTCAAAGCAACAGACAACTGCATTAAAAGAACTTTGCGTAAAGTAAACAATCCTTGCACCCGCGGGCACAAGCACCGTTGTTTTCCCCCTTGTGGCAACAGCGCATCCCCTAGACTCATGTTTCTGTCACTCAAACTAGTCATCGAGGGGCATGAACCCACAATCAAGCATAACATTCCCTCTTGGAGTCACTACCTACTACTTGGCCAAAGCAATAAATAACAACGGAGAACATGCAAGAATTACTTACGAACATGAATATAAAAGAGGTGAATCAAATATATTACTCAAACACAATCTGAACATAATCTCATAATCCATCGGATCCCAGCAAACTCATCATAGCAACAGCATAAGGATTACATATGTGCCTCGATCATGTAGGGCAGCTCACGAGGACTAATTAGTGAAGCACAAGAACGGGAGGAGAACATCACATAGCTACTGGTCATGGACTCATGGTCCAAGGGAGACTACTCACAACTCATCCGGGAGGCGTCCATGGTGGTGGAGAAGCTCCCGGTGGTGATCCTCCCCTCCGGCAGGGTGCCGGGAAGAGTTCTCCTGGTGCTCCCGACTTGGAAGCGGCGGCGGCGGCGGAACAGATATGAGATTGCGAAAAAGAGTTCCCGTCTCGAGGGTTTCGGGAGACGCTTTAAATATCTGCCAAAGGGGGGCATCAGCGGAGCCTCGGGGGGCCCAGGCGCCCCCCCGGCGCGGCCCAGGGGGGCGCGCCGCCAGGGCGCCTGGAGCCCTGGTGCC
>LR738710.1:38145838-38191477 GCA_902687465.1 Secale cereale
CCCCCCCCCCCCCCGGCTGTACTTCGGGCGCACGGTAGCTTCTGGAACGCTGATTTTTTATATAATTTTTCTGGATTTTTCCCGGCAGTTCTCTTAATGTGAAAACCTGAAATACAAAAACAGCCGAAAACAGAAACTGGCACTGGGGTGCACTGAGTTAATAGGTTAGTCCAAATATGATCAAAAGTGTATGGAAGTGTATAAATAACATAGCAATATCACCCAAAAGAGGCATATAGCAAGCGGAAATTATAGATACGTTTTGGACGTATCAACGGGGGCATCCCCAAGCTTATACGCTTGAGTCTTCTTGAATATTTCTTGGGGGTGCATGGGGGCATCCCCAAGCTTCAGCGTTTGACACTCCTGAATCTTTTTATCTCCCTCGCACACTTGAAAACTCCCTTCATACATAACTCATCATAATCTGATTAGCGAGGTTAGTACCCATAATAAAATAATTTTTCCTTGCTGTAAATAAGGATATTCTTGAAGTTCTACTGTTTCTCAAGATTTCAAAAAGGTTTTTGCAAAGAAAAAGCATGCTCAAGGTTTTCAAAATGAAGGAAAGGCAAAACAGGACAGAATCTGTGAAAAACAGACCAGCAGGTAGTAAATGATTTTTTCGGGGCACTTGTGCAACTCTAATCAAAAAACTCAGAACAGACGCCCGAAAGACAATTGTATAGAGCACGCTGTCGAAAAAATTCAGACCAAAAAGATGATCTGGTGATTTTATATGAATTTTTCTGTCCAAGGACAGAATCTGTTTCCTGGACAGCACGTCACAACTTTTGAACTTTCTTGCAATCAGAGGCTACACTTGGCACAAAGCTGAAAAATAAAGATACAATGATGTTTCTACAGTAGTAACAAACATCAAGACCACTAAAAACTGAAAGAACAAACTGAAAGCAAAGATAACAAGGGTTGTCTCCCTAGAGCTCTTTCTTTATAGCCATAAAGATAGGCTTAAGACTTTAATGATGCTCTCGTAGGAATAAGAGTTGAAGAACAAAAGAGAGCATCAAGAAGCAAATACCAAACACATTTAAGCCTAACATGCTTCCTATGCATGGGAATCTTGTAAGAAAATAAATTATTGAAGCATAAAGCAACTAGCATAGGAAGGCAAAACAAGCATAACTTCAAAATATTCACCATAAAGAGAGGAAACGTCCTATTATTAAGATATTTAGAACCATGTCTCCCTCTCTCATTATAAATTTCAGTGGCATCATGGATGAACTCAACAATATAACTATCACATAAGGCATTATTTCCATGATCCAAAAGCATAAAAGTGTCATTACTCTTCATATAAGCAAAATCTTTCTTATTAGAAATAGTGAGAGTAAGACTATCATAACCATCATGGTAATCATCGTATTTAGGAGGCATATCATAATCATAATAAATTTTATCCTCAATAGTAGGTGGACTGAAAATATCATATTCATCATTGTAATCATCATATATAGGAGGTATAGTATCATCAAAGTAAATTTTCTCCTCAAAAGTTGGGGGACTAAAAATATCATGTTCATCAAACGTGTCATCCCCAAGCTTAGAGCTTTCCATGTCATTAGCAATATTGATATTAAAAAGAAACATACTAATAACATCACCACCATCATGATTGTTATGCAAATAATAAAGTTCCAAAGGTTTTTTAATTTTCTCTTTGAACACATCATGTCCAAGTTCAAGGTAGAGCTTATAAAGCTCTCTCATATTTTTGTTGTTTTCCATTAAGCAAAACTAGTGAAAATAAAAACAAGAAACAAAAAGATTTAATTGCGAGATCTAAAGATATGCCTTCAAGCACTCACTTCCCCGGCAACGGCGCCAGAAATAGCTTGATGTCTACACACGCTTCTACTCTTGTAGACTATGTTGGGCCTCCAAGCGCAGAGGTTTGTAGGACAGCAGCAATTTCCCTCAAGTGGATGACCTAAGGTTTATCGAACTCAGGGAAGTAGAGGTTGAAGATGGTCTCTCTCAAGCAACCCTGCAACTAAGATACAAGAAGTCTCTTGTGTCCCCAACACACCTAATACACTTGTTAGATGTATAGGTGCACTAGTTCGGCGTGAAGGAAATATGCCCTAGAGGCAATAATAAAGTTGTTATTTATATTTCCTTATATCATGATAAATGTTTATTATTCATTCTAGAATTGTATTAACCGGAAACTTAGTACATGTGTGAATACATAGACAAAACAGAGTGTCCCTAGTATGACTCTACTAGACTAGCTCATTGATCAAAGATGGTTATGTTTCCTAACCATAGACATGAGTTGACATTTGATCAACGGGATCGCATCATTAGGAGAATGATGTGATGGACAAGACCCATCCGTTAGCATAGCACTATGATCGTTTAGTTTTACTGCTATTGCTTTCTTCATGACTTATACATGTTCCTATGACTATGAGATTATGCAACTCCCGAATACCGTAGGAACACCTTGTGTGCTATCAAACGTCACAACGTAACTGGGTGATCATAAAGATGCTCTACAGGTGTCTCCGAAAGTATTCGTGGTGTTGGCATAGATCAAGATTAGGATTTGTCACTCCGAGTGTCGGAGAGGTATCTCTGGGCCCTCTCGGTAACACACATCACAATAAGCCTTGCAAGCAAAAGACTAATGAGTTAGTCACGAGATGATGTGTTACGGTACGAGTAAAGAGACTTGCCAGTAACGAGATTGAACTAGGTATGGAGATACCGACGATCGAATCTCGGACAAGTAACATACCGATGACAAAAGGAACAACGTATGTTGTTATGCGGTTTTGACCGATAAAAGATCTTCGTAGAATATGTAGGAGCTAATATGAACATCCAGGTTCCTCTATTGGTTATTGACCGGAGATGAGTCTCGGTCATGTCTACATAGTTCTCGAACCCGTAGGGTCCGCACGCTTAACGTTTGATGACGATCGGTATTATGAGTTTATGAGTTTTGATGTACCGAAGGTAGTTCAGAGTCCCGGATGAGAGCACGGACATGACGAGGAGTCTCGGAATGTCCGAGACATAAAGATTGATATATTGGACGACTATATTCGGACACCGGAAGTGTTCCGGAAAAGTTTCGGATTTAACGGGATTGCCGGAGGGGGTTACCGGAACCCCCTACGAAGGGGGATGGTCCATAGTGGGCCTTGTGGAAAAGAGAGAGGCAGCCCATAGGGGCTGGCCGGCGCCCCACCTAGGGTTCCTAGTTGGACTAGGATTGGGGGGCGCCACCTCTCCTTCTTTTCCTTTCCCTCTCTTCCTTCTTTGGTAGTTCCTACTAGGAATAGGATTGCAATCCTATTCCTAGTAGGATTGCACCCCTAGCCGCACCATAGGAGGGCCAGCCGGCCTCCCCCCTTTCTCCTTTATATACGGGGGCAGGGGGGCACCCAAAGACACAAGTTGAATTGTTCCAGCCGTGTGCGGTGCCCCCCTCCACAGAAACACACCTCGGTCATACCGTCGCGGTGCTTAGGCGAAGCCCTGCGCCGGTGAATACATCATATCCGTCACCACGCCGTCGTGCTGACGAAACTCTCCTGTGAAGCTCAACTGGATCAAGAGCTCGTGGGACGTCATCAAGCTGAACGTGTGCTGAACGCGGAGGTGTCGTACGTTCGGTGCTTGATCGGTTGAATCGCGAAGAAGTTCGACTACATCAACCGCGTCACTTGACGCTTCCGCTTCCGGTCTACGAGGGTACGTAGACACACTCTTCCCTCTCGTTGCTATGCATCTGGTAGATAGATCTTGCGTGATCGTAGGGAAATTTTAAAATACTACGTTCCCCAACAGTGGCATCATGAGCCAGGTCTATGCGTAGATGATATGCACGAGTAGAACACAATGAGTTGTGGGCGATACTAGTCATACTGCTTACCAGCATGTCATACTTTGCTTCGGCGGTATTGTGAGATGAAGCGGCCCGGACCGACATTACGCGTATGCTTACGCGAGACTGGTTTCACCGTTACGAGCACTCGTTGCTTAAAGGTGACTGGCGGGTGTCTATCTCTCTCACTTTAGCTGAATCAAGTGTGACTACGCCCGGTCCTTGTGAAGGTTAAAACAGCACATACTTGACGAAACATCGTTGTGGTTTTATATGCGTAGGTAAGAACGGTTCTTGCTAAGCCCGTAGCAGCCACGTAAGACTTGCAACAACAAAGTAGAGGACGTCTAACTTGTTTTTGCAGGGCATGTTGTGATGTGATATGGTCATGACATGATGAGTTATACGGTTTTGTATGAGATGATCATGTTTTGTAATGTTATCGGCAACTGGAAGGAGCCATATGGTTGTCGCTTTATTGTATGAAATGCAATCGCCATGTAATTGCTTTACTTTATCACTAAGCGGTAGCGATAGTCGTAGAAGCAATAGTTGGCGAGACGACAACGATGCTACGATGGAGATCAAGGTGTCGCGCCGGTGACGAAGGTGATCATGAAGGTGCTTTGGAGATGGAGATCAAAAGCACAAGATGATGATGGCCATATCATGTCACATATTTTGATTGCATGTGATGTTTATCTTATTATGCTTCTTATTTTGCTTAGAACGACGGTAGCATTATAAGATGATCCCTTACTAAATTTCAAGGTATAAGTGTTCTCCCTGAGTATGCACCATTGCGAAAGTTCGTCGTGCCGAGACACCACGTGATAATCGGGTGTGATAAGCTCTACGTTCAAATACAACGGGTGTAAGCCAGTTTTGCACACGCAGAATACTCGGGTTAAACTTGACGAGCCTAGCATATGCAGATATGGCCTCGGAACACTGGAGACCGAAAGGTCGAGCGTGAATCATATAGTAGATATGATCAACATAAGATGTTCACCATTGAAACTACTCCATCTCACGTGATGATCGGACATGGTTTAGTTGATTTGGATCACGTGATCATTTGGATGACCGGAGGGATGTCTATCTAAGTGGGAGTTCTTAAGTAATATGATTAATTGAACTTTAATTTATCATGAACTTAGTCCTGGTAGTATTAGCATATCTATGTTGTAGATCAATAGCTCGCGATGTTGCTCCACGTTTATTTTTTAATATGTTCCTAGAGAAAACCAAGTTGAAAGATGTTAGTAGCAATGATGCGGAATTGTTCCGTGATCTGAGGATTATCCTCAATGCTGCTCAGAAGAATTATGTCCTTGATGCACCGCTAGGTGACAGACCTATTGCAGGAGCAGATGTAGACGTTATGAACGTTTTGACAAAAGCTCGATATGATGACTACTTGATAGTTTAGTGCACCATGCTTTACGGCTTATAATCGGGACTTCAAAAACGATTTGAAACGCCACGGGGCGTATGAGATGTTCCAAGAGTTGAAATTAGTATTTCATACTCATGCCCGTGTCGAGAGGTAAAAGACCTCTGACAGTACTTTGCCTACAAGATGGAGGAGAATAGCTCAACCAGTGAGCATGTGCTCAGATTGTCTGGGTAGTACAATTGCTTGAATCAAGTGGGAGTTAATCTTCCAGATAAGATAGTAAATGACAAAGTTCTCTAGACACTATCACCAAGTTAGTAGAACTTCGTGATGAACTATAATATGCAAGGGATGGCGAAAGTAATTCCCGAGCTCTTCACGATGCTGAAATCGGCGAAGGTAGAAATCAAGAAAGAGCATCAAGTGTTGATGGTTAACCAGACCACTTGTTTCAAGTAAAGGGCAAAGGGATAGAAGGGGAACTTCAAGAAGAATGACAAGCAAGTTGTCACTCCCGTGAAGAAACCCAAAGCTAAACTCAAGCCTGAAACAAGTGCTTCTACTGCAAAGGAAATGGTCACTAGAAGTGGAACTGCCCTAGATATTTGGCGGATAAGAAGGATGGCAAAGTAAACAAAGGTATATTTGATATACAGATTATTGATGTGTATTTTACTAGTGTTCATAGCAACCCCTCAGTATTTGATATTGGTTCAGTTGCTAAAGAGTAGTAAACTCGAAATGGAAGTTGCATAATGAACAGAAACTAGTTAAAGGATGAAGTGACGATGAGTATTGGAAGTAGTTCCAAGATTGATATGATCATCATCGCACACTCCCTATACTTTCCGGATTAGTGTTGAACCTAAATAAGTGTTATTTGGTGTTGAGCATGAATATGATTTGATCATGTTTATTGCAATACGGTTATTCATGTAAGTTAGAGAATAATTGTTGTTCTGTTTACATGAATAAAACCTTCTATGGTCATAGACCCAATGAAAATGGTTTGTTGGATCTCGATCGTGGTGATACACATATTCATAATATTGAAGCCAAAAGATGCAAGGTTAATAATGATAGTGCAACTTATTTGTGGCACTGCCGTTTAGGTCATATTGGTGTAAAGCGCATGAAGAAACTCCATAGTGATGGACTTTTTGAATCACTTGATTATGAATCACTTGGTGCTTGCGAACCATGCCTCATGGGCAAGATGACTAAAACTCCGTTCTCCGGAACCGTGGAGCGAGCAACAGAGTTGTTGGAAATCATACATACTGATGTATGCGGACCAATGAGTGTTGAAGCTCGCGGCAGGTATCGTTATTTTCTGACCTTCACTGATGATTTGAGCAGATATGGGTATATCTACTTAATGAAGCACAAGTCTGAAACATTTGAAAAGTTCAAAGAATTTCAGAGTGAAGTGGAGAATCATCGTAACAAGAAAAATAAGAGTTTCTACGATATGATCGTAGAGGTAAAATATTTGAGTTAGCGAGTTTGGCCTTCAATAAAAACAATGTGAAATAGTTTCACTACTCACGCCACCTGGAACACCACAGTGTAATAGTGTGTCCGAACGTCATAACCGTACTTTATTAGATATGGTGCGATCGATGATGTCTCTTACCGATCTACCACTATCGCTTTTGGGGTTATGCATTAGAGACAGCTACATTCACGTTAAATAGGGCACCATCTAAATCCGTGGATATGACACCGTATGAACTATGATTTGACGAGAAACCTAAGCTGTCATTTCTTTAAGTTTGGGACTGCGATGCTTATGTGAAAAAGTTTCAACATGATAAGCTCGAACCCAATTCGGAGAAGTAAATCTTCATAGGATACCCAAAAAGAAACTGTTGGGTACACCTTCTATCACAGATCCTAAGGCAAGGTCTTTGTTGCTAAGAGTGGATCCTTTCTAGAGAAGGAGTTTCTCTCGAAAGAAGTGAGTGGGAGGAAAGTAGAACTTGATGAGGTAATTGTACCTTCTCCCGGATTGGAAAGTGGTACATCACAGAAAATTGTTCCAGTGATTCCTACACCAATCAGTGAGGAAGTTAATGATGATGATAATGAAACTTCGGATGAAGTTTCTGCTGAACTTCGTAGATCAACCAGAGTTCGTTCCGCACCAGAGTGGTACGGCAACCCAGTTCTGGAAGTGATGTTATTAGACCATGATGAACCTACGAACTATGAGGAAGCGATGATGAGCCCAGATTCCGCAAAATGGCTTGAGACCATAAAATCTGAGATGGGATCCATGTATTAGAACAAAGTATGGACTTTGGTTGACTTGCCCGATGATCGGCAAGCCATCGAAAATAAATGGATCTTCAATAGGAAGACCGACACAGACGGTAATGTTACTGTTTACAAAGCTCGACTTGTTGCGAAAGGTTTTCGACAAGTTCAAGGAGTTGACTACGATGAGACTTTCTCACCTGTAGCGATGCTTAAGTCTGTCCGAATCATGTTAGTAATTGCCGCATTTTAAGAAATCTGGCAAATGGATAACAAAACTGCATTCTTTAATTGATTTATTAAAGAAGACTTGTATATGATGCAACCAGAAGGTTTTGTCAATCCTAAAGGTGCTAACAAAATGTGCAAGTTCCAGCGATCCATCTATGGACTGGTGCAAGCATCTCGGAGTTGGAATATACGCTTTGATAAGTTGATCAAAGCATATAGATTTATACAGACTTGCGGTGAAGCCTGTATTTACAAGAAGTGAGTGGGAGCACTACAACCTTTCTGATAAGTATATGTGAATGACATATTGTCGATCGGAAATGATGTAGAATTTTCTGGAAAGCATAAAGGAGTGTTTGAAAGGAGTTTTTTCAAAGAAAGACCTTGGTGAAGCTGCTTACATATTGGGCATCAAGATCTATAGAGATAGATCAAGACGCTTGATAAGACTTTCGATGAGTACATACCTTGACAAGATTTTGAAGTAGTTCAAAATGGATCAGTCAAAGAAGGAGTTCTTGCCTGACTTGTAAGGTGTGAAGTTGAGTAAGACTCAAAGCCAGACCACGGCAGAAAAATATAGAGAGAATGAAAGTCATTCCCTATGCCTCAGCCATAGGTTCTATAAAGTATGCCATGCTGTGTACAAAACACGTTGTGTATCTTGCCATGAGTTTGACAGGGAGGCACAATAGTGATCCAGGAGTAGATCACTGTACAGCGGTCAAAATTATCCTTAGTAATTGGATGACTAAGGAAATATTTCTCGATTATGGAGGTGATAAAGAGTTCGTCGTAAAGGGTTACACCGATGCAAGCTTTGACACTAAATACAGATGACTCTAAGTATCAATCTGGATGCGTATTGAAAGTGGGAGCAATTAGCTAGAGTAGCTCCATACAGAGCATTGTAGACATAGAAATTTGCGAAATACATACGGATCTGAATGTGACAGACCCGTTGACTAAACTTCTCTCACAAGCAAAACATGATCACACCTTATTACTCTTGGGTATTAATCACATAGCGATGTGAACTAGATTATTGACTCTAGTAAACCCTTTGGGTGTTGGTCACATGGTGATGTGAACTATGGGTGTTATTCACATGACGATGTGAACTATCGGTATTAAATCACATGGCGATGTGAGCTAGATTATTGACTCTAGTGCAAGTGGGAGACTGAAGGAAATATGCCCTAGAGGCAATAATAAAGTTGTTATTTATATTTCCTTATATCATGATAAATGTTTATTATTCATGCTAGAATTGTATTAACCGGAAACTTAGTACATGTGTGAATACATAGACAAAACAGAGTGTCCCTAGTATGCCTCTACTAGACTAGCTCATTGATCAAAGATGGTTATGTTTCCTAACCATAGACATGAGTTGTCATTTGATCAACGGGATCGCATCATTAGGAGAATGATGTGATGGACAAGACCCATCCGTTAGCATAGCACTATGATCGTTTAGTTTTACTGCTATTGCTTTCTTCATGACTTATACATGTTCCTATGACTATGAGATTATGCAACTCCCGAATACCGTAGGAACACCTTGTGTGCTATCAAACGTCACAACGTAACTGGGTGATCATAAAGATGCTCTACAGGTGTATCCGAAAGTATTCGTGGTGTTGGCATAGATCAAGATTAGGATTTGTCACTCCGAGTGTCGGAGAGGTATCTTTGGGCCCTCTCGGTAACACACATCACAATAAGCCTTGCAAGCAAAAGACTAATGAGTTAGTCACGAGATGCTGTGTTACGCTACGAGTAAAGAGACTTGCCAGTAACGAGATTGAACTAGGTATGGAGATACCGACGATCGAATCTCGGACAAGTAACATACCGATGACAAAAGGAACAACGTATGTTGTTATGCGGTTTTGACCGATAAAAGATCTTCGTAGAATATGTAGGAGCCAATATGAACATCCAGGTTCCGCTATTGGTTATTGACCGGAGATGAGTCTCGGTCATGTCTACATAGTTCTCGAACCCGTAGGGTCCGCACGCTTAACGTTTGATGACGATCGGTATTATGAGTTTATGAGTTTTGATGTACCGAAGGTAGTTCGGAGTCCCGGATGAGATCACGGACATGACGAGGAGTCTCGGAATGTCCGAGACATAAAGATTGATATATTGGACGACTATATTCGGACACCGGAAGTGTTCCGGAAAAGTTTCGGATTTATCGGGAATGCCGGAGGGGGTTACCGGAACCCCCTACGAGAGGGGATGGTCCATAGTGGGCCTAAAGGGAAAGAGAGAGGCAGCCCATAGGGCTGGCCGGCGCCCCCACCTAGGGTTCCTAGTTGGACTAGGATTGGGGGGGGCGCCACCTCTCCTATTCCTTTCCCCCTTCTTCCTTTCGGTGAATCCTACTAGGAATAGGATTGCAATCCTATTCCTAGTAGGACTCCCTCCCTAGCCGCACCAGGAAGGGCCGGCCGGCCTCCCTCCCCTGCTCCTTTATATACGGGGGCAGGGGGCACCCAAAGACACACAAGTTGAATTGTTTTAGCCGTGTGCGGTGCCCCCCTCCACAGAATCACACCTCGGTCATACCGTCGCGGAGCTTAGGCGAAGCCCTGCGCCGGTGAACACATCATATCCGTCACCACGCCGTCGTGCTGACGAAACTCTCCCGTGAAGCTCAACTGGATCAAGAGCTCGTGGGACGTTATCAAGCTGAACGTGTGCTGAACGCGGAGGTGCCGTACGTTCGGTGCTTGATCGGTTGGATCGCGAAGAAGTTCGACAACATCAACCGCGTCACTTGACGCTTCCGCTCCCGGTCTACGAGGGTACGTAGACACACTCTCCCCTCTCGTTGCTATGCATCTGGTAGATAGATCTTGCGTGATCGTAGGAAAATTTTAAAATACTACGTTCCCCAACACCGTTAGCATAGCACTATGATCGTTTAGTTTAACTGCTATTGCTTTCTTCATGACTTATACATGTTCCTATGACTATGAGATTATGCAACTCCCGAATACCGTAGGAACACCTTGTGTGCTATCAAACGTCACAACGTAACTGGGTGATCATAAAGATGCTCTACATGTGTCTCCGAAAGTATTTGTGGTGTTGGCATAGATCAAGATTAGGATTTGTCACTCCGAGTGTCGGAGATGTATCTCTGGGCCCTCTCGGTAACACACATCACAATAAGCCTTGCAAGCAAAAGACTAATGAGTTAGTCACGAGATGATGTGTTACGGAACGAGTAAAGAGACTTGCCGGTAACGAGATTGAACTAGGTATAGAGATACCGACGATCGAATCTCGGGCAAGTAACATACCGTTTGACAAAAGGAACAACGTATGTTGTTATGCGGTTCTGACCGATAAAAGATCTTCGTAGAATATGTAGGAGCCAATATGAACATCCAGGTTCCGCTATTGGTTATTGACCGGAGATGAGTCTCGGTCATGTCTACATAGTTCTCGAACCCGTAGGGTCCGCACGCTTAACGTTTGATGACGATCGGTATTATGAGTTTATGCAACTCCCGAATACCGTAGGAACACCTTGTGTGCTATCAAACGTCACAACGTAACTGGGTGATCATAAAGATGCTCTACAGGTGTCTCCGAAAGTATTCGTGGTGTTGGCATAGATCAAGATTAGGATTTGTCACTCCGAGTGTCGGAGAGGTATCTCTGGGCCCTCTCGGTAACACACATCACAATAAGCCTTGCAAGCAAAAGACTAATGAGTTAGTCACGAGAGGATGTGTTACGGAACGAGTAAAGAGACTTGCCGGTAACGAGATTGAACTAGGTATAGAGATACCGACGATCGAATCTCGGGCAAGTAACATACCGATGACAAAAGGAACAACGTATGTTGTTATGCGGTTTTGACCGATAAAAGATCTTCGTAGAATATGTAGGAGCCAATATGAACATCCAGGTTCCGCTATTGGTTATTGGCCGGAGATGAGTCTCGGTCATGTCTACATAGTTCTCGAACCCGTAGGGTCCGCACGCTTAACGTTTGATGACGATCGGTATTATGAGTTTATGAGTTTTGATGTACCGAAGGTAGTTCGGAGTCCCGGATGAGATCACGGACATGACGAGGAGTCTCGGAATGTCCGAGACATAAAGATTGATATATTGGACGACTATATTCGGACACCGGAAGTGTTCCGGAAAAGTTTCGGATTTAACGGGATTGCCGGAGGGGGTTACCGGAACCCCCTACGAAGGGGGATGGTCCATAGTGGGCCTTGTGGAAAAGAGAGAGGCAGCCCATAGGGGCTGGCCGGCGCCCCACCTAGGGTTCCTAGTTGGACTAGGATTGGGGGGCGCCACCTCTCCTTCTTTTCCTTTCCCTCTCTTCCTTCTTTGGTAGTTCCTACTAGGAATAGGATTGCAATCCTATTCCTAGTAGGATTGCACCCCTAGCCGCACCATAGGAGGGCCGGCCGGCCTCCCCCCTTGCTCCTTTATATACGGGGGCAGGGGGGCACCCAAAGACACAAGTTGAATTGTTCCAGCCGTGTGCGGTGCCCCCCTCCACAGAAACACACCTCGGTCATACCGTCGCGGTGCTTAGGCGAAGCCCTGCGCCGGTGAATACATCATATCCGTCACCACGCCGTCATGCTGACGAAACTCTCCCGTGAAGCTCAACTGGATCAAGAGCTCGTGGGACGTCATCAAGCTGAACGTGTGCTGACGCGGAGGTGTCGTACGATCGGTGCTTGATCGGTTGAATCGCGAAGAAGTTCGACTACATCAACCGCGTCACTTGACGCTTACGCTTCCGGTCTACGAGGGTACGTAGACACACTCTTCCCTCTCGTTGCTATGCATCTGGTAGATAGATCTTGCGTGATCGTAGGAAAATTTTAAAATACTATGTTCCCCAACACGGCGAAGAGATGTTAAATGGCAAGTGATATGGATGGCAAAACAAAGTAATATAAATCTGTAATAAAAAGTGCAGCAAGCAAACAAGTGGTAAACGTGAGCACAAATGGTATTGCAATGGTGGAAACAAGGCCTAGGGTTCATACTTTCACTAGTGGCAACTCCCAACAACATTAACATAATCGAATCACATGATATTTCCCATAAAATATGCAATGGAGACGCACCCGGAGGTCATTCCTTCGTGGTCAAGAGAGGACGAGAATTATGTAGGGCTACAAAAGCACACCTCAAAGTTCGTAGTTCTCAATCTAAGGATTTCCCAATGTCATCGCGGCCATCCAAAGAAAGTCCCACAATCACCACAACATATCTAAAGGATAGTCAAAGACAAGCACCAAGAGACTCTCAATCCTCAATCAACACACAAGAGAGGAAATCACTCATGAAAATATTTTTCTAATCCATGTCCAATAGACCGCTGTCACCTTGGTCTCGGGGATTATACTAGATAAATACAAGTGAGTACATCAATCCAATACATAGAGGAAGGGGAAATATCATGGGATCACCCTAGATTAACATAGCCTATGATCACAACGAAGATCACATCATGGGAGAGAGAGATAACCACATAGCTACACATACGAGCCCTCGGCCCCGGAGAATACTACTCACACATGGACATGGTGAGGAGGATGTTGATGATGGTGTTGATGGAGAGGTGCAGCCCCGCGAGGAGGAGACGGCCGGCGGCAGCCACGGAGGCGGCGGCGGCGGCGGCCCTAGGGGGTAGCGGCTCCTTGGCCCCCCCTTCTTCCTTGTGGATGGTGCTGCAATGGTGCTGGTCCTCCCCTCCAAGACGGCGGCTCAGGAGGAGGAAAATTCGTGGCCCTTGGTGACCTATGTTTCCTCTCTTTATATAGACTCTCGGATTCCCGTCATCAGATTTTGGGCCTCAGTAAAACGGGCTTTACTCGGCCGTCCGGACTCCGATTTGGACGAATTTTATATCCAGAAGCATCGCCTCGAAATTCCCCACAACTTTCGCAACTAGACTTTTTCCGTTTGATGTCGTCTTCGGGCCGGAACGTGACCATCTTTAAAAAACGTTCTCAGACAGATTTCAGGAAAGTCAGAGTCCTACTCCAATACGACTCCTTTTGCGTTTTTGTCAATTTCCAAGTAATTCCTACAAAATAAAGTGTAAAACAAGAACATTGTGCACTTTTGCAACCATTAGTAGGTTAGTCCAAATATGATCAAAAGTGTATGGAAGTGCATAAATATCATAGCAATATCACACAAAAAAGGCATGGAGCAAGCAGAAATTATAGATACGTTTTGGACGTATCAGGCGACGACAGAAGCGGCGCGTGGTGCGGGCGGCGGTGCGGCGACGTGCAGCGGCGGGCGGCGGCGATGGCTCGCAGCGGCGGTGGTGCGGCGGGGTGGCTAGGGTTCGGGGCTGGCGCGGGGCGGCTCGGCGGCTACGGGCCTTGGGCCTCGCCTTATAAAGGTCGGCTCGAGGATTCCTAGTCGTGTACGGCCCGACTAGGTCGGTTGACTTTTTTTTCTAAATAGTCCTGACGTAGTAAAACATGCAAAAAAAAATACTAAACAAACTCGAAAAATTCCGAAATAAATTTTCACCGTCCTCTAATAATATTTAGGACAAAGTGAATATTTTTCCCGGGCCTAAATGCAATTTTGATAAAACGCATATTTTTCCTATGCAAATAAAATTGCAAATAAATCCGAATAAAAATCCAAAAGTGATTTTTAATATTTTTCCTGCAATATTTCTTTTATTTTGGAGAAGTCATATTATCTCCTCTCATATATTTTGTCAAGAAATATTTTTAGGATAGAAAAATAATTAAAACCAAAGTGATCCCCGTACCGGTATTTGAGAAAACTCAAATACGAAAACGGTAAAATCCCAACTCTCTCCGTGGGTCCTTGAGTTGCTTAGAATTTTCGAGGATCGCAACACACAAAATGCAATAAAACATGATATGCAATATGATCTATGTATAACAATCCAAATTGAAAATTTGGGATGTTACAAACCTACCCCCTTAGAATGAACCTCGCCCTTGAGATTTGGTTTGGCTAGAGAATAGGTGTGGGTGGTCCTTGCGTAGATCATCCTCTCGTTCCCAGATGGCTTCATCTTCGGTATGGTGACTGCACTGAACTTTGCAAAACTTGATAACCTTGCTGCGGGTAACTCTGCTCGCAAACTTGAGGATCTTGATTGGTTTCTCCTCGTAAGTTAGATCACTATCCAACTGAATTGCTTCCGGGGCACGGTGTCTCTTAAAGGAATATCGTCCATCTACGCATGACACTTCTTAAGCTGAGAAACGTGAAACACGTCATGAACTCCTGACAATCCTTCGGGTAACTCCAATTTGTAGGCAACCTCTCCCATACGTTCCAAAACATGGTACGGTCCCACAAATCTCGGGGCCACTTTCCCTTAACTCCGAAACGTTTAACTCCTCGCAGAGGTGACACTCTCAGGTACGCTCTGTCTCCGATTTCATAGACTACTTGCTTGCACTTTGAGTCTGCATAACTCTTATGCCTGGACTGAGCTACCTTCAGTCTATCTTGAATCAGCTTAACCTTCTCTTCTGAATCTTTGATTAGATCTGGTCCAAATAACTGACGGTCTCCAACTTCATCCCACATCAATGGCGTTTGGCACCTCCTCCCGTACAATGCTTCGAATGGTGCCATCTTCAAACTGGCCTGGTAACCGTTGTTGTATGAAAACTCCGCGTAGGGCAAGTTATCATCCCAACTAGATCCATAATCTAGCACGCAGGCTCTCAACATGTCCTCCAGGATTTGATTGACTCTCTCGGTCTGTCCATCGGTCTGCGGGTGAAAAGTTGTATTGAATTCCAGCCTAGTTCCCAAAGTCTGGTGTAACTGGTGCCAAAACTTCGAGGTGAACTATGTTCCTCTATCCGATACGATGGTCCTCGGAACTCCGTGCAGACATACGATCTTGGTCATGTATATCTGGCCAACTTCGCACTGGTATACGTGGTTTTCACGGGGATAAAGTGGGCTACTTTGGTCAAGCAATCCACTACTACCCAGATTGAGTCATATCTCGATCTGGTCCTGGGTAATCCGGTGATAAAGTCCATGCCAAGCTTATCCCACTTCCATTACGGTATCGGCATAGGCTGTAGTAATCCTGCTGGTTTCTGATGTTCCGCCTTCACTCTCTGGCATACATCACATACTGCTACATACTCGGCAATGTCCTTCTTCATTCCCGTCCACCAGAAATGTTCCTTCAAATCCAAATACATCTTTGTGTTTCCGGGGTGTATCGAGTATGCTGAATCATGTGCTTCCTGTAGTATCAACTTCTTGATTTCGGCGTTGTTGGGCACATAGATTCGGTCCTCAAACCATAAGGTTTCGTGTTTGTCCTCACGAAAACCCTTGGCTTTTCCTTCACTCATATTCTCCTTTATTTCAGCAATCTCTTTGTCATCCTTCTGGGCTTCTCGTATCTTTCCCAACAATGTTGACTGAACCTCCAATGTTGCAACAAAACCTCTAGGAACTATCTCCAAATGAAGCTCCCGGAGATCTTCTGCTAACTCCTTGGGCAATCCTCCTTTTACTAGGGTATTGGCATAACTCTTTTGGCTCAAAGCGTCTGCATCGACATTCGCCTTGCCAGGATGATAGTGCAGCTTCATATCATAATCCTTTATGAGCTCCAACCATCTCCTCTGTCTGAGGTTCAACTCCTTCTGAGTGAAAATGTACTTCAAACTCTTGTGATCCGTGTAGACATCACAACGATTTCCAATGAGGAAATGTCTCCGGGTTTTGAGTGCGTGCACTACTTCTGCTAGCTCCAAATCATGCCTAGCATAATTCAACTCATGTTGTCGAAGTTTACGAGATGCATAAGAAACAACTATTTCGTCCTGCATGAGTACTCCTCCAAGTCCTAAGCGTGAAGCGTCGCAATACACTTGGAAATCCTTGCGTATATTTGGCAAGATCAGCACTGGGGCTGTCGTCAAACGTTTCAACTCCTAGAAACTTTCTTCACACTCTTCAGTCCAATGGAACTTGGTGTCCTTCTTCAACAATGTCCTCATAGGCTTTGCAATCTTGGAGAAATTCTCTATGAATCTCCGGTAATATCCCGCGAGTCTAAGAAAACTACGGATTTCTCCAACTGAAGTGGGTGCCAACCACTCAGTGACTGCCTGCACCTTGACAGGATCCACTACTATACCTTCTCCTTGTAAGGTAACGCGACAGAAAACAAAAAATTTCTGACCTACGCACCAGCCCAGGACCACTATGGAGACTGCATACATGGTTTGATCTTTTTCGTTTCTGACTCATAGCGCAGCGGAAGTAGAGTCGATGACGAACGGCGGTGCAGATCCCCGCAGCTAGGATTTACAACCTCCCAACCGGGAGGATGTATACCCTCATCAGCCCCACGGACAGCCCTCTGGGAGGCGGTCGGACGGTGTCGTGGACAGCCCTTCGGGAGGACCCTCAAAACTCGGACGGTCACTCGGACAGCCCTTCGGGAGGATTCACAGAACTCGGACCGTCACTTGGATAGCCCTTCGGGAGGCACTCTAAAAATAGCCCCTCGGGCAAAAGTATCGAAACTACAACCTCTCTACGGGGTTGCACACATATGGTGTCATCTATCCGGCAGGGCTTCGCCGTGCAGAACTAGTTCCTGCCGGAACCCAGACAGCCTTTCGGCTCTACGAAACTATTTTGCGGGGAGGGAGAGAGAAGTCAGATCATTTCAATGGCATGTATGTGAGAAAGAGTGAGTGTGGAGGGCTGCCCCTCCACCTCTATTTATAGGAAATCCCAAGGGGTAGGGTAGTTTAACACAAAAAACCCAAAATGCACATGAATGAAGTCCTTCCTCAAGGGCATAAGAGTGAAACCAAGGAACAAGAGGGTCTCCATGGTGGAGCCCCAAGTGTGGCCGGCCACACCCCTTGGGGGGCCCCCATGAGGGCCTCCCAATCCATCCATGTCATCCCTAGATCTTTCGAGTAAAGCCCCAAAAGGTGGCTTTCCATAAAATATCCCAAAAAGTACTTTCACTATTCACAACGACATTTTTTAGCGTCCGCTCGAACTGAAAATATTTATGTGGGCTTAGAACATTTCCAGTACCCACCATAATAATTTTCAATGCGTTCTGGAACAGCTCCAGTTTAGTGATTTTCATCTGCGAAAAGCATTTGAACCGGTACCGGCAGCTCCGGAACATTTCCGGTTTTTATTTTTGAAAATTCCAAAAAGTTTCCAGAATGATTCTGGCACCCTCAAAGAATTATCGGGCATGTGCCAAGACCAATTTGACTTTATGGTATCCTCTGAAACAACTTTTCAGTATCACCGGAACTCATCCGGTGACCTCTCTCGTCGGAACTTCTCCGTTTCATCCGAAACTTTTTCGGTGATTTTCTCTCAGACTCCATGTCTAGTATTCAGCAGATAGATGACCCTTAAGCGTGTGACCCTATAGGTTCGGTGAAGTATAGACATGACCCGGAACCCCTTCCGATCAATGATCAACATCGGAGCCGTGGACACCCATATTGACCCCTATACCCACACGAATGAATATTCGAGTGAACCTCCAGTTGACGTGTGTTATTCTGTTGCTTCGCGATATGTTACGAATACCCGAGGTGAGACATGTTGGCATCCCTGTGGATTAACTCCTTGTCCACTATGCCATTTACCTCGTTACCGGTATTGTTCTCTTTTCTCGTTCCGTGTTCCAGCATCCCCGTGATCAAATCACCCTTTGTCTGGCCAGACGATGATGGATACCGTAACACCGAGAGGGCCCAGAGATATCTCTCCATCGACGGAGGAGCAAATCCCAATCTTGAGCTATCAAGTTACTTAACATACCTTTCCATGAACCCATAAGCTGCCATAATAGCCACCCATTTACGGATGACGTTTAACAAACCCCAAAGTTCATGAAGCAAGCATGAAGAAACTCGATACTCTCATGGTCTAAGGAATTATGCAAACATAAACTTCCTGTGTTATTAAGCATTAACTTGTGACGAATGTATCTCATAGCATAACATCAATTCGGGTCGATTCAACACAAATGTTCCTCTAACATTGTGCCCTCAAAGTTGCTGGCATAGACATGCCCATGATTAGGAAAACAGAACCATCATGCAACACTTGAGCTAGTCTTAGAGGCCAGAATAGGAATACATTTGATCGTTTATTATTCCACACGTGCATATGAGTCTTCCTGCAGACTCGAGAACCATAGCAGTTATAGCATGGAACATAAACCTAATTATGAACAGGGAGATAATCAATAAAATTTATTATTGCCTCTAGGGCATATCTCCTACAGACTCCCACTTGCACTAGAGTCAATATCTAGTCAATGCTAATGCACTTTACACCTATGGCATACTGGTGTAGAAAATGCTTCGCTTGTGGTATAGCCTGATGTCCAACGGACCTGACGACTTCAGCTCCGTGTGTATCTTTGCATATCCTCACGTTTTCACGCTTTCACAAAATTCATATTTTGTGTGGACTTGGCTTTTATGTATGTGAATCACAGGTCGAACCTAGATTCCTCAGACTGAGTTATGGAGAAACTACCTGCAGTAGTGTCCCATTGACAAAAGCCATCTTGGAACCATACTAAGTTCATGAATGAACTATATGATTTAACATCTTGTTTGTCGCTTCTAAAGCATCAACATACTTAGTCATTTGTTATAGAATTCGCCACAGTATCCTGTTGGGAACAATTTCCAACTACCGTGCCACCATATTGTGTATTACACAAAACCCTTAACCTAAATCGAAAATTGCATGGAGAAAAGATGAAGACTGTATCGATGTAACATTTTACAACGATCTCTTCATGATCTCCGCTTGTGAGAAAACATATCATCAGTACTTACTCTAGTACTCAATGCCATCTTTCACTGTTGTCCCATGATCAGTACTTTGATCACTTTAGTATCCATACTCGCAACACCTTGGGAGTATCGGACATATCTGGTTGTTTTACATACCATGGAATGCATGATTAATCCAAACACAAAAGTGTGTGGAATCTGCATCATGTATTTTGCTCATCAGTGTTTTGGGACACCGAGTCTTGCAAAAAACCCTTCCATGTGACTCCAGCAAGAATCACTCCTTGGCGGTTTTAAATGCTAAAAGGTTTTAGCACCTTGTCAATATGTATTCATTGCTTAGCCCTATTAGGTAAATCTATCTCCATAGATCATTATCCCTAATATTGAGGCTATTTAGCCTAAGCACTTCATCAAAAACTATTTTCAAATGAAGTCCTAATTTGTGTCGAGAAATTTATTTCCAATTAACAATGTATCAAGCACACAAGGTTTTTAGAAATATTATTACGCTCCCACTTACTTTCTTGAATTACAAGCATCTTCGTTACCCATTGATGAAGTCAAACTTCTTTGACCATTTCATCAAAGCACGAAGATTCCAACTCCATTTTGCTCTCTTCTGTCCATCGCTGGAACTCTGAAGTTTGCACCCTTACTAGCATCCTCTGGATAGACAAAATGCTTTGGACTGTAACACATGCAAGTCCTTGGTTTCATTTCCATTAGATGGAAATCCTATTGTCATCCATGTTTCATATCTCATGATTGAAATATGTATTATTTGCTAGTTCAACCCGAACCGACTTTAAGCATCGCTGCGATGAAAACTACCTCATCGTAGTCAACTCTTGAACTTGTTATTTCAACAAGTCGAGCTTTATGGATAAAACATTTTTATCCGTATCAGTTTTAAGTTCCATAAATATTTGTTAGACTCTAAGTCTTCCGAAAGGGGTATCAAGGTTTTAATCTTGAATCACTTATATGGAAACTAACTCTGGTTGTATTGGCATTTAGCCAATTTCGGAGTCAGGGCCCATCAACTCTTCCTTGTGTATCGTAGGCATAATGTTGTCTAACAACAATATCTCGTTTGCGCACCTGAGAGGTTTGCACGAGCCTTGCCTAGGTGGTTCAGCTGCAAGTTCGACCGAAGTTCATACATTTTGTAGAGACTTCCGTATCAGTCGTAGTAGGAAACTCTGGAATTACTTCCAAGATCTCTTTCCTTTGATCCGATGACGAAGATACTGTTTATCTCATCGAGTTGCACTATTCTCCCACTCACCTTTTTGAAAGAACCATTCTCTTTAAAAGCACACCGTTTCGCGGCAAAACTATTTGCCTCGGTATAATGAGGGAGGAATACCCAACATTTTGGTATAACCTACAAAGTAGCACTTGTCTGATTTGGAATAGGTTTGTAACCTTTTACACAAGCCCCATATTCCAAATGTTAAGAAAAGATTTAACATGGTTGGGCGTACCATACCATGACTTCATTTCAACAGACCCGATGTAGCTCTTTTCAGTGTAAAAACCACAGTCTCTAAGGCATCACTTTAAAAGGGATAATGGCAAATTTATTTATGTCATCTTTGACCTTACCATGTCATAAATGGTTAGATTACATCTCCACGGACTTTCCACTTGCAGTGGTGTTCCGGGAGGTGCAAGTTATGAAACCCCTTTCACAGCTCATCAGACAGTCGCTAAACATGTAACTCAAATATTCCTTTGTGCAATCAAATTGCAGAAACATAATTTTCTTGTTACAATAACTTCTACTTCATTTTGAAAACCTTTCGAATGATTTCAAAAGATCCAGACTTACGTCTCATCAAGTAAATATCCACATATCTACTTGAGTCATTTCTGAAGATAGATAAATCCACTACTTGCAACAACATTTATTGAACTACATACATCAAAATGTATGATCACCAACAAGTTCTTAGCTCATTCCTTATGGCCTGTGAATGGTATTTTAGTCACTTCTCTTTTTGGAGGAAAGTTCCAAGTGTCAGATGATTCAAAATCAAACGACTTCAAAATCCATAATAATGGAATTTTCCATGCGGGTTTCTCCAATGTGACCAAATGCAGTGCCGCACTTGTGTGGTATTCTTTTAGTCTTACGACATTTAGCGTCAGCGTTATGGATGTATCATTTTACCATCAATATTCATAACATACATCCCATCTTGGATGGAAGCATGGTCCTTCATGTTATTCATAATACTGAACAACAATTGTTCTTTTTATGACCAATCCTTTTGCAACAAACATTTTGCAATGGGCTAGAGTGTATGAAACTATAAAAAGAATTATCAAAGTAAAAACCAGAGGCAATATATTGTTATCATTATTCATAAAATACATCTCATTCTCAATGAAAGTATGGTCCTTCTGTTATTCATAACATCGAACATAAAAAGTTCTCTTATGAACAACCTGTTTGCAAGATACTTTATGCAATGGGCTAGAGTGTGTAAAACTCTAAAATGTTTTATGAAAATAAACACATATGGTAATACACCGACGGAAGATATAGTAACATTTACTATGTTCCATGTGTGTATCTAAACCTCATTACTGGCCAGTCTTTCAGGCCATAGTAGTTCTTACATCGAGTTGCAACAAAACGCAATCGAGCAGGTATCTTTGTGATTTACTCACAATACCCAAGAATTAGTGATTAACATGTTTAACCATAACTCCCAAGAACTATATCTTCGACCACCCTTCTATACATCAAAAACTTGTATGACATTCATACATGAGCTGGATATTCCAGTCATCTTTCTTTCTGCCTTTATACTTCTAACAGTTTAACTTTTAGCATTTCCTACTCGCAAAAGAAGCACCCAACTTAAGAGTGGCGTTAGCCCCGGACTTCCTAGGCATGTAAGTCATACTAACACCCTTTGAACACTTCCTTTCTCTTTAATTTGATGTTTTATTCACCTTTCATTATATGATAGGCGTTCTTCTGGATCCCTTTCCAAACAGTCAAATGCATAGTAAACACTTTTACTAATACTTGCAAACAAACATTGCTTTGTTTGTATCTGAAAATAATTATCAGTTCCATGAATATCATATAACTATCCCAACTTTCGAAGTTTGGGTTTCATGGAAGCAAACGTATTCCACTTGACCGTAACAAAATTCTAGCTTTTGGATCGAAGGACGAGAGTCACATGATCCATAGCATTAGCGGGAGGATACGGAAAGCATGCGATAGGACAAAGTCCTTCTTGGCACTTTTGAGGACAATCCTCACATTACATTACCAATCATAAAGTTTTAACCATATATTTAACAGCTATTCAATTTTAATAGGGAAGGTGGAAACGCGAGCCATTATTCTACAACTATTTTGCAAGAAACACTTAGACAATGTTCATAATTAATTGCACTGTGAATTAAACATGTTAATTCAACGGTGCGCTCCCACTCAAATCAATATCTCTCAAAATTGATTATGAGTGACACAAGACCCGCATATCCATTCAACACCATTGAACGAGATGAACACCGGTGGCGCGAAATTCAATCGGTAGGCAAACTTGCCGATCACATCTCTATGTGACTCTTGTTCATCTTTCGATGGGCGTGTTCCGAGCTCAGGGAGATCCTTCTAGAACATCAATACAACCATGTGATCTTGCTGCGAGGTCTCAACTCACCCGCCTCACACTTCCCTAATCGTTCGTACCCAGGGAGATCCTGCGATACCCCGAAAAGTTAGGTGCCGTGACGGTGCTACACTTGGGAGAACACTAACTAATTGATATTTTTGTGAGAGATCACCCTAATAAAAGCGACTACCGCGCAATCAAGAAGGGTGCAACATAAGGGATAAACATCTCAGGCAATTCATAATAGCATGATATGGTATAGCCCTTTCTGACAGAGAAGTTTTTCATTTCTTCGTCTTCGGCATTCGTGTCGGTGTTCACCTTCGCGAAGATTGCCACCACCTTGTCGATGCATTAGATAATATTGTTATCTCTATAGCTACTAAAATAATGCATTACACAAGGTTGACACGCAGGTCATTTAAAGTGCAATCATATGGCTCCAGCCATCATGCCAAATCATGACACGCAGGTCATGTTAATCAATTTACATCATATAGACTTCTCATACATAATCAAATTATTATGAGCACTGCTATACCACATCATATGCACATGCAAACCCTCCTGCAAAACCAAGTTAGACGTCTCTAATTGGTTCATGCAAAAACTTGTTTTACGTGGCTTCTAAGGTTTCTAAACAAACACTAGCTACCAACGTCCATCATCAAGCATGATAATCCATGTCGCTAGATTAACATTGCGGGGTGTATGAAACACGAGATAATAAGATCTCGAGCCCCATACTGAACTTCGTCATACGCATGACCCCCGTGCATATCATATCTGCATTGCCCTTCCGTCTGCTAAATTTCATCTTTCTTTTTAACTACGGTGGAATTCAATGAACTGTTAGCACTTCGTTGATCAATCAGGATCGCGGATTGCCAGAAAATTGAAACTCCACCATACTGTTATCAAGATCATAAATATGCAAATTCCAGGGAAGCAACAAGAACATTGGGTAACATATTTCATCTGTCACTCGCATAGATAATTTTTAGCAATAGATCTCATCTACTACCTAATTATATTATGCAATACCCATACATCTCTATGTATTCTAGATCACAACCTGCATCTACGCATAGCACGGCTCTGATACCAATGTAAGGTAACTCGCCAGAAAACAAAAAAAATTGACCTACGCACCAGCCCAGGACCACTATGGAGACTGCATACATGGTTTGATCTTTTTCGTTTCCGACTTGTAGCGCAGCGGAAGTAGAGTCGATAACGAACGGTGGTGCAGATCCCCGTAGCTAGGATTTACAACCTCTCAACCGCAAGGATGTGTACCCTCATCCTCCCCACGGACAGCCCTCTGGGAGGCGATCGGACGGTGTCGCGGACAGCCCTTCGGGAGGACCCTCAAAACTCGGACGGTCACTCAGACAGCCGTTCGGGAGGATTCACATAACTCGGACCGTCACTTGGACAGCCCTTCGGGAGGCACTCTCAAAACAGCCCCTCGGGCAAAAGGATCAAAACTACGACCTCTCTACGGGGTTGCACACATACGGTGTCATCTATCCGGCAGGGCTTCGCCGTCCAGAACTAGTTCCTGTCGGAACCCAGACAGCCTTTCGGCTCTATGAAACTATTTCGCGGGGAGCGAGAGAGAAGCCAGGTCATTGCAATGGCATGTATGTGAGAAAGAGTGAGTGTGTAGGGCTGCCCCTCCACCTCTATTTATAGGAAATCCCAAGGGGTAGGGTAGTTTAACACAAAAACCCAAAATGCACATGAATGAAGTCCTTCCTCAAGGGCATAAGAGTGAAACCAAGGAACAAGAGGGGCTCCATGGTGGAGCCCCAAGTGTGGCCGGCCACACCCCTTGGGGGGGCCATGAGGGCCTCCCAATCCATCCATGTCATCCCTAGATCTTTTGATTAAAGCCCCAAAAGGTGGCTTTCCATAAAATATCCCAAAAAGTACTTTCACTATTCACGACGACATTTTTCAGCGTCCGTTCGAACTGAAAATATTTATGTGGGCTTAGAACATTTCCAGTACCCACCATAATAATTTTCAACGCGTTCTGGAACAATTCGAGTTTAGTGATTTTCATCTGCGAAAAGCATCTGAACCGGTACCGGCAGCTCCGGAACATTTCTGGTTTTTATTTCTGAAAATTCCAAAAAAGTTTCCAGAATGATTCTGGCACCCTCAAAGAATTATCAGGCATGTGCCGAGACCAATTTGACTTTATGGTATCCTCTGAAACAACTTTTCAGTATCACCGGAACTCATCCGGTGACCTCTCTCGTCGGAACTTCTCCGTTTCGTCCGAAACTTTTTCGTTGATTTTCTCTCAAACTCCATGTCTAGTATTCAGCAGATAGATGACCCTTAAGCATGCGACCCTATAGGTTCGGTGAAGTATAGATATGACCCGGAACCCCTTCCGATCAATGATCAACATCGGAGCCGTGGACACCCATATTGACCCCTATACCCACACGAATGAATATTCGAGTGAACCTCGAGTTGACATGAGTTATTCCTGTTGCTTCGCGATATGTTACGAATACCCGAGGTGAGACATGTTGGCATCCCTGTGGATTAACTCCTTGTCCACTATGCCATTTACCTCGTTACCGGTATTGTTCTCTTTTCTCGTTCCGTGTTCCAGCATCCCCGTGATCAAATCACCCTTTGTCTGGCCAGACGATGATGGATACCGTAACACCGAGAGGGCCCGGAGATATCTCTCCATCGACGGAGGAGCAAATCCCAATCTTGAGCTATCAAGTTACTTAACATACCTTTCCATGAACCCATAAGCTGCCATAATAGCCACCCATTTATGGATGACGTTTAACAAACCCCAAAGTTCATGAAGCAAGCATGAAGAAACTCGATACTCTCATAGTCTAAGGAATTATGCAAACATAAACTTCCTGTGTTATTAAGCATTAACTTGTGACGAATGTATCTCATAGCATAACATCAATTCGGGTTGATTCAACACAAATGTTCCTCTAACATTGTGCCCTGAAAGTTGCTGGCATAGACATGCCCATGATCAGGAAAACAGAACCATCATGCAACACTTGAGCTAGTCTTAGAGGCCAGACTAGGAATACATTTTATCGTTTATTATTCCACACGTGCATATGAGTCTTCCTCCGAGCCTCGTTTTATTTGCAGACTCGAGAACCATAGCAGTTATAGCATGGAACATAAACCTAATTATGAACAGGGAAATAATCAATAACATTTATTATTGCCTCTAGGGCATATCTCCTACACTCCTGATATAATGTGTCCTAAGAATCCAACTTCCTTCAACCAAAACTCACATTTGCTAAACTTGGCATACAACTGATGTTCTCTGAGCTTCTCGAGAACCAAACGCAAATGCTCCTCATGTTCCTCTTCGTTCTTCGAGTACACTAAGATATCATCGATGAATACCACGACAAACTTATCCAAGAACTCCATGAACACCTTATTCATCATACTCATGAAATAGGCAGGGGCGTTAGTCAATCCAAATGACATAACCGTATACTCATATAGCCCATACCTTTTGGTGAAGGTTGTCTTGGGTATATCCTTCTCTCGAATCTTCAACTGGTGGTATCCTGATCATAAATCGATCTTGGAGAATACTTTAGCTCCTTGAAGTTGGTCGAACAAATCATTGATCATCGGCAGCGGGTACTTATTCTTAATCGTCACTTCATTCAGTGCACGATAATCAAGGACCATTCTTAATGATCCATCCTTCTTCTCAACCAAGAGCACTGGGGCTCCCCAAGGTGATGAACTTCGTCGAATAAATCCTTTCTTCAATAACTCCTTAATCTGCTTCTTGATCTCCTCCAGATCATTTGCTGGCATCCGGTATGGTCTCTTCGATATTGGTCCGGTACCAGGTAATAGCTCTATCAAAAACTCAATATCCCTATCCGGCGGCATGCCTGGTAGCTCCTCTGGAAATACATCCGGATAATCCCTTACTACGGGCACTTCCTCCTGAACAACTCCCGAGAGAGAATTTACTTGTGTCCTCCTAGGCGAATGCCTAGATACATACTTGATCCTTTTTCCCTCCGAGGTGGTAAGCAAAATAGACTTACTGGCACAATCCATGTTCCCTCCAAACATCGATAGCCAATCCATACCTAGTATCACATCCAATCCTTGTACTCCAAAACTATCAGGTCTGAGGTAAAAACATGGCGTCCAATGGTCAATCGCATCTGAAAACATCCTTGATTTGCCATGTATTCCGCTCCGGGTGAACTTACTAACATGGGGGTCATAAGGACTTTGGTGGGCAACTTATGTCTATCCACGAATCCCCTTGAAATGTATGAATGTGTTGCACCAGTATCGAAAAGAACTACTGCAGTAAATGACTTAACCAAAAACTTACCGACAACTGCATCAGGTTGCTCTTCAACTTCCTCCACGGTCACGTGGTTCACTTGTCCTTTGTTGAAAGGGTTGGGCTTCTTCCCAGCGCTTCCATTGCCATTTCCATTCTTCGCTTCAGGGCACTCTGTGGCATAGTGTCCATTCTTCCCGCACTTGAAACAGGTAACGTGACTTAAATCCCTCTTGGCGGGTGTGGATGGAGTGGAGCGGTTCTGATTATTACTTGCTCCATTCCCATTCCCATTCTTGGAGCCATTGTGGTTATGTGAACTCCCTCCATTATGGGTGTGGCTTCCATGGTTATGGGTGTATCCTCCCGTGTTCGGGGTGAAACGGGGCGTCTGCTGGGCTCCAGAATTATTCCTGCCTTGTCCATACTTCCTCTTGCGGCTTTCAATCTGCTGCTGCTTCCCTTCTATCATAAGAGCCTTATCTACCAACTCCTGGTAGTTGTTGAAGGTTACCACCATCAACTGTATGCTCATCTCATCATTCAACCTTCCATAAACTTCTCTTGCTTCGCGGCATCTGTGGCCACATCATCCGGGGCATGATGAGATAGAGTACTAAACTCGTCTACGTACTGAGCCACAGTATGATTTCCTTGGCGCAAGTTGCGAAACTCTCGCTTCTTCATGCTCATGCCTCCAGTTGAGACATGGGTAGTGCGAAAAGCTTGCTGAAACTAATCCCAAGTGACATTGGCTACAGGGAAAGTGGATGTGTAATTCTCCCACCATGTTGCGCCTGGTCCAGCCAATTGATGTGCGGCAAAACGCACCTTCTTAGCATCCGTGCAATTGGCGGTGGTCAACTCCCTTCCTATCTTGCGCAACCAGTCATCAGCAACTATTGGTTCAATGCTACTAGAAAACACCGGTGGTTGCAACATAGGAAACGTGTCAAGTTGTCCACGGGTGGTGGTGGTGGAGGGTTGTTATTGTTCTGATTGTTCTGATTGTTCTGGACAAGAAGTTGCATCATGGTGTTCTGCTGCTGGATCAACTGAGTGAGATCAGGGGGAAACTGAAATCCGGGTTCACGTCTCGGAGGCATCTGATGGGTGTAGAGGGAAGAGATTAGAATAGAAATGAGGTCTAAGGGAAAGTTCACTACCCATATGCACATGAGACAAACACAATCATATCACACCAATCAGTTTCAAACAAGGGCATACAAAAGATTCTAAATAACGTTACAAAAGTGCTCTAAATTCTACTATATGGGGGGAAACTACTAGTCATAGGGTGGTCATCTAGAAATTTTGATCGGCGGAAGATTCCATGATATCTGCTCCAGCTTCATCTTCATAGTCATCATCGCTGTCATCGGGGTCCGAGTCGGTGTCGTCGATGATGATGTAGTCCTCAAAACGAATCTCCTTAGGTTCTTCTTCTTCTTCTCCTCCTGGTGTTGGATCTCACATGAATACTCCTAGCTTCCTTGTCAAGTCATCATTCTTCTCCGCAAGTATTGTCATCTCATCCTCGTATCCGTCGCGTGTAGACTTGAGTTCCTCTTCTAGCTCCAAGTTCCTGGTTAACGCCTTCTTCAAATCTATCATCCCTGCGCACATCTGGTGCTCCTGTCAACGAATGTGCTGGTTTAACTCCTGGATGAACGCTGCAATGGACCTGTCCTTCCGGGTGCTGATCATGTCCCATTGCTCATCTCGACGTCCACATATCTGATAGATAGTGTCCTTCAGCTCCTGCTTATAGACTTCTCCAATACGTCCCATGGTAATGTGGGCTGCCATACTCTTGCCTAGGCTCCAGGTTGGTGCATCAAAAGAAAACTCTATGGGCTCAGTGGATGGTGCGAATGTCCTCCCGAGAATTTAAACTTGGATATTCCATTGCTCTTCTTCTGGTAAAGTGGCGATGTAGGTCCCGGTGAAGCTTGGTATTCCGATGTTCAGGTACCTAGTGACTGCCTTCAAGTGGCGTCCAAAAGGTGTGTCTTCATCTGGTTGAGTGAACTTGTTCCTTGGGTCCACCATCCTAAAGAGTAGAAAATGGAGAGGAGTCAAAAATGAGTAGAGAAGAGTGACCTAGGGTTTATCTTAGTGGTCATGTCCTACATTCAGCGTGTGCTCTGATACCATCTTGTAGCGATCACAATCCGAATGGACCGAAGTCTCTGTGCTTTGTGTCATCCCTGGATCGGTAATGCTGACACACACAGTACTTTGAAGGATTTTTAACAGAGTAGCAATCACAGAGACTTTCCGAAACTTTCCGGGGGGTTCCGGCACTCCGGTAAATTCCGAAACTTTCCAGAACACTTCCGGTGTCCGAATATAGTCGTCCAATATATTAATCTTTATGTCTCGGACATTCCGAGACTCCTCGTCATGTCCGTGACCTCATCCGGGACTCCGAACTACATTCGGTACATCAAAACTCATAAACTCATAATATCGATCGTCATCAAACGTTAAGCGTGCGGACCCTACGGGTTCGAGAACTATGTAGACATGACCGAGACTCATCTCCGGTCAATAACCAATAGCGGAACCTGGATGCTCATATTGGCTCCTACATATTCTACGAAGATCTTTATCGGTCAAACCGCATAACAACATACGTTGTTCCTTTTGTCATCGGTATGTTACTTGCCCGAGATTCGATCGTCGATATCTCTATACCTAGTTCAATCTCGTTACCGACAAGTCTCTTTACTCGTTCCGTAATACATCATCTCGTGACTAACTCATTAGTCATTTTCTTGCAAGGCTTATTATGATGTGCATTACCGAGAGGGCCCAGAGATACCTCTCCGACACTCGGAGTGACAAATCCTAGTCTTGATCTATGCCAACACCACGAATACTTTCGGAGACACCTGTAGAGCATCTTTATGATCACCAGTTACGTTGTGATGTTTGATAGCACACAAGGTGTTCCTACGGTATTCGGGAGTTGCATAATCTCATAGTCATAGGAACATGTATAAGTCATGGAGAAAGCAATAGCAGTAAAACTAAACGATCATAGTGCTATGCTAACGGATGGGTCTAGTCCATCACATCATTCTCCTAATGATGTGATCCCGTTGATCAAATGACAACTCATGTCTATGGCTAGGAAACATAGCCATCTTTGATCAATGAGCTAGTCTAGTAGAGGCATACTAGGGACATACTATTTTGTCTATGTATTCACACATGTATCAAGTTTCCGGTTAATACAATTCTAGCATGAATAAAAGACATTTATCGTGATATAAGGAAATACAAATAACATCTTTAGTATTGCCTCTAGGGCATATTTCCTTCAGTCTCCCACTTGAACTAGAGTCAATAATCTAGATTACAAAGTGATGATCCTCACACCCATGGAGTCCTGGTGCTGATCATGTTTTGCCCGTGGAAGAGGCTTAAGTCAACGGGTCTGCAACATTCAGATCTGTATGTATTTTGCAAATCTCTATGTCTCCCTCCTTGACTAGATCGCGGATGGAATTGAAGCGTCTTTTGATGTGCTTTGTTCTCTTGTGAAACATGGATTCCTTCGCCAAGGCTATTGCTCCAGTGTTGTCACAAAAGATTTTCATTGGACCCGATGCACTAGGTATTACACCTAGATCGGATATGAACTCCTTCATCCAGACTCCTTCATTTGCTGCTTCCGAAGCAGCTATGTATTCCGCTTCACACGTAGATCCCGCCACGACGCTCTGCTTGGAACTGCACCAACTGACAGCTCCACCGTTCAATAAAAATACATATCCGGTTTGTGACTTAGAGTCATCCGGATCAGTGTCAAAGCTAGAATCGACGTAACCGTTTACGACGACCTCTTTGTCACCTCCATATACGAGAAACATATCCTTTGTCCTTTTCAGGTATTTCAGGATGTTCTTGACCGTTGTCTAGTGATCCACTCCTGGATTACTTTGGTACCTCCCTGCTAGACTTATAGCAAGGCACACATCAGGCCTGGTACACAGCATTGCATACATGATAGATCCTATGGCTGAAGCATAGGGAATGACTTTCATTTTCTCTCTATCTTCTGCAGTGGTCGGGCATTGAGTCTTACTCAACTTCATACCTTGTAACACAGGCAAGAACCCTTTCTTTGACTGATCCATTTTGAACTTCTTCAAAATCTTATCAAGGTATGTGCTTTGTGAAAGTCCAATTAAGCGTCTTGATCTATCTCTATAGATCTGGATGCCTAATATATAAGCAGCTTCACCGAGGTCTTTCATTGAAAAACTCTTATTCAAGTATCCTTTTATGCTATCCAGAAATTCTATATCATTTCCAATTAACAATATGTCATCCACATATAATATTAGAAATGCTACAGAGCTCCCACTCACTTTCTTGTAAATACAGGCTTCTCCAAAAGTCTGTATAAAACCATATGCTTTGATCACCTCATCAAAGCGTATATTCCAACTCCGAGATGCTTGCACCAGTTCATAGATGGATCGCTGGAGCTTGCATACTTTGTTAGCACCTTTTGGATCGACAAAACCTTCTGGTTGCATCATATACAACTCTTCTTTGAGATATCCATTCAGGAATGCAGTTTTGACATCCATTTGCCAAATTTCATAATCATAAAATGCGGCAATCGCTAACATGATTCGGACAGACTTAAGCATCGCTACGGGTGAGAAAGTCTCATCGTAGTCAACCCCTTGAACTTGTCGAAACCCTTTCGCAACAAGTCGAGCTTTGTAAACAGTAACATTACCGTCTGCGTCGGTCTTCCTCTTAAAGATCCATTTATTTTCGATGGCTTGCCGATCATCGGGCAAGTCAACCAAAGTCCACACTTTGTTCTCATACATGGATCCCATCTCAGATTTCATGGCCTCAAGCCATTTTGCGGAATCTGGGCTCATCATTGCTTCCTCATAGTTCGTAGGTTCATCATGGTCTAGTTACATGATTTCCAAAACTGGGTTGCCGTACCACTCTAGTGCAGAACGAACTCTGGTTGATCTACGAAGTTCAGCAGAAACTTGATCTGAAGCTTCATGATCATCATCATTAGCTTCCTCACTAATTGGTGTAGGAATCACTGGAACTAGTTTCTGTGATGTACTACCTTCCAATTCGGGAGAAGGTACAATTACCTCATCAAGTTTTACTTTCCTCCCACTCACTTCTTTCGAGAGAAACTCCTTCTCTAGAAAGGATCTATTCTTAGCAACAAATATCTTGCCTTCGGATCTGTGATAGAAGATGTACCCAACAGTCTCTTTTGGGTATCCTATGAAGACACATTTCTCCGACTTGGGTTAGCTTATCAGGTTGAAGCTTTTTCACATAAGCATCGCAGCCCCAAACTTTAAGAAACGACAACTTTGGTTTCTTGCCAAACCACGGTTCATAAGGTGTCGTATCAACGGATTTAGATGGTGCCCTATTTAACGTGAATGCAGCTGTCTCTAAAGCATAACCCCAAAACGATAGTGGTAAATCGGTAAGAGACATCATAGATCGCACAATATCCAATAAAGTACGGTTACGATGTTCGGACACACCATTACGATGTGGTGTTCCGGGTGGCGTGAGTTGTGAAACTATTCCACATTGTTTCAAATGAAGACCAAACTCGTAACTCAAATATTCTCCTCCACGATCAGATCGTAGAAACTTTATTTTCTTGTTACGATGATTCTCTACTTCACTCTGAAATTCTTTGAACTTTTCAAATGTTTCAGACTTGTGCTTCATTAAGTAGATATACCCATATCTGCTTAAATCATCAGTGAAGGTCAGAAAATAACGACACCCGCCGCGAGCCTCAACACTCATTGGCCCACATACATCAGTATGTATGATTTCCAACAAATCTGTTGCTCGCTCCATAGTTCCGGAGAACGGAGTTTTAGTCATCTTGCCCATGAGGCATGGTTCGCAAGCACCAAGTGATTCATAATCAAGTGATTCCAAAAGTACATCACTATGGAGTTTCTTCATGCGCTTTACACCAATATGACCTAAACGGCAGTGCCACAAATAAGTTGCACTATCATTATTAACCTTGCATCTTTTGGTTTCAATATTATGAATATGTGTATCACTACAATCGAGATCCAATAAGAATAGACCACTCTTCAAGGGTGCATGACCATAAAAGATATTATTCATAAAAATAGAACAGCCATTATTCTTTGATTTAAATGAATAACCGTCTCGCAACAAACAAGATCCAGATATAATGTTCATGCTCAACGCTGGCACCAAATAACAATTATTTAGGTCTAAAACTAATCCCGAAGGTAGATGTAGAGGTAGCGTGCCGACGGCGATCACATCGACTTTGGAACCATTTCCCACGCGCACCGTCACCTCGTCCTTAGCCAATCTTCGTTTAATCCGTAGTCCCTGTTTCGAGTTACAAATATTAGCAACCGAACCGGTATCAAATACCCAGGTACTACTACGAGCATTAGTAAGGTACACATCAATAACATGTATATCACATATACCTTTGTTCACCTTGCCATCCTTCTTATCCGCCAAATACTTGGGGTGGTTCCGCTTCCAGTGTCCAGTCCCCTTGAAGTAGAAGCACTCAGTTTCAGGCTTGGCTCCAGACTTGGGTTTCTTCGTGGGAGTAGCAACTGTCTTGCTATTCTTCTTGAACTTCCCCTTCTTTCCCTTGCCCCTTTTCTTGAAACTAGTGGTTTTGTTAACCATCAACACTTGATGCTCCTTTTTGATCTCTACCTCCGCAGCCTTGAGCATAGCGAAGAGCTCGGGAATTGTCTTTTGCATCCCTTGCATATTATAGTTCGTCACGAAGCCTTTATAGCTTGGTGGCAGTGATTGAAGAACTCTATCAATAACACTATCCTCGTCAACTTTGCAATCAAGTTGAGTCATATGATTGTAGTACCCAGACATTCTGAGCAAGTGTTCACTGATAGAACTATTCTTCTCCATCTTGCAGCTGTAGAACTTATTGGAAATCTCATATTTCTCAATCCGGGCATTTGCTTGAAATATTAACTTCAACTCCTGGAACATCTCATATGGTCCATGACGTTCAAAACGTCGTTGAAGTCCCGGTTCTAAGCCGTAAAGCATGGCACACTGAACTATCGTGTAGTCATCAGACCGCGACTGCCAGACGTTCAAATCGTCTACATTAGCGGGAGGGGGCTTGTCACCTAGCGGTGCTTCAAGGACATAATTCTTCTGTGCAACAATGAGGATAATCCTCAAGTTACGGACCCAGTCCGTGTAATTGCTACCATCATCTTTTAACTTAGCTTTCTCTAGGAATGCATTAAAATCCAAAGGAACGGTAGCACGGGCCATTGATCTACTACAACATAGATATGCAAAAACTATCAGGACTAAGTTCATGATAAATTAAAGTTCAATTTAATCATATTAATTAAAGAACTCCCACTTAGATAGACATCCCTCCGGTCATCTAAATGATCACGTGATCCAAATCAACTAAACCATGTCCGATCATCACGTGAGATGGAGTAGTTTCAATGGTGAACATCTTATGTTGATCATATCTACTATATGATTCACGCTCGACCTTTTGGTCTCCAGTGTTCCGAGGCCATATCTGCATATGCTAGGCTCGTCAAGTTTAACCCGAGTATTCTGCGTGTGCAAAACTGGCTTACACCCGTTGTATTTGAACGTAGAGCTTATCACACCCGATCATCACGTGGTGTCTCGGCACGACGAACTTTCGCAACGGTGTGTACTCAGGGAGAACACTTATACCTTGAAATTTAGTAAGGGATCATCTTATAATGCTACCGTCGTTCTAAGCAAAATAAGAAGCATAATAAGATAAACATCACATGCAATCAAAATATGTGACATGATATGGCCATCATCATCTTGTGCTTTTGATCTCCATCTCCAAAGCACCGTCATGATCACCTTCGTCACCAGCGCGACACCTTGATCTCCATCGTAGCATCGTTGTCGTCTCGCCAACTATTGCTTCTACGACTATCGCTACCGCTTAGTGATAAAGTAAAGCAATTACATGGCGATTGCATTTTATATAATAAAGCGACAACCATATGGCTCCTGCCAGTTGTCGATAACATTACAAAACATGATCATCTCATACAAAACCGTATAACACATCATGTCTTGACCATATCACATCACAACATGCCCTGCAAAAACAAGTTAGACGTCCTCTACTTTGTTGTTGCAAGTTTTACGTGGCTGCTACGGGCTTAGCAAGAACCGTTCTTACCTACGCATACAAAAACCCCAACGATGTTTCGTCAAGTATGTGTTGTTTTAACCTTCACAAGGACCGGGCGTAGCCACACTTGATTCAGCTAAAGTGAGAGAGACAGACACCCGCCAGTCACCTTTAAGCAACGAGTGCTCGTAACGGTGAAACCAGTCTCGCGTAAGCGTACGCGTAATGTCGGTCCGGGCCGCTTCATCTCACAATACCGCCGAAGCAAAGTATGACATGCTGGTAAGCAGTATGACTAGTATCGCCCACAAATCATTGTGTTCTACTCGTGCATATCATCTCCGCATAGACCTGGCTCATGATGCCACTGTTGGGGAACGTAGTATTTTAAAATTTTCCTACGATCACGCAAGATCTATCTATTAGATGCATAGCAACGAGAGGGAAGAGTGTGTCTACGTACCCTCGTAGACCGGAAGCGGAAGCGTCAAGTGACGCGGTTGATGTAGTTGAACTTCTTCGCGATCCAACCGATCAAGCACCGAACGTACGGCACCTCCGCGTTCAGCACACGTTCAGCTTGATGACGTCCCACGAGCTCTTGATCCAGTTGAGCTTCACGGGAGAGTTTCTTTAGCACGACGGCGTGGTGACGGATATGATGTATCTACCTACACAGGGCTTCGCCTAAGCACTGCGATGGTATGACCGAGGTGTGTTTCTGTGGAGGGGGGCACCGCACACAGCTAGAACAATTCAACTTGTGTGTCTTTGGGTGCCCCCCTGCCCCCGTATATAAAGGAGCAAGGGGGGAGGCTGGCCGGCCCTCTATGGTGCGGCTAGGGCTGCAATCCTACTAGGAATAGGATTGCAATCCTATTCCTAGTAGGAACCTACCAAAGAAGGAAAAGGGGGGGAAGGAAAGAGAGGGAGAGCGAGAGGGAAAGAGGGGCCGCGCCCCCCTCCCCTAGTCCTATTCGGACTCCTCCTAGGGAGGGGCGCACCACCTTCTGGCTGCTGCCCTCTCTCTCCCCTAAGGCCCACCAGGGCCCACCATTCCCCCGGGGGGTTCCAGTAACCCCCCCCCCCCGGCACTCCGGTAAATTCCGAAACTTTCCAGAACACCTCCGGTGTTCGAATATAGTCATCCAATATATCAATCTTTATGTCTCAGACATTCCGAGACTCCTCGTCATGTCCGTGATCTCATCCGGGACTCCGAACTACCTTTGGTACATCAAAACTCATAAACTCATAATACCGATCGTCATCAAACGTTAAGCGTGCGGACCCTACGGGTTCGAGAACTATGTAGACATGACCGAGACTCATCTCCGGTCAATAACCAATAGCGGAACCTGGATGCTCATATTGGCTCCTACATATTCTACAAAGATCTTTATCGGTCAAACCGCATAACAACATACGTTGTTCCTTTTGTCATCGGTATGTTACTTGCCCGAGATTCGATCGTAGGTATCTCTATACCTAGTTCAATCTCGTTACCGGCAAGTCTCTTTACTCGTTCCGTAATGCATCATCTCGTGACTAACTCATTAGTCATTTGCTTGCAAGGCTTATTATGATGTGCATTACCGAGAGGGCCCAGAGATACCTCTCCGACACTCGGAGTGACAAATCCTAGTCTTGATCTATGCCAACACCACGAATACTTTCGGAGACACCTGTAGAGCACCTTTATGATCACCCAGTTACGTTGTGACGTTTGATAGCACACAAGGTGTTCCTACAGTATTCGGGAGTTGCATAATCTCATAGTCATAGGAACATGTATAAGTCATGGAGAAAGCAATAACAGTAAAACTAAATGATCATAGTGCTATGCTAACGGATGGGTCTAGTCCATCACATCATTCTCCTAATGATGTGATCCCGTTGATCAAATGACAACTCATGTCTATGGCTAGGAAACATAGCCATCTTTGATCAATGAGCTAGTCTAGTAGAGGCATACTAGGGACATACTATTTTGTCTATGTATTCACACATGTATCAAGTTTCCGGTTAATACAATTATAGCATGAATAAAAGACATTTATCATGATATAAGGAAATACAAATAACATCTGTATTATTGCCTCTAGGGCATATTTCCTTCAGAGCTCTCAAACCAAAGCCGTTTACAATATGTTCTTGTTTTTAGAAGGCATATATAAACACATCATTTTTAGTTAGTTTGGTTAATTTGCCCACGTCAATTAGCCGTGTCTAAACTTGGGACAAACAAAATACAAACATAACAAAGTATTAAGATAACACACATAACTTAACTTAGATAGGGTTGCTAGGGCAACACAAGTTCTTATATATAACAGGACACCGATAGATAATTAACCTTACATTGATAGGGTAGCTAGCTCGGGCAACACACACACCAAATTCACACTACATAGTACGTATGGTAGCTAGGGCAACACCGCCATGTCTTCACCGTCGTCTTCACCTTAACCGCCGCCTTCACCGTCTTCTTTGCCGTCGGCTTCAGTACTGGTCCTCCTCAAGGCTGTTATCGTCGAGGTCGTACGGAAGGCTGTGCATGTGGTTGCGAGCGGGGAAGATGCTCTCGAAGTCGGTGAAGATGTTGTAGGTGGTGAATGCGGTGAACTCGCACCCACACCAATACACCTTGCCGAGCAGGTAGTAGGCATCGAACCTGTTGGTGAAGTGGACGATGAGGCCTACCACTGGAGCGTTGGCGTGGGGACGCTGCTCCACGAGGTTGAACATGGGTGGCGAGCCCGCCGGGAGGTGGTGGAAGCCCGCACGGAGGAACCCCCGTGAACACGGGGACGCTGCTCCACGAGGTTGAATATGTTCTTGCCTCCCACAACTGATTTGAGCGGCAGCCGTGCGGCGTGAAATGATGCCTCGACATACGGACGCGAGCGTGCAATCTTCCTCTTCTGCCACCGGCACGTATGCCTGCGACACGTGAAATGATGTTGCGGAGCGACCGAACCCACCGGCAACCGCGCGGCACGGATCGATGCGTGCGTGTCGGCGTGCATGCATGCGATAAGGTCTAGGTCACTATATACGTGCGTGGCGGCGTTCACATGCATAGCAGACTGCATCCATCGATAGCAGGCTTTTTTAATTTATTACCAACAAACTAACGGGCCCGTCCTATGAACACAAACACGGCCCAACCAGCGAAGCCACAGCCACAGTCGATAGAGTCCAACGAATGTCTCAAAAAAACAGAGTCCAACGTGGCCCCACAAGTCAGTTAACGGCCAAGATGGCAAACGTCTGTTATGAACATTTGTGAGAGTTTCAGCTAAGGGAGTGGGAAAAAGTGAGCAAAAGTTTGGAGCATGGGAAAAACTGAGCACAACTAAGGAATTGGGGGCACAGATGGAATAAGCCCAAAAAAACCAAAAAAATGCCGCGCATCAAAAGAACAAACTTTTCTTACTCGTAGAAAAAATGCTTGCTTGGCTGGCCCATTCGCGGGAACGCTAGAGGCGGACTTCTATCTCGCAATGGGCGTGATGTTACTTCTTCTACCGTGGCTAGTCCATGAGTAGGAAATCTTCAGGAATCAACGAGAGACATAGGGCGTGTTTGGTTGCCGTTTGCTATAGTGCCCATATTGCATGTCCATCCCCAGCGAGTCTGGCTTTGGAAAAATAGCCTCATATGCGACATATGTGAGTTGTTTGGTTGCAAGCATATGAACTTCCTGCATTATGGGATCAACTTTGTCACGTTGTTTGGTTGTCTGCATTGTCTCGGCGCATACAACTACACGCTGTTTGGTTGTCCGCATGGAGTATGATTAAGAGCTAGCACTTGCACTTAGCACACAGGGTTAAGAGCTAGCAGACGAAGGGGGAGAAGAAATGCAGTGCGTCGGACCATGCCAACTGCGGTGGATAGTGGCCGTGGCGTCGTGTCCGACATCACAAGCATGGAGTCGTGGGCGAGCGACCCCGTCGGCGGCACGGCGAGCGACACCGTCGGCGAACTAGTTGTGGTGCTCGCGCAAAGACAATGGACAAAGAAGGAGAATGCGGTGCTCGTGCCATGCTATCGTCCGTGCAGTAGGACGAGAGAGGAGGCCGAGATGATCGACGCCGAAAACGACTCCAGTGTAGTGGGACGAGAGAGAGGAGGCCGAGGGGAGGCCAAGATGATCGATCCCGTCGGCGACACGTCGAACTGTAGTGTGCGCCCCCATTCCAGCGTCAGTGTAGTACGAGGACGACAAAGAGTAGGCCGAGATGAGCGACGCCGGAAACGACTCTAGTGTAGCAGGACGTGGGCAAGGAGATCAAGGGGAAGGGCTTCGGCGTCGAGAGGGACGAATAAGAGGGCTCGGAGTAGAGGACAGAGGAGCTCGACATGGCGGCGTCAGTGCAGTAGACTACTGTTCAAAGAGAGATGAAGCTACGATCGTCAAAACCAAAAACTTAGAACACAAATGTTGTGAGAAACTGCGAGATTAGGCTGCTGGTCAAAGGAAATTTCAAATGATCGATCGTGCGTGACGAATCTGACAAAATTCGTCCAGAATAGCTCCAAACGAGAACACGGAATTAAGAACTTACGGCTGACGAAACTAAGAACCGATCGCCTCAATGGAACTGTAGCATCGATGTGCATCTTTTTCGTGTAGAGCTTACCATGAATCGAAGCATCGTTGTGTAGATCGAAAGAGCATGGAAGAGAGGAGATTAGAGAGGAGCTTACTCGCGGTTGAAGAAGACACCATGTAAACACCTCGCATCCCTCTCATTTCTCCTGGTGCAGGGGCCTGCTCGCTGCGCTTCCGCTCCGCCTGGCTCGAGAGAGTTTCCAGCGAGTCAGGGTCAGGGGTGCTTTAAGAAGCGTGCGATGCAGGTCCAGTAGTGTATGCGGGCTACCAAACAGGCCGGATCCTTCGCGCGCGGGCCTGGTTGAACCTTATGCGGGCAACCAAACACGCCCATATAGTTTGTAGTCGCCTCAAAGAACTCCTCAACTTCAAGGAAAAGGAACCCATCAAGTACGCGACGCAATGCCCGAGCACGGCAAATCCTAAGTGCACACGTGAGCCCAATTCACGCGACAAATATAATCCAATTGACCCTGGCGAGGATGGCTACTTTTAGCACCATGGCGGTGCAAAAGTGAGTAGGCCTAGCGCTGAGGACATTATTGCACTGGGAAAGTAACAATCGAATACCATCAAGGAAGCAATGACGTCGATGTGGTCGTCGGAGAAGTGAATGGGTGAATGGGTGTAGTCGAGCACTTAGCGAACTTAGTACGCAAACGGGCAGCCAAGCCAAAAACCCGGAAAAGACATTTGATTGTGGAGATGTCATGCACGTCGGGGTGGCAAAATATGACGATGTCATCAGCGTAGAGACACACTCGAAGCCATGTGACAAGCTGTAAGGTGGTGAAGAAGACCACCTTGAACCACAGTTGGATGAGCGAGTTCAGGACAACGATAACTAGAGTGAAAACTATTAGAGAGAGGGGATCATCCTGAAGAAGGCCCCTCACGTGGTCGACTGGAGGGACAAGAGTCCCATTGATGAGGGCGTGCTTAGTGGCGGAGGACAGAAGGATGAAAATCCACTCGCTACAACCAAGAGACCGAATCAAAGGCGCGAGCGATGTCCAGCTTGAATAGCATCAGAGGCATTTAAATTTCGCCGACTGGTTTTTCAGCTGTCGATGGTTGTGATAGCGTGACCGTGACTCGAACTTATAGCATCCTTATCCCGCAAAATAGAGAAAAAAACTTATAGCATCCTCAAAGTAGCAATCGTCCTGATCGGGAGATTGCAAAACCCGGGGGCGCAAGTCGGTAGATGATGATACTAATCTGTACGGGGACAGGCGGGCAGCCAGTGTTACGGCGCGGGCGCCCACCGTTCCAGTTTGCCCACGGCTGTGGGCGCGGCCCGCGGAATGAACCGCCCGCGCGTCCACTCTTCTTTTTTCCGAGTCGCACAGGCACAAACGCCGTCCGTGGCTCCCAGCGCGTGCGTGGCCAATGGACACTGCCCACTTGCACTTTGCTTCCGTTGCGGGGAGGATGCATGTGCACGCTAGCGCCACGGTACGACAGCGCAAGTGACCCTCACGTATCGCCTTCTTTGTTACTACTTCCTCTGTTTCATAATGTAGTGCCTATAAATTTTTACAAAAGTCAAACATTACAAACTTTAACCATGTTTATAGAGAAAAATATGTACATATAGAATACCAAATGCACATCATTGGATACATCTTGAGTTATATTTTCAGAATGTACATGTTTGGTATTGTAGATGTAGACAGTTTTCTCTATACACTTGGTCAAAGTTGACAAAGTTTGACTTTCACAAAAATCTATAGGCACTATATTGTGGAACGGAGGGAGTACTCGTTTATATGCTCAACTTGCCCGCAATATTTTTACTCGAACCAACCTTCATTTTTTTTTTTTGCCTTTTTTGCGGGTAACCGTCATTTTTTAAGAGAGCACAATCAAAGTCACACCCACATACACGAGCATACACTTATGCATATGAACGCACACATGTACATCATATCTTTATGAACACCTTCGACGGGACGACGTCCTTCCGCTGAACTCACATCATCCAGAGGCCTGTAATAAATCAAAAAAAAAATGCTAGCACCAATGTTAAGTTTGGGACTTGAACCCCGATGGTCGAGGAATACCACTGCCTTACTAACCATCCAACAATAGATTGATTTGCTAACCAACCGTCATCTAATTCAAACGTACCTCGCACGCACCCGGGTTAGTAACCACCACAGTAAACTTGAATTCTAGTGGCCATGCTTCGAGACGGGCAAGATGATTAGGGCTCAACTGACTCTCATCGGCACCGTCGTCGGTTCACCTTGTCCTTATGGCCTTACGGCCATGGAGGCGGGACGGATCCTGGTCCTTACCGATGGGAGAGATCTTGCTCCATTTCTAATTAGAGTTTTCACTTCGAATAGAATTTATGTCCTACTCCCTACGTTCTAAAATAAATGTCTTAACTTTGTACTAACTTTAGTACAAAGTTGTATTAAGATTAAGACACTCATTTTGTGACGGAGGGAGTACTCATGAAGGCGAGATGATAGTGACTCCCTGAAAATGAAATAAGGTCCTTCACGCAATGTCCCTGTCCGACTGTGCATCTAGCGTCATTGGTAGATGTGTGGAGGTATGTCTTCGGCGAATGTCGTGTGATTCGATCGATGGTGTTCTTTTTACTGAATTGTTGGATTCCGTCTTCATTCGTGTGTTTACACGTTGGATCCTTCCCACCTAAACTTCTCTTCATCGACAACGGGTGTTGTTTTGGTGCACCGGTACTGTGGGGCTCTAACATGATGACTTTCTGACTGTCTACTACAACAAGTTTTGTCTGACTTTGATGAGGAAGGGGCTATAACGACGACTCGCCTCTGGCTCGCTCTGCTGCTTGTAGTTGTCGCTACATTGCCTTCAGATTTGGATGTAATTATATGTTACTTCCACTATTCTCTATGCTGCCATGACAGATGATGATTAGATCGAAACCCACCTCCCTCCCCAAAAAGAGTCTAGCGACCATAGTCCCACCTACCTTGCTCGTGGTGCCATAGAAGATAGAGAAACAAGACAGATAGGGCGGAATAGGGGCGGCGGAGCGTAGGATGGCCGAAATAGGGCGCAATGGTGGCAGGGTGAATATTCAGATCGGACGGATGGGGCTCTCGCGACATCACTATTACGTTTGGTCGACTGTTAGCAATGAACCAAAATTTACATCACTTTTAGCAATTTTTTAGTCAGGACCAAAAAAATGATTACTCGCCGTATATATTTAGAGTTGTAGTTGAAGCTGCTCTTTGGCCCTCAAAGACAAAAAAATAGTCTATTGTCATGGCACCATTTTTTCGTTTGCTGTTGGAGATGCTCTTTCAAAACAACATGAAGCATGAAGATCCGGTAGCGGGGAGGAGCTCGGCGGGGACGGCGGTGAAATTCAATCAGACGACGTAGAAGTTCGGGGGCGGCGATGTGCTGCTCGGGGCGGGCGACTGGGTGAATCCGACTGTTTGAAGTGCGGTGGGATGACCGAAATTAGACGAGATCTGGCGGTGTGGAGAGGTGGCCGTGGTCGTCATCAAAATTGGCCGCCACAGTGGAGATGAAAGCTTACGGGACAACAATTGGGCTTGGCGCGAACCAACCTGTGGTTGGATGGTTAGAGGGACTGTGGTATCCCCAGCCCATTAGGGTTCAAATCCTGGTGCTCGCATTTATTCTTGGATTTATTTCAGGATTTCCGGCGATGCGCATTCAGTGGGAGGAAACGTTCCCGTCGACGACGAGGCGCCTACGGTGACTTCGTAAATCTCAAGATGACATGTCGGCTCAGTCTTTCGGAGGTGCTCATAGGGGTATGGTGTGCGTGCGTGCATTCATGAGGATGAGTGTATGCGCGTGTATATGAGTGCTTGTGTCGGTACTGATGTTAAAAAAAACAATTGGGCTTGGCAACATTACTTTTGGGTCTTTTCTTCGGGTAGTCAAGACGCAAATACACCAACTCTATGTACCTTTTTGGTCCGGGCACCCCAAAGAATTGGTCGTCAGATTTGGTATGTGGTATGGTCAAAACGATAAAAAAATCTGTTTTGTTTACTTTTGGTACTTTTTTGCCGTCATTAAAAATGTGTGAGCTCACAACTTTTATTTTCAGTAACAAGAGCTCTCAACTTGAGGAGAGAGAAAAATGTTCATCTTCAAGGGCTTTCTACATGTGCCGTCGCGCCGGTCTGCCTTACCGCCAGTGTCCTTAGTGCCATGGAGACACGATAGACCTCGACCCTTGCTGGCGGGAGGGCTCCTGCTTCGTCTATAGGTGTTTTTCTAAGATTGATTAGGGTTTGTGCTCTGCTCAGGCAGGTGAGGCGGTGACCGCTGCCTGAAGATGAAATAAGATTCCCCCCCTAGCCCCTTCCCCGGCGATGCATCTAGCGTCGTCGAAGTGCATGTAGTGGTGTGTGCCTCCTACAGATCTTGTGGGATCCGGTCAGTGTTGGTCTTCGATGGATCTAGTCTCCGTACGTCCGTGTTTGCGTGTCTACATGTTGGATCCTATTGATCTACGCATTCATCGGCCGCGACCGCTATTCTAGTGCGCCGGTCATGTGAGGCATTAATACTACGAATTATCGACTGTCTAATACAAAACGTTTCCCGGCTTCGGTGTGAGAGGGGCAACGACAGCTGCGTGGCTCCGACTCGCTCTAATGATTGCAGTCTATCGCTAGGTGGTCTATGGATACAGATGTTTTTTGTTAGATGGATCTTTGTTTTTTACTCGCCCAAGTAAAGGAAAATCACTCGATCTGACCGCCATCTTTTTTCTTTCTGGGATGAACCGTCATCTTTTTATGTACTGATCGATGACGAGGAACAGGTAACCGTCATCTAATCCAACGTACGCACGCACCCGGGTTTAGGCTGGTCACAATGGGGTGGAACTTAGGAGTAACATCACATATTTCAATACAACGTTGCTTATGTGGCACATATTTAATGAAGAGTGAGGTGCTTGTGGTAACTAGCTAAGTTACCGGAACATCACACACTTCAAGAAACAATGAGTCTATAAGCTAATAAATGCATCGTTGCATGACACTACCTACATGTTACTACCCATTGTGGAGGTAGTAACATAGTCTAGATAAGTGTGTATTTTACTACCTTATGTTCCTGCCCATTGTGACCAGCCTTAGCGGTAACCGCCGGAGTAAACTTCAAGTCTAGCGGCCGCCCGGGCCCACCACGCCCCTCCCTCCTCGTGACGCCGCCGTAGATAAA
>LR738710.1:38193644-38250435 GCA_902687465.1 Secale cereale
AGTCAGTCAAGTATCGCTCCGGTTGCAGGAATGCCAAGGAGGAGGATGAGCTTGATGCAGATTTCAATGTGGCTGAGGAGGAGGTTGAGGATCAGGAAGAGGATGAAGAGCTGGAGATCGAGACGCCAGAGTCAGTCAAGTATCGCTCCGGTGGCAGGAATGCCAAGGAGGAGGATGAGCTTGATGCAGATTTCAATGTGGCTGAGGAGGAAGTTGAGGATCAGGAAGAGGATGAAGAGCTGGAGATCGAGACGCTACAGCCGAGGAACCTGTCTGAGGCTCGTGGCAAGGGCAGGAAGGTGAAGCCAACGCGCTCTAGCCGGCAGAGGCACGAGGATGATGATGATTACGAGGAAGAGATCGAGGATGAGGATGAAGACTTTGATCCGGAGGTGGACGAAGATGAGGAGGATGAGGAGGAAGATGTTGAAGAAGAAGATGATGATTTGGGGGATTATGCCCTAACTCGTGCCACAAAGGTTAGACCTAGGAACCACTTGGCCAAGCGGAAGCCAGCGGCTGGGCGCCAACACCGTAAGAGGAAGAGTGGTTCCAGGGTTTCCAAGGGCAAGACAAGGAATGGCACGTCAGCACGTCGGCGTAGGAGCAAGCGGCGGGTGGCTGACGACTATGAAGACGATGAGGAGGAAGAGGATGATGATGATTTTGTTGTCAAGGATGACGTGGAGGAAGAGGTCAATTACCGGCCAAGGAAGAAGGCCAAGGTTGGGAGGAAGACGAGGGAAGGCACTGCAGAGCCAGTTGCTGTGGGAGAAGCATGGCCATCAGTCGAATCTGACACATCTGAATTTGAGTTTGTGACATCTGATGAGGATCATGCTGAGAAGGAAACACCAGTAGCTGAGCCTGCGAGGATCAAGAGAAAGAAGGGTAGGAGGAAGAGAGGTTCTGAATCAGACTCGTCTTCAGACTCTGATTATGTCATATCAGAGGAGGAACTTAAGGATTTGGGGGTGCCTAGGCCCCAAGAGACCTTGCCAGAGCTGCCTCCGCCCCCAGCACGAAGGACCATTGCTCCTAGGAGGGTAGACGAGAAGGGAAAAGAGCCAGAGGAGGCTTTGAAACAGATATGTGGTATCTGCCTCTCAGAGGAGCAGAGAGCTACAATACAGGGTGTGCTTAATTGCTGCTCACACTACTTCTGCTTCGCGTGCATCCTGGAGTGGTCAAAGGTGGAGTCGAGGTGTCCACTGTGTAAACGGCGTTTCAACACAATTACCAAGTCATCAGTGGCAGATCTAGGATTGGGGTTGAGGAATGCTCCTGTTAGGGTAGAAAAGCGCGATCAGGTAATGGTTTACTCTCCTGGTCATTATAAAATTACCTATCCACAGGGTATAAAACCATTCTGCATTGCTTGCCCATTTAATTTTTGGATTGGTTAGTTATTGAGGTGAAATGCATTTATATTTGAACTACCACTAAAATATATGAGAATCCTGTCCCCGTAGGAATAGGACATACATTTTGCGCTTATTATAATAAGTGTGCTGTGATGTTTCTAGCGACCATCCAAAATGCCGGTTAGTGGATTAAAAGTTTTATAAGCAGAGATGACATGGAAATCTACCAATTTAGGGATAACAGATCCATTACATCCACTTTGCCATTCGAACTCAGGGTTCGATGATGTAAATTCATATTTATGTAGATAAGAGCTGTTCTTGTTGTATTTCTGTAAATAAGAATTTTATAACCTTTTGAATTTTGGATTTATGTTTCGCATGACAACATAGATAAAACCTCGTAATTCTTAGGATGCTAACTGAAACTTGTGCACTGGTTAGCTTAAAAAAGTAATGTTTAACAACAAACTTCATGACTGGTCGTCTCATTTGTTCTGTTTCTTCCTTGAACAGGTATACCAGCCCACTGAAGATGAAATGAGGCGTTGGTTAGATCCATACGAAAATGTTGTATGTATAGAGTGCAATCAAGGTGGTGATGACAATCTCATGTTGCTATGTGATATATGTGATTCCTCTGCACATACTTTCTGTGTTGGTCTGGGAAGAGAAGTACCAGAAGGCAACTGGTACTGTGGTGGGTGTAGATCCAGTGTGGAAGGGCCTTCTCATGCACAAACACAGGATAGGGTGGTTCACCGTGGAGAAAGTAATATGAACACTGCCGACAGCAGTTCTAGTTCATTTGGCAGATCTATATCAAGTGGAGTGTTCCAAAGACCACCACCAATAAATGTTCAGCCTTCTTTGCAAGGATTTGATCTGAATCTCTCTCCAATAGAAACACCTGACGAAGATAAGCGAGCCGAGTCACACATCTCAGCTGAACCTGTATCAACTCCTACTGGGAGGCACGCAACTCTTGATAGGAGGCGTGCCTTGAACCGACGCATTCGTATTCTTCTATTTAGACCTAGGACTGCAACTAATCCTTGGCAGAATAGCATTCAGCATGACAGAAGCACACCAGGAACAGAACAAAATCAACGGAACGCCTGCACCTCTACAGATGTGAGCCCATCCTGTTCCACGGCTGATTTTATGCAGAGCCAGCAGAGTAGTTCACAATTTGTACAGTCTGCGAGTAATCTTAATCAATGCACTGATGAGGGTGGAAGCAATTTCCGAGAAGTAGCAAATGCCAAGGACCAGCTGATTCCTATTGTCAAGAAGAGCATCAAGCACATTTGTGCCCGGTCCCCATTGGGTACGTATAGCGGTCTGAGCAAACTGTTTTAATGTATCAATTTTTCGAGCACCCACAAGTTAACATTTGGGTGTACTAGTTTGATTTTATCCTTAACATATTAGATTACCCAGAGATTTAGTATGTTCTGCTCGGAAATTTCTGACGTAGCCTTGTATTTTCATATTTAAAATGGTTGTTTAGAGAAAATTATTTCAGTTTATGCTAGGGCATCATCCCATTATAGCAGCTGTGGTCCCAAAATAAATTAAGTAGCTACATCTATACTGGAAATGTGTCTCTGGCTTGTGGCTATTAGTAGGGAAGCCTAAATAGTACTACTCCAATTGCTTGTCCTTTTTATAGTCCTTTTTTCTGCTATGCTGTTGGCCGTTGTACACTGAACTAAATGCAAATACAGCTGTGTTAGGCTCTGCAATCTTGCTATTTAACCGGGACTAACCTCTCATTCTTCATGTTTCAGATCAATCCTCTTTCACGAACGTAGCACGGCGAGCCACACACACTATCCTAGCGTTGTCCGGGATTGCGCACAACAAGGATAGGGTTGTTGCAACACCTTTCCCTTTCCCTAGCCATTGTTGCCACGCCTGTGATGGCCGAGAGCCAGCGTTTCTCATGAGAACCATCTGCTCGTCTTGCTTCAACTCGTTCGTCGGCGATGTCGTCAGTCACATCGCAAATATGTTTTCTTGAAAGTAGGTGGTCTTTTTTAGCTGGCATTTCTCTCTCTCTGTTGTCGTCATTCTTTCAATTATAGACAGTTGGAAAGATTATACGGACACAAACGTGTTAATTAATGGTGGATAGCTTGGAATATAGTGCTTTTCAAAATGATGCATTCTCTTTTGGAACTAACTTTTTAATTGAGTTGTCATTGGCAAGTTTCAAGTTTTCTTGCAAGCTGCTACAGCATGTTCCTGAGAAGGGGGCACTTGCTGAATCTAACCCATCGCTGATGATGCCCTCTGATGATCTTTTTTTAATTGTAAACTGTGTAACTTGTTTTTACTTTCTTTAAGTTGTTTATGTCCTCTGAGTACAGTTTGGAGTTTCAGTTCACTAGTAGGTTGATTTCTGGAATTATGCTTTATCATGGAGCATCTTATTTATCACAAGGGAAAATACAGAGGACAAAAAAAAAACAGTATTTAATTTGAGCATGCCCTGATAAATACTTCCTCCGTTCCTAAATATTTGTCTTTCTAGAGATTTCAACAAGTGACTACATACGAAGCAAAATGAGTGAATCTACACTCTAAAATATGTCTACATATATCCGTCCATTTGAATGTCTAGAAAGACAAATACTCCCTCCGTAAACTAATATAAGAGCGTTTAGAATACTAAAGTAGTAATCTAAACGCTCTTATATAAGTTTACAGAGGGAGTATTTAGGAACGGAGGGAGTAATAAACATTACAATCTGAGAATATGATATATAGGACCAAAGTTTGTATATACAATTTCCTTAATTTGTCTTTGGAGGGAAGGTCAAAAACTGTCGATGCCTAATTCCTTGTGTTATCATGTGCTAGATTTGATGTACAGTTAATACAATCTCTGCAAATCATTTCGTTAGGTAAAGCTTGTGTCCTTTGCACTTACTGTCCATGTGTACGGCCTGTGTAATCATGTTACGATCTTCCTTTACTTTCACTGTCGATCTCACTGTCGTTACCTTTTCGTCCAGATTAACCCATCTTCGCAGTCCCCTTGCCAAAGAGCTGACAGATTTGCAGTTGGCATGTGCAAAAAAAAAAAAAAAAACTGCATCCAAAATTTACTGGCATCCAGCAGCATCGCTCATTCATTGCCTGCCAAATGGACCCATTGTTTTTTTTGCATTTCTTTCTGAAACTCAATGGCCCATCATGTTTCTGAAACTCAATGGCTCAATCTTGTGTTCGAAGTGGGATGCTCATGCATTTTATACCTTGGGAAGTGTGTGTTTGCTCAATCACCCACCCGGTTGCAGCAGAGGGGGTTTGCACCTGGCATCCCTTAGCCCGGCTGCATCGGAAAGGGATAAAAGCAGCAAATCCATCCATAAAAGAAGAGAATAAATATCTCCTCTCTTCTCTTTTTAGATGGGCAGTAAAGCAACACCCTAATCCCTAGTGCTTCTCTCATGAAGCAAGGTATACATAACGGATGTGCAACCACAGCTTTGTTGTCGTTCTCAGGGAGGAAAGATATCTCCGGTGTCGCGGCTTTCGGCTCCACCACGCACCGCATCATGGTGGGGTTCCAGTCACGGAGCACACGCCATGCCTTGCATCCATGCTCATCTCGTCCTCGCCGCCCCCATTCCATTCCGTTCGTGTCTGTCTGACGAGGAGAAGTAGAACATCTATTAATAAAAATACTTCATCCCTCTCATAATGTAAGAGTAAATAACACTGTAATAGTTCAGTAAAATGTCACTTTAGTTACTTTTTTTTCAATATAAAATTGGTGAAACGGACATATTGCTCGTCTCGACGTGACGAAAGGGACACTCGTGCCGAGAAGATGGGCATGTGACGCAGAAAGGTATACAATGCGACTATCTATCTGTGGCCTGCCGAGCGGCGCTTCCAAGGCATCAGATTCCCGATCGGACGGTCGTCGAGGCGACCCCAAGCGCCATATGAGCCGAGGTCCCGAGCATAGGATGCCGCTTGCCTGCCGCTGGCCGCCAATTCGGTCGCTGCGGCCTCTTGATATCACGCACAGCAACGGCCCTCTGCCCCGCGCTGCAGCCGGCTGGCCTTCATTGTCGAGTCCCTGCCCTCCAGGCTCCCATCTCCCTCCCCCCCTCCCCTCCCCTCCAGCGCGTCACCCACGCTCGCGGAGCAAAGTGAGGGATGGCGCCGACGTACCGGCCTTACGCGGCGGAGTACGGGGCGGTGGAGCGCAAGGTGCCGGGGGCGCGGTGGGTGGCGTCGGCGGCGGCGGCGTCGTCGGTGGCGTGGTTCGTGGGGGACCAGGCGGAGATGAAGCGGCGGGGGAGGGTGGCCGGCTACAAGGCCTACGCCGTGGAGGGCAAGGTGAAGGCGTCCCTCCGCCGGGGCCTCCGCTGGATCAAGGCCAAGTGCTCCCACATCGTCCACCGCTAGCCCGCCCGCCGTCTTCCTCTTCCTTCTTGGTATTCGTCCTGCTCTGTCTCCCATGGATTTGGACCTTGTAAAAACCTGCTCTGTTCTCATGGTCATGGGTGTTGGCTCGCCGGATCTTGCAGGTGGCTTATCAGGCGGCCGGTCGATCGATGGTGGCAAGAACGGATGCGCGAGGGAGATGGCCTCATGGAACATTCCTTGCGAGTAGATTAGTCAGTAGTGTAAGATCATCATGTCATGCATGGGTCTTTTTTCTTCTTCTTTCTCTAGTTTTTGTGTTGTCCAGAGAGAACGTTTGTTTCCGGGGTTGCAAGCAAAGTTGGCCATCATCACACGACACGCGATCCCTTTCTGCTTCGGTTCACTTTGCTTCTGCAAAGCATACCTGATTGTTGTGTGTGTCCGTTTGATGCTCTCAGACTTGAGTGCTTGCAAAACAAAGGAGACTTGAGTGCTTGCAAAATAAAGGGGTACTCCACAGTTGAATCCATCGCGCAATGACACGAAAGCACGCGCAGGGGAAATAAAATGGGCACACGGATGAAAATGGATCGAATAGCACACGCTCAGAAACCCTGTGGCACGTGGCGCTGGCCGCCCTGCCACGCCGTCTCCGCTGGTCTCGGTCAACGCGCCCAACAGGTTGTCCACACGGGCTGGCTCGTCAGCACATACCCCACTTTTGCCTGCCAACGCGAGGAGAAAAAAAATGCATCCTACTTTGACGCGGAAAAAAAGGGTTTCAATTGGAGAAGTGGGGTATCGATCCCCATACCTCTCGCATGCTAAGCGAGCGCTCTACCATCTGAGCTACATCCCCTTGCTGTAATGTAAACTTCTCTTCAGCTTATGTACAGAATCAAGAACGTTGTTGATTTTTATTTTTTTCCCGGATAAACGTTGTTGAGTTCCCACCTATTCCATGGTCGACGATAAGGCAAAACGGTACTCCCACCTATAAAATTAGTGATCTAAACGTTTTTATATTAGTTTATGGAGGAAGTACTTCATAATCCTATGAGGGCCCGCTTGGAATTGATGTAATATCTTACGTCCGGATTTGGTATACACTTGTATTATACCGGCCGCAGCGTGACTTTCTCCTGGAGAAAAAACGACGCCTAGAGGTCTGTATTGTTTTTACGGGGGTATTCGGCGCCAAACGATAATCCAAGCGGAGCCTGAGTGGTTTTAGAAATCGTTTGTATTCCTTAGAAAAACGACCAAGTTTTACAATTTATTACCAAGTTAAAGAATTAAAATATACACAAATGGCAAAGCTCCGTCACATAAAGACTAAATGTCACATCAAAGTCCTTCAAATGACACATGCCAAGACTAATCAAGCAGGGTGATCCTCTGTCACCGATGTTGTTCATATTCGTCATGGAGTGCCTCGTTGCGCTCATGTCTGTTGCCGTCGATGCGTGTATGTTCAACTTCATGGGTTAGTGTCGAACACACGCTCTTACCCCTCAACCAAGCTATTTCCAGCTTCGTGGAGACAAGATGGAAGAGCTGGCCAATAGGCTCGCCTCCCGTGTTAGAACCAGACCTCACCTTATCGGTACTCTCAATCGGCTGATCATGTTATTTCTTGCACTTAAAGTGAACGATGACGATTCTATTTGTTTTTCAAGAGTTTAATGAATCCTCCAAGAACATGTTATGCAATCCAAAATAGAACGCCCAGTTTGCAACCAATGTGAACACAATGGACGGTAGTCAAAGATCCCACGCGTCCCGCTGTCCCATTTCTAACATTCAGTGCACCAGACGATGGGTTGTGAGACTAGCCACAGTAGGGAGTAACATGGACGTTAATAGTCCAGGGCCGAGCCGGCAAAATCGGAGGCCCCGTGCGAAACTTTAAAAATAGGCCATGTCTTGCTTTTAAAAACTACATAAATAAAGCTATAAAATAACATAAAGATCAAAACATCTTACATACCAATTGGAAATATCAAAAATCGTATATGTTCTTGGTTGTGTAGTCTTCAGTAAAACAACACCATTCTTTTAGTGTTCTTTCTAATAAAATCTTGAATAATATCCTATAATCAATCTTCTCTAATACATATTTTCTATGTTAAACCCTCACTTTTTGTTTCTTCTTGCGCTTTTGGTAACCAGATTTCATGTTTTCTGAGTGAAAAGACGACTTGGATCTTGCAATACCAGACTCCTAATAGATGATTATAATAAAATTAGCTACTACAAGGTTTTGGAAAACTAAATGGTAGGCGAAATCGAAACTCACAGTCAAAGCCTCACAGGATCGCTGGTTATCGGCGAAATACGGCGTGATGACGTTTGAGAAATTGGAGATGGCTTGAACAGGAACTTTACCTGTCGGCGACAGAAGATAAGAAGAATCCCTCGTCTTGATCCCTCCCTGGCGATTCCTGCCTTACTGGTTCATAGGTTCTTCCTCGTGTGGATCCATCGAATCTGCATCGATGGTCGCCGGGGGAAGAAACAAAGAGTCGAGTCGCTCGCTCTGTCCAGATCGCTCGAGGCACAAGAAGCGCTTGACAGGAGAAGATCGAAGGGCTTCTTCTGTGCTTCAGGCGCGCATCGGCCCATAGGGCATAGGCCCATCTATGAATGAGAGGGTTTCAACTTCTGGGGCCCCTGAAATCTATGGGCCCTGTGCGGAGGCACAGCCTGCACCCCCATGGGCTCGGGCCTGTACTAGTCTATGCTACTACCTCTACAGTGGGGAGCAACATCTATGTGGTGTCATGCAACACTTTATTTATTAGGTTGTAGACTCATCTTGTCTAGATATGCGTTATGTTACTCATACTATTAGTAACTAGCTATGTTAGCAAATGACAAATTGAATGTACCTTGCTCGGAGACCGAGCCGAGATAGACTTAACTCTTTTAAGGGGTGACATCAACAATGATCTCATCAGATGGATTTAGCACAGTCATGTGGGATTCGACAAACTCCTAGTTCTATTTGTGCCGAGGCGAGGGGCTCAGTTGTTGGGGCGTGTTGTTGGCATATCAACGGGTCAAGAATACACCCATAAAGTGACGGGGCGCCTAGATATCACAAGGAGGCCTGGCATTATTTGGTTGTTGCGGAAGGTCGGTACACGACCGATAACCCATCATTCATTTTAGTCCCATAACCTGGCCAACAAAATATCATTTCATACAATTAGCCTCACTTATCGGGAACATTTGATTTTTTTTTTTGCGTCATGAGTGCAACGAGTCATCTAGCAGCGTGAAGATTATACTCCCTTCGTTTTTATTTACTCCGCATATTAGTTTTGGTCAAAGTCAAGCTTTGCAAATTTGGACAAACTTTATAAACAAAACTTGTAACATATACAATAACAAATCAATACCATTAGATTCATTGTTGAACATACTTCCACATCATATAGATTTTTTGTGGTAAATATTTATATTCTTTTCTATATATTTGGTCAAACTTTATAAAGTTTAACTTCAGTCAACTCTAATATGCGGAGTAAACAAAAATGGAGGGAGTATTTGCTGAAACACAATAGTACTTCCATCGAAGCCAATCATGAGGTAGGTTCCATATTTCTATCATATGGAGTGTTATTTTTCTCGTCTTCTCTTCATTAACTAAGCAACAAGAGGCAAGCAAGTCAAGGACACAAATATCATAGAGCTACGCATTAATATATTCTTCCACTCCTAGGAAACGCCTGGAACCCTCAAATTAGTTAGCATTGAAATCCCAGAGAAAAAAAAAAAACAAAGGATCTCACCTATTATCTTGTTCACCTAAGTAGCGCTAATCCTTTTCTTCGATACTCTTATATAGATGGGTGCCTGCGTGATTGTGAGAGTCTGGATGCGCGTGTCGTCCGCCTGCTGAGCTAGCCCAACATTTGTGTGCGGCTAGCATGTACTCCCTCCGTTTCAAAATAAATAACTCAACTTTGTACTAAACTTAATATAAAGTGGAGTCATCTATTTTGAAACGGAGGAAGTATACACGAACAACATTTGAGTGTACTAGGAGTTGAGGCTTATATTAACAAAAATATGAAGTTTACTATGTTTCTATTTTGCACTGAACTTTTGTACTTACCTTCTCTATTTCATATTTTTTACATCAAGAATTTGACAGCTAGTTTGAGCCAACTCCCGCTCCGCGTCAGCCATCGTCAAATCTTCATCGAACGACGACGTACCGCTTGGCTGGGAGTTGCGACTCTTTGTGGCCATCGATCTTGCATCCAACAGCCACTGCCGACTGATGCGTCGCTATTTGAGTTTCCCTTCTGTCTTTTACTTTTCTGCTTTAAGCTTTTCCTCCTTTAAGTTATTTTTTGATGGGTGCTTTCCTCGTTAAGTACTTTTGACTGATCTGTACAACCGTAAGAGCATCTCCAGTAGAAGATGCAAATTTGGAGATGTAAAAATTTACATATTCAAAAAGTGATTTTTAAATCTTCACAAAAGTGGCAACTCCAACAGATGATGTATATTGGATATGTAAAAGACCAACTCCAATAGATGATGCAAAATGGAGATGTAAAAACTAGTGGGGAGGCAGCTGAATCGGGGTGGTGACAGTGGGGATGGCGGTAGCGCGGCACGATTCGGGGTGGCGGCGGCGGGGCAGCACGGGGGGCGGCGCACTACAAGAAATATGTCAACTTGCGACCTTCTGGCAGTGACCCTGTAAGAAATGGTCATAAATCTACGACCATTTGAGATCAATTGGCCATAAGCTCTTTGGGGGGTGGGGGGGGGGCTCCAAACAATAAATCATAACAACCATCTTAGTCAAAAAGGTCGTAATTTTCTTACACGAAATGATCGTAAAACAGACAACACTGGCCCGCTTCCTTATTTCTAGCTGATCACGACAAATATAGATGGTCATAGCCTTGTAAATTATGGTGCGTTACTATGACTAGGTGCCACCCCATCAGTTTTGCCTATGTGCCATGTCCATGTGTCAATTTTTGCTTATGTGTCAGGTCCATGTGTCAATTTTTGCCCTAGGTTGTGAAGCAGCCTACATTTATGTCATTCCCAAAATTTCCAAAAAATTCTGATAAATTCTTTGGATCATATCTTTCTCAAATATGTAAAAAACCTTCCTTGCATAGTTAAAAAATAAATCAGAAATATTCATTTTTCTATTCTCTTCAGAACAACACTTTGTGAAGGAAGTGCTATTTATATTTTCTTGATTGCCCTCAAAAAATTTGGGCACTATTTTCTATCCAAATCATTGCCTCATGACAAAATTCAGCTCCATTTACCTAGTAAATCTCCCTCAGCAAATTTCCGAAGTTTCAGTTCAGCTAGAAGCTTTGTGAAGGAAGTACTAGCTAGGCATATCCTAATGAGTTAAAAATTTGCCACATCTTCCATATGCCCAAATATTATCTCTCCACAAAATTTTGTCCACATATAACAATCCATGTGAGCCCACCATCCAATCTTTGTTTTCGATAATATTTTCATTTTGTGAAGCAACTATATTTTATATTGCTTTATAATTGCTGAAAATCGTGGAGTCAAACCAACAAGAAAAAGGAATAAAATCCGCTCTTCAGAACTCATTCATGCATGATACTGACAAACACTACTCTGATGAAAGACAAACTCATGACACGAAGCTGGAATATGTACGAAAAACTGGACTGCATGACATATTCAAACCTATGATATGGAAACTAAGCAGAAGACACTTAAACAAATTAGAAGCACTACAAGCTAGACACCATATGGAAGGTGCAACCAATATCACTTTGCCAAGTTAAAATTGTCTCGTCATAGGTGGCTTTCAACAAATTAAAAATAGCACATGCTAGAAATCATATTCAAGACGCAACCAATATCACACTGCCAACTTAAAGGTGTCCCATCATAAGTGACTGATGCAACATACACAAGAACAGTAGTTTCGTGTAATAACATGGTGTGATAGACAGATATAATATGTACCAAAAACAGGAAGGCGTGTCATATTCACATATATAATGTGTAAGCTAAGCAGATGCAGTTTACACTAATTAGAAGCAATACAAGTTGGACACTATATGCAACATGCAACCAGATATCACACTGCCAAGTTAGAGCAAGCACCTGGGATGGTGGAGTAGGGGAGCGGAGACTTGGAACTTGTGATGCACTAGCAGAACGAGGATAATCTGTACAGATGCTCCATTTACGTTGCTGCAAAGGACCACCATCATCGCCTTCCTTACTCTTTTGCTTCCTCTTTTTTGATTTTGCCTTGTCAAGTCAAACCCATAAGAAAAAGGAATAAAATTTGCTCTTCAGAACTCATTGGTGCATGATACTGACGAATACTACTTTGATGTAAGGCAACTGCATGATAGGAGGATGGAATATGTATGAAAAACAGGAAAGCAAGACATATTGACATGTATGATGTGGAAAGTGTAAACTAAGCAGAAGTTGTTTGAACTAATTAGAAGCAATGGAAGCTAGACACCATATGAAAGATGAAACCAATATCACTTTGTCAAATTAAAAGGTGGCCTCATAAGGGTATTTCAACAAATTAGAAGCAATACATCTCAACACTTCAACATGCTAGAAATCATATGCAATATGCAACGAATAAAGGTGTCTTATCGTAAGTGATTGATGCAGGATAACCAAGAGCGGTAGTTTCATGTAAGAACATGGTTAACGGGTAGATGTAAGTATGTACCAAAAACAGTAAGACATGTCATATTCACAGGTATAATGTGTAAACTAAGCAGATGCAATTTACCCTAATTAGAAGCAATACAAGTTAGACACCATATGCAACATGCAACCACATATCACACTGCGAAGTTAGAGCAAGCACATGTGATGGTGGTGTAGGGGAAATGAGGTCTTCAACTACATAGCTACATTGAATATCTTCATTTAGACTTGATGTTTCTTGAGAATCATGCGGTGAGGATGAAAGTGCACTCTTTATAAGAGTAGCGTGTCTCATACTAACCCACTGGCGTGACTGTCTCATCATAAGTGATAGATGCAGGACACACAAGAACAATAGTTTGATGTAAGAACATGGTGTGATAGGCAGATGTAGAATGTACCAAAAACAGGAAGGTGTGTCATATTCACATGTATAATGTGTAAGCTAAGGAGATGCAATTTAACAAATTAGAAGCAATACAAGCTACGCACCATATGCAACATGCAACCATATATCACACTGCCATGTTAGAGCAAGCACCTGCGGTTGTGGAGTAGGGGAGATGAGATTTAGAACTTGCGTTGCAGTAGGAGTAGCAGAAGAATCTGCAAAGATCATCTGTTTCGGTTGCTCCAGAGGACCACCATCATCCCGTGCGTTCATCCTTTTAGATTTTTCCTTGTCAAGTCAAACCCACAAGAAAAGGGAATGAAATTCGCTCTTGGAAATTCGTTGATGAATGATAGTAACGAACACAACTTTTATGTAAGGCAACCGCATTGTGGGAGGGTGGAATATGTACGAAAAACGCTAAGCAGAAGGTATTTCAACAAATTAGAAGCAATGCAAGCTAGGCGCCATAAGAAAGATCCAACCAAAATCACTGTACGAAGTTAAAAGTGTCTCATCATAAGTGGCATTTCAATTAATTAGAGGCAGTACATGCTTGAAATGATATGCAAGATGCAACCAATATCACACTATCATCTTGAAAGTGATTGATGTGGGATACACAATAAAAGTAGTTTGATGTAAGAACATGGTTAGTAGAAAGATGTAGTATGTACCAAAAACAGGAAGGCATGTCATATTCACAGGTATAATGTGTTAACTAAGTAGATGCAGTTTACACTAATTAGAAGCACTACAAGGTAGACACCATATGCAACATGCAACCACATATCACACTGCCAAGTAAGAGCAAGCACCTGCGATGGTGATGTAGGGGAAATGCGGTCATCAACTACAAAGCTACATTGACTATCTTCATCTAGCCTTGTTGTTTCTTGAGAATCATGTGGGGAGGATGACACTGCACTCTTTAAAAGAGTAGCGCGTCTCACAGTAACCCACTAGCGTGACTGTCTCGTCAGAAGTGATTGATGAGGGATACACAAGAGCATTAGTTTGATGTAAGAACATGGTTAATAGACAGATGTAGTATGTATCGAAAACAAGAAGGCATGTCATTATCAAAGGTATACTCTATAAAGTAAGCAGATGCAATTTAACCAAATTGCAAGTAATAAAAGGTAGACACCATATGCAATATGCAACCACATATGACATCGCGAAGTTAAAGCAAGCACCTGGGATGGTGGTTCATGGTGAACGAGATCATCATCTGCAGAGCTACGTTTACTGTCTCCATCTGCTGACACTACACCCTTTAGAACGCTGAAACACTTATTGCTTATCCTCAAATTAGACTGGAGCGACTTCTGTCTTTTCTGTTGTGTATTTTGAAGGAATATGCCCCAGAGGCAATAATAAAGTCATTATTTATGTCCTTATAACATGATAAATGTTTATTATTCATGCTAGAATTGTATTAACCGGAAACTTAGTACATTTGTGAATACATAGACAAAACAAAGTGTCCCTAGTATGCCTCTACTAGACTAGCTCATTGATCAAAGATGGTTATGTTTCCTAGCCATAGACATGAGTTATCATTTGATCAACGGGATCACATCATTAAGAGAATGATGTGATGGACAAGACCCGTCCGTTAGCTTAGCACTATGATCGTTTAGTTTTACTACTATTGCTTTCTTCATGACTTATACATGTTCCTATGACTATGAGATTATGCAACCCCCGAATACCGGAGGAACACTTTGTGTGCTATCAAATGTGACAACGTAACTGGGTGATTATAAAGATGCTCTACAGATGTCTCCGAAGGTGTTCGTGGTGTTGGCATAGATCAAGAATAGGATTTGTCACTCCGAGTGTCGGAGAGGTATCTCCGGGCCCTCTCGGTAATGCACATCATAATAAGCCTTGCAAGCAAATGACTAATGAGTTAGTCACGAGATGATGTATTACGGAACGAGTAAAGAGATTTGCCGGTAATGAGATTGAACTAGGTATTGAGATACCGACTGTCATGCCCAAGATGCGATTCTATCCCGATCATGTGACACTTACGTATTGGGTCACAACCGCATTTCGGGCGCTTAGCAAGATGGATATCATTACATCGTACCATTACATACATACATGGGGGGATACAACAATACATACAAGTCACATGAATACAACAACATCAAAACAAGGCATCCGACTACAGATGCAAACATGAAAAGAACAACGACATCCATCTGCTATCCCAGGCTGCCGACCCGGAACCTAACCCAAGACTGAAGAAGAAGAAGAAGAAAGAACTCCAACACAACGAAATCGCTCTCACGTCAAGACATCGGAAACCTGCACCTGCAACTGTTGTTGTAGTAACTGTGAGCCACGAGGACTCAGCAATCCCATAACCATGGGTAACAAGACCATCAAAGCTTAATAGGTAGGAAGAGTTAAAGTGGTGAGGTTGCAGCAGCGGCTAAGCAAATATATGGTGGCTAACTTACGAGTACAAGAATAAGATGAGCATCTACGCAAACGGTCGCAAACTAGTAATGATCGCTAAAGATCCTGAACTACCTACGAGTCAAACATAACCCCACCGTGTTCTCTTCTCAAAGTGAAAAGAGACAGTCACGGTTACTCACACAGTTGTGTGTTTTACTTCGGATCCTCTGTCAAGTTTTCTACAACCGAACATTAACAAATTCCAATCTGCCACATAACCGCGGGCACGGCTTTCGAAAGATCATAACCCTGCAGGGGTGTCCCAACTTAGCCCATCACAAGCTCTCAAGATCAGCTGAAGTAATAATAATTATTACCCCTTATCTTAGGGAAATCCGATTAGGCTCGGCATCCCGATGCACAAGACATTTCGACAATGGTAAAACAAGTCCAGCAAGACCTCCCGGCGTGCCGACACCCTGATAGTAGCCGCGCGTATCTCGTCTCAGGCCACGACCGGATGGGCGATCCTGCAGGTAAAACCAATCCTCGAGTTTCCCCGTGGTGGCCCCGCATAACCCCCGTTTGGGACCAACACCATCAGCACTGGCCCCCCTGTTATGTAGAAGAACCCTCGGGTAGCGCTAACTCCCTATGCAATTAATTAATTAATTAAGTTGTTATTATGAGCAAAATAAAACCAATGTTGGGCCTTGCTGGAGGAGTTTTATTCAAAGACGAAGTGTCAAGGGGTCCCCATATACCCAACCGTGTAAGGAACGCAAAATCAAGGAACATAATGCCGGTTTATCGGCGCCTAAGGTGGCATGAGTGGAACAAAACACCGAGCAAAAGGCCAAGCCTTCCACCCGTGCCCAGTATATAGGTGTGTTAATAATAATAATAGATATTGTGATATTCCAACAATAAGTTCCAACATGGAACGATCTTCATCTTCACCTGCAACTAACAACGCTATAAGAGGGGCTGAGCAAGCGGGTAACATAGCCAAACAATGGTTTTGCTACGAAGGTGTCAAAGGTTAGAGGTTTCATGGCAACAAGGAGAGGCTGACATAAATGATGGGTAGCGCGACATGTAACGATAGCATCGAGACAACTAAGCATGGCAATGATAGTAAAGGTATCCAAGGGTATGGTCATCTTGCCCTAGATCCCGCAAGGAAGAAGAACGGATCCATGAAGAAGACGAAGAAGAAGCCTTGAAGAAGAACCACGGGTAGACGAACGAATCCTCACGAACGCAACGGAACAAGCACTAACGAGAAGAAGCAAGCAACATAGTAAACACACCACACGAGACATGACAATATGCTCAACCAAGTATGATCCAAGACAGTTCTATATAGGATGCACTACAAGTCTATACAGGAAGCAAAACATGGCAAGGTAGGAAGCACAGAAAAACAACACAAGTCTATATATGATGCAATGCATGGCATGGTATGATGCAAGACAAGTCTATATAGGAAGCAATACATGGCAAGGTAGGAAGCACAGAAAAACAACACAAGAACATGACAATATGCTCAAACAAGTATGCTGCAAGAAAAGAATCTATATATGATGCAATACATGACAAGGTAGGAAGCACAGAAAAACAACACAAGCCAACAAGTTTAAATGAGGCTGGAAACTACATATAATAAAACCGGTAAGTCCTCATATGCATAATTTGAAATTAGTCCAGAACTGAATAAACCTTAAGTTAAAGTTGTTAAACATCAAGTTAACATGCACCAAGATGATCTACATGAAATTCTAGTCAAGTTTCATATAAAGTTTGTTTAATTTGGAGATACGGTCTAGAAGATATGAGCAAAACAAGACAAGCAAGGCAACGGCGCAAGATGCACCCAAACATCAAGCAAACTCACTCCAAACATGAAAACAATATGGTATGATGATTCTACATGCAAAATCACACAAATTTCATATAAGACACGCTCAAAACGGAGCAACGGGCTAAAAGATACACATGAAACTAGATATAACAACAAGCTGAAGTTAACAGCCACATAGCAACTTTGGAGCAAGAAATATATACTCTACAACACTCAAACATGGTGACAAAAAGCATGGACAGGAAGTAGACATAACCTACAGCAAACAACCCCATTGGAGCAACTCCATAGGAGGCATGGATCAATAGCAACAAGCTACAACATTTTGATCATGACACTAAAAACCTGACAGTAATATTTTATAGCAACTTGGGAGCAAGAATTAAATAAGCTACATCAACCCAAATGAGCAAGTGAGGACATGGATGGATAGACAACAACATATACAACAAGGAATGATCAATGGCCACCCCAAAACTAACATGTATTTGCCTAGGGCATCAAGCAAACATAGCATCAGGATATGGCAGATTCCAGACTTAGTGAAATTTCACGAAGTGTTAAAACAACAATATTAGCATGGCATGTTTGCAAGCATGTTTAAGTCAACACAAGACATATCAAGGAAAGTTAAATGCACCACATCAAAGACCATATAATGGTGCTTATAAAACAACTAAACATGTGGCATGAGGGCAAACACATCAATAGCAAAGAGCATGTGAAATCAGCATCTCATAACAAGTTTCAGAACTTAACGGCCAAATGCACTTTTGCAACAGAGATTAACATGGCAAGATAAACTCAAACAAGCATGCTACAGCAACCATCATGTAGTACATTTCATAATGAACATTTTGACATATCATATGCATCATTTGGATAAACATGCACCAAGTTATCATATCTCAAACATGGCAACAAAATAACAAGTAGCAGCAGCTTATATCAAGTAGCACTCTTGCAATAGAGATTAGAGCATCTAAATGAGGTCAAACAGCCATGGCACAATGGGACAAAGTGTAGAGCATATCACCCCGATCATTTTGACATATCGTTCACAAAATTTGGCTAAGCACACAAAAAGTTATCACTATGCAAAGATGCAACATTAATACTGATTTCTGGGACTTAGTAAAAAAAACACAAAGGAAAAGGTGAGCGCAAACAACTATACTACGCACAGGGCGAGAGTTAGCGGGTTTGCTCACCCGTGGGCTCGGCCCAACTGGAGAAGGAGGAGGCAGGCCTAGCTGGGCCTGGGAGGCCGACCGGGCCGGCTGGACTGGCCAGAGCGCTGGGCCGTGGGGCCCATCTGGCCGGCGGGCGTCGTGCACTCCCGATCCGCCCAACTGGATCGGGGAAGGGAGCGGCGGCGGCGGTCGCACGATCCGGCCAGCGAGAGGGAGGGTCCGGCGAGGCCAGAAGGGATGGATCGGGCGCGGGGCCCCAGATCCCGACGGCGGCGGCGCGACGAGCTCCAGGCAACCGGGAGGTTGCTCCGGCGAGGAACCCCGGGCGGCGGGGCGCGGCGAAAGGCGGCGGAGCCGCGGGGCCCGGCGACGGAGGCGACGCGCTGGACGTCTGCGGGCGGTGGCGCACGGGGATCGGGCCCGAAGGGCCGGCGGTGGGCTCACGGGCCCGCGGGGTGGTGGGATGGCGGCGGGGACAGGTGGCGCCGCGGGAGTGGCTGTGGGCGGCGGCGGACATGTCCGGCGGCGGAGATGGACATGTCCGGCACGCGGAGGGAAGAGGGTTAGGGTTTGATCTGCGCGAAAAATGGAAGGGAGGCACATATTTATAGGTAGAGGGAGCTAGGAGCGTCCAAATGAGGAGCCGTTCGCAGCCACGCGATCGTGATCGAACGGCCAAGAGCATGGAGGGGTTATAATGGGCTTGGTGGGCTGTGAGAAAGGGGTGCTCGGCCAAAAGAGAAAAGGCTTCCGGCGGTTAACGGGGTTAACCGTTGGGCTATCAAACGAGCTCCGAACGTGACAAAACTTGACAGGCGGTCTACCTATGCTATAATAAGACCACACGCCAAGTTTCAACCCATTCCGAGAACGTTTTTCGGCCACTCATAAAATAAATATTCGGAGGCGCCGCGGGCGCGTGTGAGTGTGTTTGGGCTCAGAACGGACAACGGAAAGGACGAGGGGACTCGGGCGGATGCAAGTTTTGGAAACATGATGATGCAAGCACACGATGACAAGGCAAAGATGCACACGCAAGCAGATGACATGGCAAAGGCAACGAATAACTGACTGACACCTGGCGCACCGATCTCGGGGTGTCACAACACTCCCCTACTAACAAGAGATCTCGTCCCGAGATCTTAGGAACGAGACGGGAGGAAAAAGAAGAACGAAGTTCTTCGATGACAAAAGAGTGAAACCAAAGAATATTGAGAGGTTGAGCCACTTCGAAAGAAGAATAGAATGCATATGAACGAGAAGAGAAGCTCCATTACAACAGAGGAACAAGGGACTCATGAGAACCAAGGGGTTTTGAAAGGCACGAAATAAGAGCTGAAGGAGCAAGAATGAATTCGAAACCACTCCGGTTAAAAAGGGATAAATAAGGGATTTGAACGAAGTAATTCGGTTAGCACTCCGGCAGAAACTGAATAAATAGCACACCGATTGAATATGAATGGAATGGAACAAGAATTCGAAAAGATGAGATGATACTCGACGAGAGCAACAACACAATGCCTCCGGAAGAATTGAAATGACGGGATAAAAGATCAGAGAAGGCGGTGAAAATTTGCACCACGAATGAATTGAAAGAGCATCTTCCAGAGGAAGACTTGAACGGAGTTGTTGGAAAAATCAACAACAAAAGAATTAACTTGTTGTGTACTTATTTAATCATCCCAAAAGTTGAGGTGATTTATGCCGCAACCAAAAGATTGAATAGATGAGAATGAAGAGAGAAATGCAAAACTCCACTTCAGAAGAATACAGAGAATTATTTGCACTCAGGAAGCAAGTATAAGAATGCTTGAGCTGCTCCAGAAGAATCTTGATGAACATTTGAAGAATAAATTGAATCACGATGAACCACCATGAAGATCTCCGGTAACAAAAGGATGATGATATCGAAATGACGAACGAAAGGAATAAGATTAACGCCTTGCGACGATTTAGACGAGAGTCCGACGAGACAGCCGAGAAAATTTTGAACTCCGGAAGAAAAAAGATTAAAGCACTTGGAACTAAAATTTATTCATCAAGAATAAACTCTGAAGGAAGGAATAAATCAACTTGATGAAAAGAATAAGACTTATGTTATGCTTATCCTCCATCAATTAAATTGATGAGAAGCAATGGATTCGCATACTACTTATACTCGATGAAATGGATTAACGAGGGATATATCGCGAACTCGAGAAAGTCTTCATGAACCACCGGTAAGATTGGAATAAAAAGAATGGATTGATATGATAACACCGGAAAAGAACTCTTTAGCGAACCACCGTAAGGAATTGAAACTATCGTGGAATTGGCACGACAGATGTCCGGCTTAGAGGACTTAGGTGTGGAGCCATCGCGCGGGTTAGCTTGAAGAGGTTAAAGCACACAAAGAACTCAACGGGTTTATACTAGTTCGGCCCCTTCGATGAAGGTAAAAGCCTACGTCTAGTTTGGTTTGGTATTGCTTGGGCGTCGATGAACAGGGAGCGGATTGCTTGCCTGTCTCTCGACGGGTTCTTGCTTGTCCTTGAACCGCTGCCGGGTCGTCCCTTTATATAGGAGGCGACGCCCGGTCCGGTTCACAGAGTCCCGAGGCCGGTTCATAATCGTGTCCGCCTCGGTCTCTATTCTTCCTACCTTATACCTAAAGTACATGATATGACGGTTCATAAACCGTAAGCTTTACATATGGGCCCTAAGCCTCCACGGGCCGTAACCTCTAACTCATAACCTACTGGGCTTATGATAACACAACTACATTAACGTAATCCGGATCTTCCTAGCCGGTTTATACCTACTAGTAATATCCCTGATATTAGGCCCCAGATTTGATTTGAACTTGTTCATGTCAGTCTTCCAAGTCTTTGCATAAATTTCCTCTCTGTAGCTTCTCTGCTTTGTAAACCGGCTATGACGTCATCTCCAGAAATCATCTCAATCTGTCGTGACATCACCTCCGCATTTATTGCTCACCGTTGTTTGTTACCTTTGTTAAAGGCTATCCCGAAGATCGAGGCGACAACATAATCTTTATCCAATCTCCGACCTCCTTGATTCCCGCGCTTGCCGTTTCACCTCACCAGCTTTATAAATACCGCCGAGCCCTGTCCTTTTTCTTCCTTCCGCACTCCGTCTTCCTCCATCGCCCGAAGCTCCGCCGCCGTTCTTCGAGCCCGTCGCCGTCGTCAATCCAGGCCGCTGCATCACCCTGAAACGTGTCCAGAGCACTCCGCCGCCGTCTTCTTCTTCCTCGGGTACTTCTTCTTTCTCACTATAGATCTCAATCTAGGGTTCCTCCATGGCTTCCGCCATGAAACCTCGAAGCTTGCTGTTCATCCTTGTAGGTTACACTTGCAGTAGACTCAAACCTTGGATATGTTTCGAATGCGCTCCTGCTCCATGGTTTAAACTTAGATTCGGACCATAGATTCAACCCTTAGATTCATTTGATCTGTAGAAACCCTTCGTGGTTCTTCTTGTATAAGACTTTCGTATATTTCATCTTTTTCTTACGGCTCAGATCCATTTTTTCCTTAGCTTTCTGTAGAAACCTGTTTCTTCGTCTTGTAGATCTGCAAGTTTTTCACCGGTTTAACCAATCATATGCTCCTCTCGTAAAAAAATAGTCATAAGCCCGACGGTTTAGCCTCCCTTTTTCATGTTGTCATAAACCGGTAGCTGCTCACTTCACATCTGCCTCCGGGTTGCCAATGCCATTAGTCCCTTATCTAAACCGTCGATATATTTTGATGTTACACTCCGTTTTATACTTCAGTAATTAGTAATCCGGATTTTGCACTGTACCTTTCAGCGTTTCCTTTAGTCCAGATGGCCGCCAAGCAGTTTGTTTGTTGCAACTGGGCTCCTTCCCGCGTTACGGAAGAGGACTTAACCAACGCCGCTTCAATTGGTCTTCTGGCCCCCCAAGCGGTTCTGAAATGGCGCGCCCCAGGAGATGAGTGTCCCCCTACTCCTAAAGAAGGAGAAATTATCGTTTTCTCTGATCACATGGCTCGGGGTTTTAGCCCTCCCGGTTCAAAAAATTTCCGGGATGTACTGGCCGCTTTTCAGCTCCATCCTCAAGATATAGGTCCGAATTCTATATCAAACGTCTGCAATTTTCAAGTCTTCTCGGAAGCATACCTTCAAGAAGAACAAACAGTGGATTTGTTTCGAGACTTTTTCCACTTAAACCGGCAGACAGAATTTACTGCCGGACCGCATCAAGAGTTGGGCGGTGTTAGTATTCAGAAGAGAAGAGATGCGACCTTCCCTCATGCTGCTCTCCATACACACCCCAAGGAATGGAACCAATCATGGTTCTATTGCAAAGACACCTCGCCCGAAGGAGAAAACCCACTACCGGGTTACCGTGCATATCGTCTACCTGAGGATCATCCCCTGCCACAGCGCCTCAGTTCTTCAGAGCGGGCCCGGTTTGCCCCTCAGCTTGCCAAGCTTAGGGCCTTTATGGCCAACGGTTTAACTGGAGTAGATTTCGTTCGCTGTTGGCTTGCCTGGAGCATCCTTCCCCTGAGCCGGCGCTCCGGCCTGATGTGTGAGTATACCGGAAAAACGGATGAACCTCAACGCCACATTGGCATAATACTTCCTGAGAAAGAAGTCACTGAATCCGCAAAGAAGATGCTCAACATCTCCCTGGAAGAATGCAGCCAGACCGGATTGGCTCCTTTCTATGAAAACAACAAACCGCCATCAGTAAGCTCTTTCTGACCTCTTTTGCTTTTTCTGATCCGTCCATATCAATTGCCTTCTACTTATTTCTTATCTTCTGCACAGGCCAACGACCCCTTCTGGAAGAGAAAGCCTCAAGATAAGTCAGGCAAACAGCCACGCCGGAAGACGTGTGTTGTCAAGAAGAAAAAGGCGGCCGCTGCCTCCGGTTCACATCCTGAGGAAGATGATCCGGATTCCGAGGTATGAATTGATTCTGATGTGTTTTAATCTCCCTTTATCCAAATTTATGTTAACAATGTCTTTCCACAGGATTTGGTTGAAGGAAGTAAATCGGCGGAAGTTGAGGTAATCTCTCTTTCTTCAGATTCAGAACCGCCGGCGCCCAAAATTCATCGGGCGTCCCGGAAATACCCTTTTCTCATCCTTACGCTCAATTGGACCCCAAATTTCTTTTGAAGAAGCAACGTCATGAAGCACGCCGGACTACGCGCCATAGTGGCCATGTAGTAGAATCCTCCGGAATATCTCTTACTCCGGCTCGCAGGCGCCGCTTTGAGGTTTTACTTTTTCCAACTCTTCTCCATCCCAAGGCCGGACTTATATGTAAACCGCTTAAACCGTCTGATCCTATCTATCAGGAGACTCCTTTGTCCTCTTCTGGTGAGTCGACTGCCACACAGGTCCCTGTACTGAAGACCGTGCCTGGGTTAGTCCCTTTCAATATCCGGTTTATCTTTGTATTTGTCCCTTGATGATTCTCATTGTTCCTTCAATTTTCTTTAGCAAACCCAAGCCTAGCAAGAAGGCGAAGGCCACCAAAGCGGCTGCCGAGACTACTACCGCTGAACCGGCGGCTGATCCGGATGAAGTCATCCCTCCAGAGAGCGATCCTGCAACTCAGTTTGATGATCCTGCTCCCATGGACCATGATGACATTGTTGCCTAGGAAGAAACCAATGTGGAAAATGTAGTTGAACCGGCGAGTCCTGTACGGGTTAGCCCTCCTCGGACTAACCCGGCTCCTGTTAGCCCGGCCCCTACTGTTGCGCCTTCTCAGCCAACCAATGCCTCTTCTCCGGATGTTCAGATAACCGGGACATGTTTTATCGCTCATGCTGAGCCTATCATCTTGGCCAAGCATACTGCTAAAGAGGAGAAGCTTCAAGAAGAGAAGGGCAAGTGGAGCACGGACTTGTCCAGCTATGCCGAATTGAGTGCCCAAGAGCTTTATTCCGGGTACTTGAACCGGCTTCATACCAGCTGCGATTATGAATTGGGCTTGGTTAATATGATGAAGGATAAGTACGAGGTAACTTCCTTCACTTGTCTTTGTTTTGTATTCTTTGTACTTCTATTTTTATGCCATAGTAGCCCCCAAGTACCGGTTTAGCTTCGTTGTAGGTAAACCGATACTTCCAATGTATGCAGAATGGACTTACATTAGCCCCCAAGTGCCAGGGGCATAACTTGTTTTATGTGCCTGGGACTTGTCTGAATTTCTCTTTTAATACTTCAACTGCACATTAGCCCCCAAGTGTCAAGTGGATAACTTGTTTATATGCTTGAGACTTGTCTGAATTGTCTTCTACTCCACTTGATTTCCTTGCAGGTTGACTTGACCCGAAGGGCTGCAGAGGTAACTGAGCTCCGGAACAAACTGGACGCTACTGAAACTGCTGCTGCCAAAGCTAAGGAAGAGCTTGCTCTGAACTTAACCAGCGCTGAAAAGTTGAAAAATGATTTTGAAGCGGAGCGGTCCGCCTGGGAGGTGCAGAGGAATGCTCTTGAGAAAAGAGCAAAGGATGCTGAATTTGCCCTTAATCCGGTGACACAAGAGCTGACCGGTTTGAGGCAGCAAATAGAACTTATGACCTCTGCTATCTTTGGTGAGCACTCAATTTGCCTATGTTTTCTTCTCTGCAATCTTTATTCCGCTCCGGTTTAACTTTAATAATCATATCCAGGGCGACGCATAACCCATCTTGGGGATGATATCCGGAGCCTCTTATACTCTGGTTGAGCAGCTATATTCCGTCGCTCAAAGGATTATAAGTGCAATGTCCCATCACAAAGCGGCCCCCACTACTATCCAAGGTACTTTGGAGAAGCTATCTATACTGCCTGTACGCTTGGAAGAAGTGAAGAAATCTGCTGCACGGGCCGGCTCTCTTGTAGCACTGACTAGGGCCAAGGCATGGGTTCCAGACTTTGATCCGGAGGAAGCTATGAACGGGTACCCCAGCAACAAGGAAGATGGATCTGCCTTCTCTGGCAAGGACCTCCATGCTTTAACCAAGGAGATGCGTCCTCTTGCCAGCAAGCTTGCTGATGAAGCGGACCTGACTAGGTATCATCCGGCATATGACTTAGAAAATGAATGGGTGGAACGGCCGGTTTATGATACCGAGAATCTGATCCCGCCAGTGCGTGCCCTTCACAGCAGGAAGAAGAAGCATAAGTTCGCTCAGTTTAACTCTTAGCTGCTGTAATCTGTTACCAGAAAACTTTAATCCGTTCAAGCCTGCAAGTGCCTTGTAATAGGATAGTTCGAAACATTGTTTGTCTCAATTTGGATGTCATAGTTTGACTTGGTGTCTGCTAATTTTAATCCCTTGTCTGCTATGGTTGATCTGTTTATGTTATCTGTATCTGCATAGATAACGCTAAAAAGATGTCCTGGCGGTTTACCGCCGGACCTATTACTTTGCTCCCATAAGCATATATATTGAAAGGGTATCTGTTTTATACTCAAAAATACTTCATACCTTTGATTAAGTGTGCCTGACTTCCTTAATCCGGTAGGCATAATTGAACATGTAAATTCTGATTAGGCTCTTGGCCCTCTTGGTGCTTACCCAATGATTGTTCCGGGCTATGATAAACACCGATTTAAATCACGCTGGTGTTTTTATGACCCAGACTTTTGTAGTTATGAAGTCAACTTTGAAGTTGTCCAGCTCCGGATCAAAACCACAGAAATCTTTGAAAAATCACCAAACACAAAACACTGTTGCAAATAAGACCATGTAGTCGAGGCTTTTTGCGAGCTGCCAGGCTCCATATTTGCCAATCAATGGATGCGACCGAAGGGGCTATGATTCGTTTTGCCAATCAATGGGTGCGATCCAAGGAGCAATGATTTCTTTTGCCAATCAATGGATGTAATCCAAGGAGCAAGAACTTTTTCTTTTGCCAATCAATGGATGTAATCCAAGGAGCAAGAACTTTTTTCTTTTGCCAATCAATGGATGTAATCCAAGGAGCAAGAACTTTTTCTTTTGCCAATCAATGGATGTAATCCAAGGAGCAAGAACCTTTTGTTTTGCCAATCAATGGATGTAATCCAAGGAGCAAAAACTTTTTCTTTTGCCAATCAATGGATGTAATCCAAGGAGCAAGAACCTTTTCTTTTGCCAATCAATGGATGTAATCCAAGGAGCAAGAACTTTTTCTTCGCCAATCAATGGATGTAATCCAAGGAGCAAGAACTTTTCTTTTGCCAATCGATGGATGTAATCCAAGGAGCAAGAACTTTTTCTTTTGCCAATCAATGGATGTAATCCAAGGAGCAAGAACTTTTCTTTTGCCAATCAATGGATGTAATCCAAGGGGCGATGATTCGAAGACGATCATATAAACCGGACCAGAACGGTTTAAGTGAGGATTCGAATGTGATCCGTAGCCTCCTAGTGACCGTGGAGGTAGAGGTACCTAGGAAAGAGTTGCGCTTGAAAGACAAGTCCTGGTTGGTCCCTTATAGAATTGTCCTGCATAGCAAAATAGACTAACCAAAGCATCTGAGTTAACTCTCATAAGACACTTATTTAGAAGAAAAAAAGGCTGATCCCCCAGTTTACCAGGGGTGCCAGTTTATTTATTAATAATAATATATACATGATACATGAAGCGGAGCTCATGGCTCAAGTGTAGTAAGGCCGCAGAAGGGCAATGTTCCACGGCCTCTTCGTCTCTTCCTCTGCTGTCCGTGAATCTTTGTGTTCTCGAACGTCCACCAGGTAGTATGACCCGTTGTGTAGGTTCTTGCTGACCACAAAGGGTACTTCCCAAGGTGGGGATAACTTGTGCATATCTGTCTGGTCCTGGATGAGCCGGAGTACCAAGTCCCCCTCTTGGAACGTCCTGGTCTTAACCCGGCGGTTGTGATATCTGCGCAGGTCCTGCTGATAAATTGCAGATCGTGCTGCTGCTATGTCACACTCTTCGTCCAGCCGGTCTAAACTGTCCTGTCTTGCTTGCTCATTGGCCGCTTCAACATAAGCCGCCACCCGTGGTGAGTCGTGCCGGATATCACTTGGAAGAACTGCTTCAGCACCGTACACCATGAAAAAAGGTGTGTAGCATGTAGACCTGTTAGGCGTAGTATTGATGCTCCAGAGGACAGAAGGTAACTCCTCAACCCAGCACCCTGGTGTTCTTTGCAAGGGAGTCATAAGCCGGGGCTTGATGCCTCGCAAAATCTCTTGATTGGCCCTTTCAGCTTGACCATTGGATTGAGGGTGAGCTACAGAAGACACATCTAGGCGAATATGTTCCCTTTGACAGAATTCTTCCATCTCTCCCTTGGATAGATTGGTGCCATTATCAGTAATAATGCTGTGTGGAAAGCCAAACCGGAAAATTACCTTTTTGATGAATTTAACCGCTGTTGCTGCATCACACTTACTGACAAGCTCTGCCTCAATCCACTTTGTAAACTTGTCCACTGCCACCAACAGGTGAGTTTTTTTGATCTTGGGATCGTTTAAAAGGCCCAAGCATATCAAGCCCCCAAGTCGCAAACGGCCAAGTAATTGGAATCATCCGCAGCTCCTGTGCCGGAATAAGAGCACGCCGTGAAAATTTCTGACAAGCGTCGCATTTCCGGACTAGATCCTCCGCATCAGCATGGGCTGTTAACCAGTAGAACCCATGACAGAAAGCTTTAGCTACCAAGGACTTTGAACCGGCTGATGACCACAATCCCCTTCATGAATCTCTCGAAGAATGTCACAGCCTTCTTCCGATGATACGCACCGCTAAACGCCCCAGAAACGCTGCGGTGATGAAGTTCTCCGTTAACAATTGTCATGGACTTGGATCGCCGGATTATCTGCCTAGCTTCAATCTCATCATCTGGAAACTCTCCTCGGCTCAGGTACGCCAAGTAAGGGAGTGTCCAATTCGGAATAACATGAAGTGCCGCAACCAGCTGTGCTTCCGGATCAGGAACAACCAAATCCTCCTCCGATGGTACCTGAACTGATGGACTGTGTAGCTCGTCCAAGAAAGTATTCGGCGGCACCGGTTTACGCTGAGAACCCAGTCGGCTTAGAGCATCAGCCGCTTCATTTTTCCGCCGATCTATGTGATCCACTTGATATCCCTTGAAACATCCTGCAACTGCTTCAACTTCTCGCCTGTAAGCTGCCATGAGAGGGTCTTTAGAGTCCCACTTGCCAGATACTTGTTGCGCCACTAAATCTGAATCACCAAAGCACTTGCCCGGCTCAAGTTCATCTCCTTAGCCATCCGCAGGCCATGAAGCAGTGCCTCATATTCAGCCGCATTGTTAGTGCAAGGAAACATTAGTCGGAGGACATAACAAAATTTGTCACCTCGTGGGGAAGTTAACACAACTCCAGCCCCCGAGCCTTCTAATTGCCTTGAACCGTTGAAGTGAATAGTCCAGTATGTATGATCCGGATTGTCCTCTGGTGCTTGCAATTCTGTGCAATCATTGATGAAATCTACCAATGCTTGTGATTTGATAGCAGTACGTGGTACATACTTCAATCCGTGTGGGCTAAGCTCAATGGCCCACTTTGCTACTCTGCCAGTGGCTTCTCTGTTCTGGATTATATCCCCCAACGGAGCCGAGCTAACGACAGTGATTGGGTGGCCCTGGAAGTAGTGCTTCAGCTTCCGGTTTGCCATAAACACGCCATACACCAGCTTCTGTCAGTGTGGGTACCTTTGCTTCGATTCAATTAGAACCTCACTGACGTAATAAACCGGGCGCTGAACCGGATATTCCTTGCCTGCTTCTTTGTGCTCCACCACAATTGCCACACTAACTACACGGGCATTGGCGGCCACGTATAACAGCAGCGGCTCGTTGTCAACAGGGGCAGCAAGGACCGGTGGTTCTGCTAGTTGCCGCTTCAAGTCCTCAAACACAGCATTTGCAGCATCGCTCCATATAAACCGGTCTATCTTTTTCAGCATCTGATAAAGCGGAATTGCCTTCTCTCCCAAACGGCTGATGAATCGGCTTAACGCTGTAATCCGGCCTGCTATGCGCTGGACATCATTGATGCAAGCCGGTTTAGTCAAGGACGTGATCGCCTTGATCTTCTCCGGATTGGCTTCTATTCCCCTGTTTGATACTAGGAACCCAAGGAGCTTGCCTGCCGGAACACCAAAAACACACTTCTCCGGATTAAGCATCATCTCATAAACCCGAAGGTTGTCAAAGGTTTCTTTTAGGTCCTCTATCAGCGTCTCCTCCTTCCTTGATTTCACAACGATGTCATCCACATAAGCATGGACATTTTTTTCCAATCTCCCCCTTAAGAAAGTTCTGTACGCAACGCTGATAAGTTGCTTGGGCACTCTTAAGCCCAAAGGGCATAGATACATAGCAGAAGGCTCCAAAGGGAGTTATGAAGGCTGTATTCTCCTGGTCCTTAACCGCCATCTTGATCTGGTGATACCCTGAATATGCATCCAAAAAACTTAGCCGCTCACATCCCGCCGTAGCATCAATGATCTGATCAATACGGGGGAGAGCAAAAGGATCAGTTGTACAAGCCTTGTTTAGGTCTGTGTAATCCACACACATCCTCCACTTTCCATTTTTCTTTAACACCAGAACTGGATTAGCCAACCACTCCGGATGGAACACCTCAGCTATGAACCATGTGGCCAAAAGCCTGGCCACTTCTTCACCTATAGCCTTGGGCCTTTCTTCATTGAAGCGGCGCATATACTGCTTGACCGGTTTGAACTTCGGATCAATATAAAGACTGTGCTCAGCGAGTTCCCTCGATATACCTGGCATGTCAGAAGGTTTCCATGCAAAGATATCCCGGTTCTCACGGATGAACTCGATGAGCGCGCTTTCCTATTTGGGGTCAAGGTTAGCGCTGATAGTGAACTGCTTGGATGAGTCGCCTGGCACAAAGTCAACTTGCTTAGTTTCCTCTGCCGATTTAAACTTCAACGCTGGATCATGCTCTGTAGTTGGCTTCTTTAACGGGGACATATCTGCCGGATCAACGTTGTCTTTGTAGAACTTCAACTCCTCTGTAGCACATACTGCCTCTGCATAGGCTGCGTCTCCTTCCTCGCACTCCAATGCAATCTTGCGACTTCCATGAACCGTGATAGTTCCCTTGTGACCCGGCATCTTGAGCTGTAGATAAACATAGCACGGTCTAGCCATAAATTTGGCGTAAACCGGCCTTCCAAACAGAGCATGATATGGGCTCCGGATTTTTACAACCTCAAAGGTTACTGTCTCTGACCTGGAGTCCTACTCATCTCCAAAGGTGACCTCTAGATCAATTTTCCCAACTGGGTAAGCCGATTTACCTGGCACCACTCCATGGAACACTGTGTTGGACTGTCTCAACTTCTTGTCCGTCAACCCCATACGACGGAAAGTCTCGTAGTATAAGATGTTGATGCTGCTGCCACCATCCATGAGTACCTTTGTGAATTTGTAGCCACCCACCTGTGGTGCCACCACTAAGACCAATTGGTCCGGATTATCAATCCGCGGCGGGTGATCCTCTCTGCTCCACACAATAGGTTGTTCTGACCAACGCAGGAAACGTGGTGTTGCCGGTTCAACTTCGTTTACCGCCCGCTTCAGGATCTTTTGATCCCTTTTGCACAAACTCGTAGTAAAGACATGGTACTGTCCACTACTTAGCTCCTTCGGATTACTCTGATATCCGGATTGCTGTTGCTGTTGACGCTGCTGATTGCCTTGGTTATTGTAACCACCCTCACCATGCTGGTGGTTGCCCTGGTTGTTATAACCGCCCTGACCATGCTGCTGGTGGTTGCCTTGGTTGTAGTTATTGTTGCCGCCATGATATCCTGATCCGGATCCATTACCCTGGTGACCCGGACCTTGAAAACCGGAACTCGAGCCGTCGCCCGGTGGTCCATTGTCGTATTTGGCTTGTCTCATGGCCTCTACCATGATCCGACATTGCCCCCATGTATGTTTAGCTGGGTGTTCCTTTGTGCTATGTTTCGGGCAAGGCTCGTTCAATTGTCGATCCAGATTGATGGATCCTCCCCCGCTCCGTGGAGGTGGCCTACCCTTGCGGCGCTGAAAATTTCCTTGAACATTGGTATTGGTGTAGGATCGAAAGTATGTCTAGAGGGGGGGTGATTAGACTACTTGTAAATATAAAAATTCTGCCTTTTGACAAAGAACAGTTTTGGTAGTTTCTCAATAATGATCAAGTCAAACATCACCCTACACATGCAATTCTAGAGTATTGGCAGCGGAAAGTAAATTGCACATGTAGTAAAGAGAGGTGGAGAAGAGCAAACGCAATTTGGAGACGCGGTAATTTTTCCCGTGGTTCCGATAGGTGGTGCTATCGTACATCCACGTTGATGGAGACTTCAACCCACGGAGGGTAACGGCTGCGCGAGTCCATGGAGGGCTCCACCCACGAAGGGTCCACGAAGAAGCAACCTTGTCTATTCCATCATGGCCTACGCCCACGGAGGGCTAGCCTTACTCGGGGTAGATCTTCACGAAGTAGGCGATCTCCTTGCCCTTACAAACTTCTTGGTTCAACTCCACATCTCGATGACGGAGGCTCCCAAGCGACACCTAACCAATCTAGGAGGCACCACCCTCCAAAAGGTAATAGATGTTGTAGATGATGATGAACTCCTTGCTCTTGTGCTTCAAATGATAATCTCCCCAACACTCAACTCTCCTCACTGATTTGGCTGTGGTGGAAGAAAGGATTGAGTGGAAAGCAACTTGGGAAGGTTAGAGATCAAGTTTCATATGGTAGGAGTGGAGCAACTTGATCTCAACACAAGGGTAGGTAGTTCTCTTCTCAGAAAGTGTAAGGTAGGAGTGGTAGTTCTTTCTGATGGCTCTCTCCACGAATGAAGAGGGGTTGGAGGGGTATATATAGCCTCCACACAAAATCCAACCGTTACACACATAATTGAGCAATCTCGGTGAGACCGAAGTGGACAACTCGGTCAGACCGAAAGTTCAAATAATGTGAACGTTGGGGTTTTCGGTGGGACCGAAAATACCATCTCGGTTATTCCGATTTGAGCAAAGACAGGAGCTTGCCAGTTTTGGTAAGACCGACTTTATCATCTCGGTGACACCGATATGATGACAGAGGGTTACAGAAGCTTGGCAGCCCATGTTTCGGTGAAACTGATTTCAAACTCGGAATATCCGATTTTTCTAGGGTTTGGCTTATGGCTGAGGTGGTTCATCTCGGTGTGACTGAGTTTGGATAATCGGTGGGACCGAGATTACTTATGAGTGTATTTTGTAGTGAAGGTTGCTGATAGTTTGAGGAGATATATCACTAAGCACTTGAGCAACCAGATCATCAACATAACCTCATCCCCTTTTAATAGTATTGGCTTTTCCTATGGACTCAATGTGATCTTGGATCACTAAACCAAAAATGGAGTCTTGAGCTTTTGCCAATGCTTGCCTTAGCATTTTGAGGGGTCCACTTCTTCAGTCATTGCCATACCCATATCACTGAACTTCTCTGAAATGATTCTCAAGTAACTATTAGTTCAATGATATATATGTTGTTATTAATTGCCAAAACCACCCGGGGATTAGTTGCACTTTCAATCTCCCCCTTTTTGGTAATTGATGACAACATATAGATCAAAGCTTCGACAAGAGATATAATCAATGAATAATATTGTCGCTTTGAGAAGTATGTGATAAGCAAGAGCTCCCCCTAAATTTGTGCATTATTTAAAATTTGCGTTTGAATGCAAATGCACAATCGATTAGGATCATGGGTCACTCTTCCATGTCACATACATCTTGGTGGAGCGCACAAAATGATAAGAATGAATAGCATGCACCCAATCACCAAGACATGAGTAAATAGCCATACAAGATAGGAATAGCATATGATAAGCATTAAGCACACATTAAAGCATAGTATGACCAAGCACTCATTAAGGTAGCATCAAACGTAGTACCAAGCACACGAAAGTTTCAAAAACCAAAAGTACCAAAAGTATCTCAAGGAAACCGCAAAAGAACGAAAGAGCACTCTCTCTCTCGAAGCCCTATGATCTATACAATTTCTCCCCCTTTGGCAACAAGTTACCAAAAAGTTCGAAAAAGCATAGAGCTAAGCGTCACTGTGGGCTCTGCTGGCGGCTCCCGTCTGGGTTGATGTCGGAGTAGATATGACGGCATCGGCGAAGACTTCAGCTGATGTCTGTGCTGGAGGAGTGGACACTGGAGCTGTGGCTGGAGTGACTGCTGGAGCTGTGGGAGGTGCTGAAGCGGTAGTCCTGGTGTCAGTCACTGGAATAACAGCTGATCGGGATCCTCTGGGAATCGGAGCAGTCTGTCGCTGAGAGTCCTGGACTAGGTCATCCTGCACAAGCTCTGCCTTGTCCTGCTTTGCTTCCTCCATATCTGCCTCAAGCTTGTTGACGGTCACCTGAATTTCAGTCAGCTTCACGTCCAGAGCGTGGATCTTCTCGTCAACAATCCTCTCTAGGCTCTCCTGAGATTGTTCAATGCTGGCCAGGCGTTGTTCAATCCTTTGGGTAGCTTGAAGAATCTGCTCTCCGAAACTCTTTTGTTTAGCTACTGCTGCTGCTTCTTTATCAGCCTTGGCTTTCTTAGCAGCTTCTATCTTGGCTTGACCTTCAACAGATGTTGGATCCTCCTCGTCCATCACAACAACATTGTCTTCATGCTCTGGCTGCAGGGGTAAGTGTTTCCTATCCAACAAGAATTTGCCCGTGCCAAACTTGGCATTGATAAGCATCTGAATCTGTGGGGCAAATCCACATGACCTCTTCTGGTCAGCTGCAGTCCTCTTAATGGTCTCTACCATTAAGTCCATCACCTTGAAAGGTGCCTTCTCATCAAGTATATGCAACATGTTGATAGAATACCCTCTGATCATGCGATGATCTCCAGACTTGGGCATCAAGGTATGCCTCAGAATAGTGTTAGTGGTAGGTAAACCTGCCTGGAGATAGTAGACTGAGCCGAGCTTCCATACTTCCAAATCTGCTGCGGGGATCTCCTTGTACATGTTTTTCATGGAATCATGATTCTTCTTTGGAATCCCATAGACATCAATGTCATCCTCTCGTTGCACTGGAGCATTCAGAAGTTCTGCCCATTCTTCAAAAGAAGAAGAAAATCTCTGACCTTCAGTCATCCAGGTGATCTTCCCATCAGGATAGAAGTGAGCTGTGGCATAGAATTGCATAATCATATCATCGTTCCAATCTGTCAATTTCTGACCCACAAACTCAGCAACTCCACATGCAGTGAAGCTTTCATGCACATGGGGAAAGAAGTCTCTGTGCTCTTCGCTGTCAATGTATTCCTAGTCAACGTATCTGGTGTCTGCGACTATGGGCTTCTTGTCCATCAGCACAGTCTCATAGAAGTCCTGCTGCTCTCTGGTGTGGAATCTGGGGTCTACAGCAGTTCTTCTCCTCACGGCATATGGGTCAGCTTGTCTCCATAGCCTGAGACCTCTATCTTTCCTTGCCTTCATATCCTCGGCTTGAGGATGAGCATCATTGTGAAATGGCAGTTTTGGACGGAGTTTCAGCAACACTTGTTCTTCCTCATCAGACTCAGCTGGTGGCACATCACCCTTGTTCTTCTCAGATGCTGGAATGTTTCTGGTAGTCCTCTTGGGCTTGGCAGCAGGCTTTGCTGGAGCTGCCTTGGCTTGAGCAGATTTCTTGGGCTTTGAAGTGGCTCCGGCCTTAATGGCATCACCCATGAGCTTCTGCTTCTGAGGAGCAGGCTGGGGTGCTTCTTCTTCTTCCTCATCCTCGACTGCTGCATCTGCATGAGGATCACTATACACAACCCTCTTTCTCTTGGAGGTTTTCTTCACTTTGCTTGGGGCTGGCTCTCCCAAGTTCAGCTTCTTGGCAACAGCTGACTGCTTGACTTTGCTGGTGCCCTTCTTAGACTGCTGACCTTGTTGCTCTTTGGCAACAACCTTCCTCTTAGGCTTGGAGGACACCTCTTCCTCAGCAACGAAATCAGAATCCTCATCATCAGAATTCTTCTCCTTTCTAGCTCTGGTGGCTGCAGGAGGCAAGCCACTTGGTGTACTCCTCTCACCATCATCAAATGAACTACTAGTCTCAGGACTAGTGTCTGCTTCAGGAATGTCCGCAAAAGGTGACTCTGACCTGTTCTGACTGTCACTGGCATCTGACATGGCTGACAACCTGTGAATAGATAAGGTATAGGCAGAGAAGAAGAGTTATCACAAACTGCAGAAGTTTTTGCAAAAAAAAAATGAGTTCAAATTTTAGTTTTAAGTTTTCACAGAAGGCATTTCGGTCAGACCGATTTTCAGTTTCGGTGAATCCGAAGTGTGTAACAGAAACTTTACACACCACTTTCGGTTTGACCGAAGTGGGTTTCGGTCCTGCCGATACACTAGGGTTTCACTAAAACTATATTTCGGTCACACCGATTTGCACAACTCGGTTGGACCGAAAGGTGCAGTGCAATGGCCAGAGGCCGAATCGGTCACACCGAAATTTTAAAATCGGTTTCACCGAGATGTGTTCCGTGGAAACCTAACCCTAAGAATTTTACTCAAAACTAGTTCAAACGAACCGATCTGGTGGAAAAGAAGATTTCAATCGTGGCCAGATATTGGGCAAACCAAACGTGCATCGAATCGGAGATGGGAGCACGAGTGGGATCAAGACTCACCCTAACTTGGTGGAGTCTCTCTACGGCGGCAACGGCGCGGAGGAGAAGGCCGTTGACGGCGACGGAGACCTGCGGCGAGGGCGCACAGGCGACGACGGCGACGATCCGGAGATCAGGGCGACAGCAGCAGGGGATGTGGGGCGAAAACGTTTGAAGGAGTAATCAACGCGCGCTGCCCTCAGTATATATATCCCTTTGCTGTCGGTGGGACCGAGTTGGAAAACTCGGTGGCACCGAGATGGATAACTGCGAGGCAGTTACACATTTCGGTCACGCCGAGATTTAGAACTCGGTTTCACCGAGATGAAACCTAGATCAGTCTAAATGCTTTCGGTTTGACCGAGTTTGAGAAAGTTGGTCTGACCGAAATCACTTAGAAGGTTTTGGAAGTTAGCCCTTGACGGATCGGTGGCTCCGAGTGCTCCTCACTCGGAGGGTCCGAAAATGACTTGTTCAAAGTTTGTGATATAAGCATGAATAGAATTTGAGACAAGAAAGCATAGATAGCTAGGGGAGGTACTTAGGCATTCTTGTCCATCCATTTGGCCAGAAAAAAAATCAAAACAACCAAAACAACAAATGGATGTCCTCGAATGGACAAAATCATGCATTCAACATGCTCACACAATAAGATAGCAAATGAAATATGTGTCAAACATGCACAACCAAACCTCTAGCTACTAGCACACAATTTGTCGATGACTAGGTCATCTTTATATGAGTATTTTGACTTAGGAGCCAAATGAGAACATTTGATCATAGGTCATACTCATCGTTTAAGCACAAGTGGGGTTACCACTTTTACATAAAGCATTGATGTGTTCACATCATTTGAAGATGCTTTAGCTCAATTTTTAGAGCAAAGCTCCCCCTAGATGTGAGAACCCCTTTTAAAGGGTCAAACTAACCTTGGGTTGTCGTAGAAGACTTCATGTAGATGTTGAAGATGTGGATGCTCAATGTTGATGTAGATCATCAAGAGTTGGGAGCTATCCTTTGGATTAGGGCACTTTCAATACCTACATGGGTTAGTCCCACAAGGAACAAACAAGGATATCCATAGACATAGATTGAAGTTCACAATAGATGATGTCCATGAAAGCAATGATTACCTTGTCCCTTGACTTTTCAACAAGAGGTTTTGTGACTCCATGAACTAGTGCATGATGTGGAAGTTGATTGCACAAGTTCTTGCCAAAATGAATGTGAGTGAAGTATGTTGGCGGAGTCACCCTCAAGAACTTTCTAGTTCTTCTTCTTCGGGATCCACATCATCTTGATGGGAATCCTTTGAAGGAAATATGCCCTAGAGGCAATAATAAAGATGTTATTTGTATTTCCTTATATCATGATAAATGTCTTTTATTCATGCTAGAATTGTATTAACCGGAAACTTAGTACATGTGTGAATACATAGACAAAACAAAGTGTCCCTAGTATGCCTCTACTAGACTAGCTCATTGATCAAAGATGGTTATGTTTCCTAGCCATAGACATGAGTTGTCATTTGATCAACGGGATCACATCATTAGGAGAATGATGTGATGGACAAGACCCATTCGTTAGCATAGCACTATGATCGTTTAGTTTTACTGCTATTGCTTACTTCATGACTTATACATGTTCCTATGACTATGAGATTATGCAACTCCCGAATGCCGTAGGAATACCTTGTGTGCTATCAAACGTCACAACGTAACTGGGTGATCATAAAGATGCTCTACAGGTGTCTCCGAAAGTATTCGTTGTGTTGGCATAGATCAAGATTAGGATTTGTCACTCCGAGTGTCGGAGAGGTATCTCTGGGCCCTCTCGGTAACACACATCACAATAAGCCTTGCAAGCAAAAAGACTAATGAGTTAGTCACGAGATGATGAGTTACGGAACGAGTAAAGAGACTTGCCAGTAACGAGATTGAACTAGGTATAGAGATACCGACGATCGAATCTCGGGCAAGTAACATACCGTTGACAAAAGGAACAACATATGTTGTTATGCGGTTCTGACCGATAATAGATCTTTGTAGAATATGTAGGAGCCAATATGAACATCCAGGTTCCGCTATTGGTTATTGACCGGAGATGAGTCTCGGTCATGTCTACATAGTTCTCGAACCCGTAGGGTCCGCACGCTTAACGTTTGATGACGATCGGTATTATGAGTTTATGAGTATTGATGTAACGAAGGTAGTTCAGAGTCCCGGATGAGATCACGGACATGACGAGGAGTCTCGGAATGTCCGATACATAAAGATTGATATATTGGACGACTATATTCGGACACCGGAAGTGTTCCGGGAAAGTTTCGGATTTATCGGGATTGCCGGAGGGGGTTACCGGAACCCCCTACGAGAGGGGATGGTCCATAGTGGGCCTAAAGGGAAAGAGAGAGGCAGCCCATAGGGCTGGCCGGCGCCCCCACCTAGGGTTCCTAGTTGGACTAGGATTGGGGGGGGGGCGCCACCTCTCCTATTCCTTTCCCTCTTCTTTCTTTTGGTGAATCCTACTAGGAATAGGATTGCAATCCTATTCCTAGTAGGACTCCTTCCCTAGCCGCACCAGGAGGAGTTGGCCGGCCTCCCTCCCTTGCTCCTTTATATACGGGGGCAGGGGGGCACCCAAAGACACACAAGTTGAATTGTTTTAGCCGTGTGCGGTGCCCCCCTCCACAGAATCACACCTCGGTCATACCGTCGCGGAGCTTAGGCGAAGCCCTGCGCCGGTGAACACATCATATCCGTCACCACGCCGTCGTGCTGACGAAACTCTCCCGTGAAACTCAACTGGATCAAGAGCTCGTGGGACGTCATCAAGCTGAACGTGTGCTGAACGCGGAGGTGCCGTACGTTCGGTGCTTGATCGGTTGGATCGCGAAGAAGTTCGACAACATCAACCGCGTCACTTGACGCTTCCGCTCCCGGTCTACGAGGGTACGTAGACACACTCTTCCCTCTCGTTGCTATGCATCTGGTAGATAGATCTTGCGTGATCGTAGGAAAATTTTAAAATACTACGTTCCCCAACAGTGGCATCATGAGCCAGGTCTATGCGTAGATGATATGCACGAGTAGAACACAATGAGTTGTGGGCGATACTAGTCATACTGCTTACCAGCATGTCATACTTTGCTTCGGCAGTATTGTGAGATGAAGCGGCCCGGACCGACATTACGCGTACGCTTACGCGAGACTGGTTACACCGTTACGAGCACTGGTTGCTTAAAGGTGACTGGCGGGTGTCTGTCTCTCTCACTTTAGCTGAATCAAGTGTGGCTACGCCCGGTCCTTGTGAAGGTTAAAACAGCACATACTTGACGAAACATCGTTGTGGTTTTATATGCGTAGGTAAGAACGGTTCTTGCTAAGCCCGTAGCAGCCACGTAAAACTTGCAACAACAAAGTAGAGGACGTCTAACTTGTTTTTGCAGGGCATGTTGTGATGTGATATGGTCAAGACATGATGAGTTATACGGTTTTGTATGAGATGATCATGTTTTCTAAAGTTATCGGCAACTGGCAGGAGCCATATGGTTGTCGCTTTATTTTATGAAATGCAATCGCCATGTAATTGCTTTACTTTATCACTAAGCGGTAGCGATAGTTGAGGAAGCAATAGTTGGCGAGGCGACAACGATGCTACGATGGAGATCAAGGTGTCGCGTCGGTGACGAAGGTGATCATGACGGTGCTTTGGAGATAGAGATCAAAAGCACAAGATGATGATGGCCATATCATATCACATATTTTGATTGCATGTGATGTTTATCTTATTATGATTCTTATTTTGCTTAGAACGACGGTAGCATTATAAGATGATCCCTTACTAAATTTCAAGGTATAAGTGTTCTCCCTGAGTATGCACCGTTGCGAAAGTTCGTCGTGCCGAGACACCACGTGATGATCGGGTGTGATAAGCTCTACGTTCAAATACAACGGGTGTAAGCCAGTTTTGCACACGCAGAATACTCGGGTTAAACTTGACGAGCCTAGCATATGTAGATATGGCCTCGGAACACTGGAGACCGAAAGGTCGAGCGTGAATCATATAGTAGATATGATCAACATAAGATGTTCACCATTGAAACTACTCCATCTCACGTGATGATCGGACATGGTTTAGTTGATTTGGATCACGTGATCATTTAGATGACCGGAGGGATGTCTATCTAAGTGGGAGTTCTTAAGTAATATGATTAATTGAACTTTAATTTATCATGAACTTAGTCCTGGTAGTATTAGCATATCTATGTTGTAGATCAATAGCTCGCGATGTTGCTCCCCGTTTATTTTTCATATGTTCCTAGAGAAAACCAAGTTGAAAGATGTTAGAAGCAATGATGCGGAATTGTTCATGATCTGAGGATTATCCTCATTGCTGCACAGAAAAATATGTCCTTGATGCACCGCTAGGTGACAGACCTATTGCAGGAGCAGATGTAGACGTTATGAACGTTTTTGACAAAAGCTCAGTATGATGACTACTTGATAGTTTAGTGCACCATGCTTTACGGCTTATAACCGGGACTTCAAAAACGTTTTGAACGCCACAGAGCATATAAGATGTTCCAAGAGTTGAAATTAGTATTTCATACTCATGCCCGTGTCGAGAGGTATAAGACCTCTGACAGTACTTTGCCTACAAGATGGAGGAGAATAGCTCAACCAGTGAGCATGTGCTCAGATTGTCTGGGTACTACAATTACTTTAATCAAGTGGGAGTTAATCTTCCAGATAAGATAGTAATTGACAAAGTTCTCTAGACACTATCACCAAGTTAGTAGAACTTCGTGATGAACTATAATATGCAAGGGATGACGAAAGTAATTCCCGAGCTCTTCACGATGCTGAAATCGGCGAAGGTAGAAATCAAGAAAGAGCATCAAGTGTTGATGGTTAACTAGACCACTTGTTTCAAGTAAAGGGCAAAGGGATAGAAGGGGAACTTCAAGAAGAATGACAAGCAAGTTGTCACTCCCGTGAAGAAACCCAAAGCTAAACTCAAGCCTGAAACAAGTGCTTCTACTGCAAAGGAAATGGTCACTAGAAGTGGAACTGCCCTAGATATTTGGCGGATAAGAAGGATGGCAAAGTGAACAAAGGTATATTTGATATACAGATTATTAATGTGTATTTTACTAGTGTTCATAGCAACCCCTCGGTATTTGATATTGGTTCAGTTGCTAAAGAGTAGTAACTCGAAATGGGAGTCGCATAATGAACAGAAACTAGTTAAAGGATGAAGTGACGATGTGTATTGGAAGTAGTTCCAAGATTAATATGATCATCATCGCACACTCCCTATACTTTCGGGATTAGTGTTGAACCTAAATAAGTGTTATTTGGTGTTGAGCATGAATATGATTTGATCATGTTTATTGCAATACGTTATTCATGTAAGTTAGAGAATAACTGTTGTTCTGTTTACATGAATAAAACCTTCTATGGTCATACACCCAATGAAAATAGTTTGTTGGATCTCGATCGTGTGATACACATATTCGTAATATTGAAGCCAAAAGATGCAAGGTTAATAATGATAGTGCAACTTATTTGTGGCACTGCCGTTTAGGTCATATTGGTGTAAAACGCATGAAGAAACTCCATAATGATGGACTTTTGGAATCACTTGATTATGAATCACTTGGTGCTTGCGAACCATGCCTCATGGGCAAGATGACTAAAACTCCGTTCTCCGGAACTATGGAGCGAGCAACAGATTTGTTGGAAATCATACATACTGATGTATGTGGGCCAATGAGTGTTGAAGCTCGCGGCGGGTATCGTTATTTTCTGACCTCCACTGATGATTTGAGCAGATATGGGTATATCTACTTAATGAAACACAAGTCTGAAACATTTGAAAAGTTCAAAGAATTTCAGAGTGAAGTAGAGAATCATCGTAACAAGAAAATAAAGTTTCTACGATCTGATCGTGGAGGAGAATATTTGAGTTACGAGTTTGGTCTTCATTTGAAACAATGTGGAATAGTTTCACAACTCACGCCACCTGGAACACTACAGCGTAATGGTGTGTCCGAACGTCGTAACCGTACTTTATTAGATATGGTACGATCTATGATGTCTCTTACCGATTTACCACTATCGTTTTGGGGATATGCTTTAGAGACAGTTGCATTCACGTTAAATAGGGCACCATCTAAATCCGTTGATACGACACCTTATGAACTTTGGTTTAGCAAGAAACCAAAGTTGTCGTTTCTTAAAGTTTGGGGCTGCGATGCTTATGTGAAAACACTTCAACCTGATAAGCTCGAACCCAAGTCAGAAAAATGTGTCTTCATAGGATACCCAAAAGAGACTGTTGGGTACACCTGCTATCACAGATCCAAAGGCAAAATATTCGTTGCTAAGAACGGATCCTTTCTAGAAAAAGAGTTTCTCTCGAAAGAAGTAAGTGGGAGGAAAGTAGAACTTGATGAGGTAATTGTACCTTCTCCCGGATTGGAAAGTAGTACATCACAGGAAATTGTTCCAGTGATTCCTACACCAATTAGTGAGGAAGTTAATGATAATGATCATGAAATTCGGATCAAGTTTCTGCTGAACGTCGTAGATCAACCAGAGTACGTTCTGCACTAGAGTGGTACGGCAACCCAGTTCTGGAAATCATGTTACTAGACCATGATGAACCTACGAACTATGAGGAAGCGATGATGAGCCCAGATTCCGCAAAATGGCTTGAAGCCATGAAATCTGAGATGGGATCCATGTATGAGAACAAAGTGTAGACTTTGGTTGACTTGCCCGATGATCGGCAGGCCATCGAAAATAAATGGATCCTCAAGAGGAAGACCGACGCAGACAGTAATGTTACTGTTTACAAAGCTCGACTTGTTGCGAAAGGTTTTCGACAAGCTCAAGGAGTTGACTACGATGAGACTTTCTCACCTGTAGCGATACTTAAGTCTGTCCGAATCATGTTAGCAATTGCCGCATTTTATGATTATGAAATCTGGCAAATGGATGTCAAAACTGCATTCCTGAATGGATATCTCAAAGAAGAGTTGTATATGATGCAACCAGAAGGTTTTGTCGATCCAAAAGGTGCTAACAAAGTATGCAAGCTCCAGCGATCCATCTATGGACTGGTGCAAGCATCTCGGAGTTGGAATATATGCTTTGATGAGGTGATCAAAGCATATGGTTTTATACAGACTTTTGGAGAAGCCTGTATTTACAAGAAAGTGAGTGGGAGCTCTGTAGCATTTCTAATATTATATGTGGATGACATATTGTTGATTGGAAATGATATAGAATTTCTGGACAGCATAAAAGGATACTTGAATAAGAGTTTTTCAATGAAAGACCTCGGTGAAGCTGCTTATATATTAGGCATCAAGATCTATAGAGATAGATCAAGACGCTTAATTGGACTTTCACAAAGCACATACCTTGATAAGATTTTGAAGAAGTTCAAAATGGATCAGTCAAAGAAAGGGTTCTTGCCTGTATTACAAGGTATGAAGTTGAGTAAGACTCAATGCCAGACCACGGCAGAAAAATATAGGGAGAATGAAAGTCATTCCCTATGCCTCAGCCATAGGTTCTATATAGTATGCCATGCTGTGTACCAAACATGTTGTGTACCTTTCCATGAGTTTGTCAAGGGGGTACAATAGTGATCCAGGAGTAGATCACTGTACAGCGGTCAAAAACATCCTAAAGTATCTGAAAAGAACAAAGGATATGTTTCTCGATTATGGAGGTGATAAAGAGTTCGTCGTAAAGGGTTACGCCGATGCAAGCTTTGACACTAAAATCCAGATGACTCTAAGTATCAATCTGGATGTGTATTGAAAGTGGGAGCAATTAGCTAGAGTAGCTCTATGCAGAGCATTGTAGACATAGAAATTTGCAAAATACGTACGGATCTGAATGTGACAGACCCGTTGACTAAACTTCTCTCACAAGCAAAACATGATCACACCTTATTACTCTTGGGTATTAATCACATAGCGATGTGAACTAGATTATTGACTCTAGTAAACCCTTTGGGTGTTGGTCACATGGCGATGTGAACTATGGGTGTTATTCACATAACGATGTGAACTATCGGTATTAAATCACATGGCGATGTGAGCTAGATTATTGACTCTAGTGCAAGTGGGAGACTGAAGGAAATATGCCCTAGAGGCAATAATAAAGATGTTATTTGTATTTCCTTATATCATGATAAATGTCTTTTATTCATGCTAGAATTGTATTAACCGGAAACTTAGTACATGTGTGAATACATAGACAAAACAAAGTGTCCCTAGTATGCCTCTACTAGACTAGCTCATTGATCAAAGATGGTTATGTTTCCTAGCCATATACATGAGTTGTCATTTGATCAACGGGATCACATCATTAGGAGAATGATGTGATGGACAAGACCCATTCGTTAGCATAGCACTATGATCGTTTAGTTTTACTGCTATTGCTTACTTCATGACTTATACATGTTCCTATGACTATGAGATTATGCAACTCCCGAATGCCGTAGGAACACCTTGTGTGCTATCAAACGTCACAACGTAACTGGGTGATCATAAAGATGCTCTACAGGTGTCTCCGAAAGTATTCGTGGTGTTGGCATAGATCAAGATTAGGATTTGTCACTCCGAGTGTCGGAGAGGTATCTCTGGGCCCTCTCGGTAACACACATCACAATAAGCCTTGCAAGCAAAAAGACTAATGAGTTAGTCACGAGATGATGAGTTACGGAACGAGTAAAGAGACTTGCCAGTAACGAGATTGAACTAGGTATAGAGATACCGACGATCGAATCTCGGGCAAGTAACATACCGTTGACAAAAGGAACAACGTATGTTGTTATGCGGTTCTGACCGATAATAGATCTTCGTAGAATATGTAGGAGCCAATATGAACATCCAGGTTCCAATATTGGTTATTGACCGGAGATGAGTCTCGGTCATGTCTACATAGTTCTCGAACCCGTAGGGTCCGCACGCTTAACGTTTGATGACGATCGGTATTATGAGTTTATGAGTATTGATGTACCGAAGGTAGTTCGGAGTCCCGGATGAGATCACGGACATGACGAGGAGTCTCGGAATGTCCGAGACATAAAGATTGATATATTGGACGACTATATTCGGACACCGGAAGTGTTCCGGGAAAGTTTCGGATTTATCGGGATTGCCGGAGGGGGTTACCGGAACCCCCTACGAGAGGGGATGGTCCATAGTGGGCCTAAAGGGAAAGAGAGAGGCAGTCCATAGGGCTGGCCGGCGCCCCCACCTAGGGTTCCTAGTTGGACTAGGATTGGGGGGGGGGGGGCGCCACCTCTCCTATTCCTTTCCCTCTTCCTTCTTTTGGTGAATCCTACTAGGAATAGGATTGCAATCCTATTCCTAGTAGGAGTCCACTCCCTAGCCGCACCAGGAAGGGCCGGCCGGCCTCCCTCCCTTGCTCCTTTATATACGGGGGCAGGGGGGCACCCAAAGACACACAAGTTGAATTGTTTTAGCCGTGTGTGGTGCCCCCTCCACAGAATCACACCTCGGTCATACCGTCGCGGAGCTTAGGCGAAGCCCTGCGCCGGTGAACACATCATATCCGTCACCACGCCGTCGTGCTGACGAAACTCTCCCGTGAAGCTCAACTGGATCAAGAGCTCGTGGGACGTCATCAAGCTGAACGTGTGCTGAACGCGGAGGTGCCGTACGTTCGGTGCTTGATCGGTTGGATCACGAAGAACTTCGACAACATCAACCGCGTCACTTGACGCTTCCGCTCCCGGTCTACGAGGGTACGTAGACACACTCTTCCCTCTCATTGCTATGCATCTGGTAGATAGATCTTGCGTGATCGTAGGAAAATTTTAAAATACTACGTTCCCCAACATCCTTGGGGTTGTAGTTGAGCTTGACGAAGTAGAACTTGACGTGTCCTTGGGAACCCACTTGACCATGGCTTGAGGTGCTTCAATGAATGCATCAATCTCCTCTTGAAGCTTGTCCTAGGCTTTCAGCTTGTGGTCTTGTGGTGGAAGGTCATCTTGAGCTTGTTCCACATTGGAAGAAGTAGGATCATACTTCTCCTTTTGAGAAACAAACTGTGGAGTAGGATATTGACCTCCTTCCCACTCAACACCTTCGGCGTTGAACTTTCGCTCAAAACCAATTCCTTGATTCTTCCGGTGCCTTCCTTGCTTGCGAACAATTTCCTCAAAGTTCTTGCTTCCGGCAAGACTCTTGTAGACACCTTTCTCTATGATCCCTTTCAATAAACTATTCTCTTGCTCAAGTGTAACTTGGCTTGAAACATTGTTAGTGGAATCAAGAGAACTACTAGAAGCAACAATATTAGATTTAACATGGTTATTGTTACTACTAGAGGAAGAATTTTTCTTATGCTTGTCATGCTTAGTCTTAATAGGTGGCAAGAAATTAGACAAGAGAAGTCGTTTGGCAAGATATGAAGAACTCTTCTTTCGAAGATCGTCATTGATCGCTTTTAGAAACTCATGTTCTTGCTCTAGAGTGAGCTTCTCGAAGCGTAGCTTCTCATGAGATCTTAAGAGCTCTCTATGATCTTCTTGAGTTGTTTCATGAGCTAACTTAAGAGTGTTTAGTTCTTTAGTTAGACGCTCAATCTCCTTCATAGCATTGTCATTCGACTCTTCTCGACTATAAAGACTACTAGCATTTTCATCGTTACTAGGCTCACTAGATTTATCATGCAAGAGCTCATCTTCACCAAGCAAGTCATCCTCATCACTATTGAAGTCAATGAATTCAGGGTGTGATACCTTGGGGCCTTTAGCCATGAAGCATCTTCCAATTCCCTCATTTGGTGAATCAAATAAGTCGTAGGAGTTGGAGTTGGAGGATACGAGTGCAAGACCGGCAACACCTTCATCTTGACTGTAGTCGGAGTCGTAGGATGTTGATGCTACTGCCACCATCCATGAGTACCTTTGTGAATTTGTAGCCACCCACCTGTGGTGCCACCACTAAGGCCAATTGGTCCGGATTATCAATCCGCGGCGGGTGATCCTCTCTGCTCCACACAATAGGTTGTTCCGACCAACGCAGGAAACGTGGTGTTGCCGGTTCAACTTCGTTTACCGCCCGCTTCAGGATCTTTTGATCCCTTTTGCACAAACTCGTAGTAAAGACATGGTACTGTCCACTACTTAGCTCCTTCGGATTACTCTGATATCCGGATTGCTGTTGTTGTTGACGCTGCTGATTGCCTTGGTTATTGTAACCACCCTCACCATGCTGGTGGTTGCCCTGGTTGTTATAACCGCCCTGACCATGCTGCTGGTGGTTGCCTTGGTTGTAGTTATTGTTGCCGCCATGATATCCTGATCCGGATCCATTACCCTGGTGACCCGGACCTTGAAAACCGGAACTCGAGCCGTCGCCCGGTGGTCCATTGTCGTATTTGGCTTGTCTCATGGCCTCTACCATGATCCGACATTGCCCCCATGTATGTTTAGCTGGGTGTTCCTTTGTGCTATGTTTCGGGCAAGGCTCGTTCAATTGTCGATCCAGATTGATGGATCCTCCCCCGCTCCGTGGAGGTGGCCTACCCTTGCGGCGCTGAAAATTTCCTTGAACATTGGTATTGGTGTAGGATCGAAAGTATGTCTAGAGGGGGGGTGATTAGACTACTTGTAAATATAAAAATTCTGCCTTTTGACAAAGAACAGTTTTTGGTAGTTTCTCAATAATGATCAAGTCAAACATCACCCTACACATGCAATTCTAGAGTATTGGCAGCGGAAAGTAAATTGCACATGTAGTAAAGAGAGGTGGAGAAGAGCAAACGCAATTTGGAGACGCGGTAATTTTTCCCGTGGTTCCGATAGGTGGTGCTATCGTACATCCACGTTGATGGAGACTTCAACCCACGGAGGGTAACGGCTGCGCGAGTCCACGGAGGGCTCCACCCACGAAGGGTCCACGAAGAAGCAACCTTGTCTATTCCATCATGGCCTACGCCCACGGAGGGCTAGCCTTACTCGGGGTAGATCTTCACGAAGTAGGCGATCTCCTTGCCCTTACAAACTTCTTGGTTCAACTCCACATCTCGATGACGGAGGCTCCCAAGCGACACCTAACCAATCTAGGAGGCACCACCCTCCAAAAGGTAATAGATGTTGTAGATGATGATGAACTCCTTGCTCTTGTGCTTCAAATGATAATCTCCCCAACACTCAACTCTCCTCACTGATTTGGCTGTGGTGGAAGAAAGGATTGAGTGAAAAGCAACTTGGGAAGGTTAGAGATCAAGTTTCATATGGTAGGAGTGGAGCAACTTGATCTCAACACAAGGGTAGGTAGTTCTCTTCTCAGAAAGTGTAAGGTAGGAGTGGTAGTTCTTTCTGATGGCTCTCTCCACGAATGAAGAGGGGGTGGAGGGGTATATATAGCCTCCACACAAAATCCAACCGTTACACACATAATTGAGCAATCTCGGTGAGACCGAAGTGGACAACTCGGTCAGACCGAAAGTTCAAATAATGTGAACGTTGGGGTTTTCGGTGGGACCGAAAATACCATCTCGGTTATTCCGATTTGAGCAAAGACAGGAGCTTGCCAGTTTCGGTAAGACCGACTTTATCATCTCGGTGACACCGATATGATGACAGAGGGTTACAGAAGCTTGGCAGCCCATGTTTCGGTGAAACCGATTTCAAACTCGGAATATCCGATTTTTCTAGGGTTTGGGTTATGGCTGAGGTGGTTCATCTCGGTGTGACTGAGTTTGGATAATCGGTGGGACCGAGATTACTTATGAGTGTATTTTGTAGTGAAGGTTGCTGATAGTTTGAGGAGATATATCACTAAGCACTTGAGCAACCAGATCATCAACATAACCTCATCCCCTTTTAATAGTATTGGCTTTTCCTATGGACTCAATGTGATCTTGGATCACTAAACCAAAAATGGAGTCTTGAGATTTTGCCAATGCTTGCCTTAGCATTTTGAGGGGTCCACTTCTTCAGTCATTGCCATACCCATATCACTGAACTTCTCTGAAATGATTCTCAAGTAACTATTAGTTCAATGATATATATGTTGTTGTTAATTGCCAAAACCACTCGGGGATTAGTTGCACTTTCAATTGGCCACAAAATCAGAGTTGCTCTCTGCCTTTCGCTTACCATTAAAACTTGTTCCTGCCGGATTAGCCTACGCCAGTTTACCAGCCTTGTTCGCCTTTCCGGACTTGTCTCCATCTGCCTCTGGGTACTTAGCGTTATCAGAGTCCCGATACTTCACTAGAGCGCTCATGAGTGTCCCCATGTCATTACAATCCCGCTTGAGCCGTCCCAACTTCAGCTTCAGAGACTCAAACCGGAATTTGTTTTCCAGTGTCACTATTGCCGTACTGGGATTGATGCTATTGGAAGAGTGCAGGATTTCTGACACTCGCCGTACCGAGGTGCTCGTAGGCTCCTGCTCCCCTTGAACACATGCCCCCAAGTCCACTATTGACATCGGTTGCTTGCACGTGTCTTTGAAATTTTTGATAAACTGGCGACACAGCTCACCCCATGATCCGATGGAGTTAGGTGGTAAGCCTTTTAACCATGTCCGGTTTGTACCCTCAAGCATCATGGTAAAATACTTAGCGCATGCCGCTTCATCCACATCTAGCATCTCCATAGCCATCTCATAGCTCTCAGTCCAAGCCTCTGGAGCCAGGTCTGCCGTATAGTTGGGCACCTTGCGCAGACCTTTGAAGTCTTTGGGTAACCTTATGCTTCGTAAAGCGGGGACAAGACACTGTACTCCAAAGGAACTCGTAGTGACTCATGTCTCTGCTGTGGTTGGGTGAACCGGCATTATTTGACGGGTATCCTCGCGGGCAGTAGGTCTGGCCCAGTTCATTGCCTCTTGGGCGTGCGCCTCTGCTCCTGCCGGATTATCTTGCGTGTGACGGTGACGTCTCCGTTCGCTGCTGGACACTTCCGGTTCATCCCAACGCCTAGTGTAACTCCTGCTGTGGTGGGGTGTTGAATGAATTCTCTCCCTGCTGTAAGAGTACGCCTGCTGCTGTGTCAATGCTGTGTCCAGCAATTCCTTGACCCTGCGTGCTTCCATCGCCACGGGGGATGTCCCCTCAATAGGTAAAGCGGCCAGTCGTGAAGCGGCGGCGACAATGTTATCCAATGTGTTTGAATAATGGCCAGGAGGTGTGGGGATGTGCGGCGTGGGCACAACCTGGCGATTTTGCTCTGCGGTCGGCTGTTGAACCGGTGCGCCTGCTCCTGGGGCTCCTCTCCGGTTTACTTCTAGGTTATTGCTGGCTCCCGCTCCTGGTGTGCCAAAGAGATTCATCGCCTCATAGACCGGCGGTAGATGAGTTTGATACCTTATGTTTCTTACCTCCTGCGTAGAGGCCTGATCAATCCTGAGCCGGAAAGCTTGGGAATCCAGCTCTGCTTGCCTCGTCACCATCATGGCTTTCTCTGCATCCAGATCCCGTTTAGCTTGCTCAATCCGGCCCTTCAGCTGAAGGATCTCTGCATCATGTTGTGCCTTGTTAGCAGGACCTACCTCTGCTATTGCGCGGGCTGTCAACTCCTCGACTAAGGTGGATAGAGTGTCAGAGGGTGAGGGGGCTTGGTTGCTCGCCCCTGCACCAGCTACCTCTGCTGTGAACGCCCCAGTCACCGTGAGCTGCTGCATAGACTGTGATCCGGCCATGAAGACAGCCACCCGGTTTGGTGGATCAAAGGGGTCCGGAATACTGTCACCATCGTATACACCCCCGGATCGACCGTCCCGCAACAGATACAAAGATTCGGTCTCTCCGGATGAAGATTCATCGTCAGAGTAGACAACTGTCTCGCCGCCAGAATCCGATCCGTCCTCGGCTTGGACTCCATGTACTGCTCCAACGAAAACACGCTTCATGGCGGGCTGAATCCGGGCCGATCTCGCACGCTGAGCCGACTCGACGATGTTGGGGAAGATGTCCGGCTCAGGTCCTGGTTCACCAATCTTGCCGATTAAGACGTGGATGCCGCCGAAGGGGACCCGGTACCCATATTCGATTGAATCGGCCTCAGGGCCCCAGCCTGCGTCATCGATGTAGATCCGGCCACGGCGACTCTTGGTCATCCGGCCAACTGTGTAACCCTTGAGTCCTTCAAAGCTGCCCTTCAAGAACTCGAAACCACCGTGCGATAGCCCCACGGTGGGCGCCAGCTGTCGTGGAATTGGCACGGCAGATGTCCAGTTTAGAGGACTTAGGTGTGGAGCCATCGCGCGGGTTAGCTTGAAGAGGTTAAAGCACACAAAGAACTCAACGGGTTTATACTAGTTCGGCCCCTTCGATGAAGGTAAAAGCCTACGTCTAGTTTGGTTTGGTATTGCTTGGGCGTCGATGAACAGGGAGCGGATTGCTTGCCTGTGTCTCGACGGGTTCTTGCTTGTCCTTGAACCGCTGCCGGGTCGTCCCTTTATATAGGAGGCGACGCCCGGTCTGGTTCACAGAGTCCCGAGGCTGGTTCATAATCGTGTCCGCCTCGGTCTCTATTCTTCCTACCTTATACCTCAAGTTACATGATATGACGGTTCATAAACCGTAAGCTTTACATATGGGCCCTAAGCCTCCACGGGCCGTAACCTCTAACTCATAACCTACTAGGCTTATGATAACACAACTACATTAACGTAATCCGGATCTTCCTAGCCGGTTTCCGAGTGAAGAAAAGAACGAACCACCTGGAAGAATTAAAATCGAGTGAAGAACGAGAATGACCACCGTAAGGAATGAAATTGAACGATGCAAGAGGACAAGCCACCGTGAAGAATTGAAATTGAGTGAATACGATGAATCGCCGGGAAGAATAAAGCACTTGGGGAAATTTGAATGACGAGAACGAAGAGATCGTGAACTGCTTAAAGAATACTTGAAGGAAGCACCAGAAGAATGTGAGACGAACAAAGAGGCATCACTGAAGAATATTTGGAGGACGAAGTTGAAAACTGAGAACGAAGAAATCTTCTGAAAAGATGGCCTTCGGAGGAACACAAATAAAAGACTTCATGAAATGCTCCGGACGAATGAAACGAAGAAAGGTTGAACCAACGATGAAAAGAATTGAAAACGAACTTCGGAAGGCACGTGACTAATGGAATCCATACTTACGTCACACTTGAAAATAATTTGGGAAAACTCTGGGAAAAATTAGAAGAGTCAGGTAAGATCCTGGGAAAGACATGTGGGTTATGAGCCCACCGAAGAGGAAACACCATTGAGAATTTATTGAAAAAGAAGATAATGCACCGGAATGATTGATTGACTCGAGTGAGGTGACCACCTCGAATTAATTGGAACACAGACGAAATCTCCTGAGATGTCTTCGGAACTTTGGACTAATTAAATGGCGAGAGGTAACGAGCAAGGGAATATCCGAGCCGAGGGAAAAGAATATGAACATCACCGAATACTTGAGTTGAACCCAACGGAGAAGAAAAGAGATGAAGAAATATCAAACGAGAGAAGAATTCATCGGAGAAGAAAAGAGAAGAATGATGACGAGCTAGACAAGAATTCACGAGTTGAAATAATTGAGGAAAGGAATACAAAGACTTCACACGAGTAGGATGGATACTCGATTAAGGACTCCGGTTCCGAGAAGCAAAAGGGTGGGCGGGTGGGAAAAGAAAGACAACTGCGAACGGGGAAAACAACATCGGTTGGAAAGAACCGAGGATTGAACTTGTAAAGAAGAAGAGGTCAAAACACTTGACGAGAGATGCACCAGATGAAAGAACTAACAACGCGACAAACGAAAACTAACCGCGTGATCCTAAAAAAATTGAAGGGGAAGAGGGGTAATTCAAAACACCTACGTCAAGATTCCTCACCAGAGCGACGAAGGGGCAGGGGGGTAAAAAGAATTCCTACTCTCCGATATAACTAGACCCCGAAAAAGTTTTCTGCTAGACTCAACAACGCCAAGCTACGATCAATCAAGGGGGCTCCTATGGTCGGTCGAGGCTCTGATACCAACTTGTCAGGCCCAAGATGCGATTCTATCCCGATCACGTGACACTCTCGTGATTGGGTCACAACCGCATTTCGGGCGCTTAGCAAGATGGATATCATTACATCGTACCATTACATACATACATGGGGGGATACAACAATACATACAAGTCACATGAATACAACAACATCAAAACAAGGCATCCGACTACGGATGCAAACATGAAAAGAACAACGACATCCATCTGCTATCCCAGGCTGCCGACCCGGAACCTAACCCAAGACTGAAGAAGAAGAAGAAGAAAGAACTCCAACACAACGACATCGCTCTCAGGTCAAGACATCGGAAACCTGCACCTGCAACAGTTGTTGTAGTAACTGTGAGCCACGAGGACTCAGCAATCCCATAACCATGGGTAACAAGACTATCAAAGCTTAATAGGTAGGAAGAGGTAAAGTGGTGAGGTTGCAGCAGCGGCTAAGCAAATATATGGTGGCTAACTTACGAGTACAAGAATAAGATGAGCATCTACGCAAACGGTCGCAAACTAGTATTGATCGCTAAAGATCCTGAACTACCTACGAGTCAAACATAACCCCACCGTGTTCTCTTCTCAAAGTGAAAAGAGACAGTCAAGGTTACTCACACAGTTGTGTGTTTTACTTCGGATCCTCTGTCAAGTTTTCTACAACCGGACATTAATAAATTCCAATCTGCCACATAACCGCGGGCACGGCTTTCGAAAGATCATAACCCTGCAGGGGTGTCCCAACTTAGCCCATCACAAGCTCTCACGATCAGCTGAAGTAATAATAATTATTACCCCTTATCTTAGGGAAATACGATCAGGCTCGGCATCCTGGTGCACAAGACATTTCGACAATGGTAAAACAAGTCCAGCAAGACCTCCCGGCGTGCCGACACCCTGATAGTAGCCCCGCGTATCTCGTCTCAGGGCATGACCGTATGGGCGATCCTACAGGTAAAACCAATCCTCGAGTTTCCCCGTGGTGGCCCCGCATAATCCCCGTTTGGGACCAACACCATCAGCACTGGCTCCCCTGTTATGTAGAAGAATCCTCGGGTACCGCTAACTCCCTATGCAATTAATTAATTAATTAAGTTGTTATTATGAGCAAAATAAAACCAATGTTGGGCCTTGCTGGAGGAGTTTTATTCAAAGACGAAGTGTCAAGGGGTCCCCATATACCCAACCGTGTAAGGAACGCAAAATCAAGGAACATAATGCCGGTTTATCGGCGCCTAAGGTGGCATGAGTGGAACAAAACACCGAGCAAAAGGCCAAGCCTTCCACCCATGCCCAGTATATAGGTGTGTTAATAATAATAATAGATATTGTGATATTCCAACAATAAGTTCCAACATGGAACGATCTTCATCTTCACATGCAACTAACAACGCTATAAGAGGGGCTGAGCAAGCGGGCAACATAGCCAAACAATGGTTTTGCTAGGAAGGTGTCAAAGGTTAGAGGTTTCATGGCAACAAGGAGAGGCTGACATAAATGATGGGTTGCGCGACATGTAACGATAGCATCGAGACAACTAAGCATGGCAATGATAGTAAAGGTATCCAAAGGTATGGTCATCTTGCCTGAGATCCCGCAAGGAAGAAGAACAGATCCATGAAGAAGACGAAGAAGAAGCCTTGAAGGAGAACCACGGGTAGAAAAACGAATCCTCACGAACGCAACGGAACAAGCACTAACGAGAAGAAGCAAGCAACACAGTAAACACACCACACGAGACATGACAATATGCTCAACCAAGTATGATGCAAGACCGTTCTATATAGGATGCACTACAAGTCTATATAGGAAGCAAAATATGGCAAGGTAGGAAGCACAGAAAAACAACACAAGTCTATATATGATGCAATGCATGGCAAGGTATGATGCAAGACAAGTCTATACAGGAAGCAATACATGGCAAGGTAGGAAGCACAGAAAAACAACACAAGAACATGACAATATGCTCAAGCAAGTATGATGCAAGAAAGTATATATATGATGCAATACATGACAAGGTAGGAATCACAGAAAAGCAACACAAGCCAACAAGTTTAAATGAGGCCGGAAACAACATATAATAAAACCGGTAAGTCCTCATATGCATAATTTGAAATTAGTCCAGAACTGAACAAACCTTAAGTTAAAGTTGTTAAACAGCAAGTTAACATGCACCAAGATGATCTACACGAAATTCTAGTCAAGTTTCATATAAAGTTTATTTAATTCGGAGCTACGGTCTAGAAGATATGAGCAAAACAAGACAAGCAAGGCAACGGCGCAAGATGCACCCAAACATCAAGTAAACTCACTCCAAACATGAAAACAATATGACATTATGATTCTACATGCAAAATCACACAAGTTTCAGATAAGACACGCTCAAAACGCAGCAACGGGCTAAAAGATACACATGAAACTAGATATAACAACAAGATGAAGTTAACAGCCACATAGCAACTTTGGAGCAAGAAATATATACTCTACAGCACTCAAACATGGTAACAATAAGCATGGACATGAAGTAGACATAACCTACAGCAAACAACTCCATTGGATCAACTCCATAGGAGGCATGGATCAATAGCAACAAGCTACAACATTTTGATCATGACACTAAAAACCTGACAGTAATATTTTATAGCAACTTGGGAGCAAGAATTAAATAAGCTACAGCAACCCAAATGAGCAAGTGAGGACATGGATGGATAGACAACAACATATACAACAAGTAATGATCAATGGCCACCCCAAAACTAACATGGATTTTCCTAGGGCATCAAGCAAACATAGCATCAGGATATGACAGATTCCAGACTTTAGTGAAATTTCACTAAGTGTTAAAATAGCAACATTAGCATGGCATGTTTGCAAGAATGTTTAAGTCAACACAAGGCATATCAAGGAAAGTTAAATGCACCATATCAAAGACCATATAATGGTGCTTCTAAAACAACTAAACATGTGGCATGAGGGTAAACACATCAATAGCAAAGAGCATGTGAAATCAGCATCTCATAACAAGTTTCAGAACTTAACAACCAAATGCACTTTTGCAACAGAGATTAACATGGCAAGATGAACTCAAACAAGCATGCTACATGAACCATCATGTAGTACATTTCATAATGAACATTTTGACATATCATATGCATCGTTTGGATAAACATGCACCAAGTTATCATATCTCAAACATGGCAAATAAATAACAAGTAGCAGCAGTTTATATCAAGTAGCACTCTTGCAACAGAGATTAGAGAATCTAAATGAGGTCAAACAGCCATGGCACAATGGAACAAAGTGTAGAGCATATCACCACAATCATTTTGACATATCATTCACTCAATTTGGCTAAGCACACAAAAAGTTATCACTATGCAAAGATGCAACATTAATACTGATTTCTGGGACTTAGTAAAAAACACATAGGAAAAGGTGAGCGCAAACAACTATACTACGCACAGGGCGAGAGTTAGCGGGTTTGCTCACCAGTGGGCTCGGCCCAACTGGAGAAGGAGGAGGCAGGCCTAGCTGGGCCCGGGGGGCCGACCGGGCTGGCTGGACTGGCCAGAGCGCTGGGTCGTGGGGCCCATCTGGCCGGCGGGCGTCGTGCGCTCCCGATCCGCCCGACTGGATCGGGGAAGGGAGAGGCGGCGGCGGTCGCACGATCCGGCCGGCGAGAGGGAGGGTCCGGCGAGGCCAGAAGGGATGGATCCGGGCGCAGGGCCCCAGATCCCGACGGCGGCGGGGGGGGGGGGGGGGGG
>LR738710.1:38250576-38320190 GCA_902687465.1 Secale cereale
ACGGGATGGCCGGCGGCGGCGGCGGCTTCTGGCCGAGGCGGCGGCGCGAGGAGCTCCAGGCGACCGGGAGGTTGCTCCGGCGAGGAACTCCGGGCGGCGGGGCGCGGCGGAGCCGCCGAGCCCGGCGATGGAGGCGACGCGCTGGACGCCTGCGGGCGGCGGCGCACGGGGATCGGGCCCGAAGGGCCGGCGGTGGGCTCACGGGCCCGCAGGGTGGTGGGATGGCGGCGGGGACAGGTGGCGCCGCGGGAGTGGCTGTGGGCGGCGGCGGACATGTCCGGCGGCGGAGATGGACATGTCCGGCGCGCGGAGGGAAGAGGGTTAGGGTTTGATCTGCGCGAAAAATGGAGGGGAGGCACATATTTATAGGTAGAGGGAGCTAGGAGTGTCCAAATGAGGAGCTGTTCATGGCCACGCAATCGTGATCGAACGACCAAGAGCATGGAGGGGTTAGAATGGGCTTGGTGGGCTGTGAGAAAGGGGTGCTGGGCCAAAAGAGAAAAGGCTTCCGGCGGTTAACGGGGTTAACCGTTGGGCTATCAAACGAGCTCCGAACGCGACGAAACTTGACAGGCGGTCTACCTATGCTATAATAAGACCACACGCCAAGTTTCAACCCATTCCGAGAAAGTTTTTCGGCCACTCATAAAATAAATATTCGGAGGCGCCGCGGGCGTGTGTGAGTGTGTCTAGGCTCAGAACGGACAACAGAAAGGACGAGGGGACTCGGGCGGATGCAAGTTTTGGAAACATGATGATGCAAGCACACGATGACAAGGCAAAGATGCACACGCAAGCAGATGACATGGCAAAGGCAACGGATAACTGACTGACACCTGGCGCACTGGTGTCGGGTAGTCACACCGACGATCGAAGCTCGGGCAAGTAACATACAGATGACAAAGGGAACAACGTATGTTGTTATGCGGTTTGACCGATAAAGATCTTCGTAGAATATGTAGGAACCAATATGAGCATCCAGGTTCCGCTATTGGTTATTGACCGGAGATGAGTCTCAGTCATGTCTACATAGTTCTCGAACCCGTAGGGTCTGCACGCTTAACGTTCGGTGACGATCGGTATTATGAGTTTATGTGTTTTGATGTACCGAAGGAAGTCCGATTCCCGGATGAGATCGGGTACATGATGAGGAGTCTTGAAATGGTCGAGATGTAAAGATCGATATATTGGACGACTATATTCGGACATCGGAAAGGTTCCGAGTGATTTGGGTATTTTTCGGAGTACCGGAGAGTTACGGGAATTCGCCAGGGAGTATATGGGCCTTATTGGGCTTTAGGGGAAAGAGAGAGGGGAGGCTGCGCCCCCCCAAGGCTTATTCTGAATTGGACTAGGGGGAGGGGCGGCGCCCCCTCCTTCCTTCTCTTCTCTTTTCCCTTTCCTTCTCACCTACTCCTACTACGTGGAAGGGCTCCTAGTTCTACTAGGAAAGGGGGAATCCTACTCCCGGTGGGAGTAGGACTCCCCTAGGGCGCGCCATAGAGAGGGCCGGCCCTCCCTCTCCTCCACTCCTTTATATACGGGGTTGGGGGCACCCCATGGAAACACAAGTTGATCATTGATATTTTAGCCGTGTGCGGTGCCCCCTCCACAGAAACACACATCGGTCGTACCGTTGCAGTGCTTAGGCGAAGCCCTGTGCCGGTAGCTTCATCATCTCCGTCACCACACCATCGTGCTGACGAAACTCTCCCGTGAATCTCAACTGGTTCAAGAGCTCGTGGGACGTCATCGAGCTGAACGTGTGCTGAACGCGGAGGTGCCGTACATTCGGTGCTTGATCGGTTGGATCACGAAGACGTTCGACTACATCAACCGCGTTACTAGACGCTTCCGCTTTCGGTCTACGAGGGTGCGTAGACACACTCTCCCCTAGTAGATAGATCTTGCGTGATCATAGGTAATTTTTTGAAATACTACGTTCCCCGACAGTGGCATCATGAGCCAGGTCTATGTGTAGATGATATGCACGAGTAGAACATAAGTGAGTTGTGGACGTTACTAGTCATACTGCTTACAAGCATGTCATACTTTGATTCGGCGGTATTGTTGGATGAAGCAGCCTGGACCGACATTACGTGTATGCTTACGCGAGACTGGTTCTACCGACGTGCTTCACACACAGGTGGCTGGCGGGTGTCAGTTTCTCAAACTTTAGTTGAATCGAGTGTGGCTATGCCCGGTCCTTGTGAAGGTTAAAACAACACATACTTGACGAAAAATCGTTGTGGTTTTTGTATGCGTAGGTAAGAACGGTTCTTGCTAAGCCCGTAGCAGCCACGTAAAATTTGCAACAACAAAGTAGAGGATGTCTAACTTGTTTTTGCAGGGCATGTTGTGATGTGATATGGTCAAGACATGATGAGTTATACGTTATTGTATGAGATGATCATGTTTTGTGAAGTTATTGGCAACTGGCATGAGCCATATGGTTGTCGTTTTATTGTATGAAATGCAATCGCCATGTAATTGCTTCACTTTATCACTAAGCGGTAGTGATAGTCGTGGAAGCAATAGTTGGCGAGACGACAACGATGCTACGATGGAGATCAAGGTGTCACGCCGGTGACGATGGTGATCATGACGGTGCCTTGGAGATGGAGATCAAAGGCACAAGATGATGATGGCCATATCATATCACTTATATTGATTGCATGTGATGATTATCTTTTATGCATCTTATTTTGCTTAGATCGGTGGTAGCATTATAAGATGATCTCTCACTAAATTTCAAGGTATAAGTGTTCTCCCTGAGTATGCACCGTTGCAAAAGTTCGTCGTGCCGAGACACCACGTGATGATCGGGTGTGATAAGCTCTACGTTCACATACAACGGGCGTAAGCCAGTTTTGCACACGCAGAATACTCGGGTTAAACTTGATGAGCCTAGCATATGCATATATGCCCTCGGAACACTGGAGACCGAAAGGTCGAGCGTGAATCATATAGTAGATATGATCAACATAAGATGTTCACCATTGAAAACTACTCCATCTCACGTGATGATCGGACATGGTTTAGTTGATATGGTTCACGTGATCACTTAGATGATTAGAGAGATGTCTGTCTAAGTGGGAGTTCTTAAGTAATTTTATTAATTGAACTTTAATTTATCATGAACTTAGTCCTGGTAGTATTTGCATATCTATGTTGTAGATCAATAGCTCGCGATGTTGCTCCCCGTTTATTTTTAATATGTTCCTAGAGAAAACTAAGTTGAAAGATGATAGTAGCAATGATGCGGACTTGTTCCGTGATCTGAGGATTTTCCTCATTGCTGCACAGAAGAATTATGTCATTGATGCACCGCTAGGTGACAGATCTATTGCAGGAGCAGATGCAAACGTTATGAACGTTTGGCAAAGCTGAATATGATGTCTGCTTAATAGTTTAGTGCATCATGCTTTATGACTTAGAACCAGGACTTCAAAAACGTTTTGAATGCCACGGAGCATATAATATGTTCCAAGAGTTGAAATTAGTATTTCATACTCATGCCCGTGTCAAGAGGTATGAGACCTCTGACAGTACTTTGCCTACAAGATGGAGGAGAATAGCTCAACCAGTGAGCATGTGCTCAGATTGTCTGGGTACTGCAATTTCTTGAATCAAGTGGGAGTTAATCTTCCAGATAAGATAGTAATTGACAAAGTTCTCTAGACACTATCACCAAGTTAGTAGAACTTCGTGATGAACAATAATATGCAAGGGATGACGAAAGTAATTCCCGAGCTCTTCGCGATGCTGAAATCGGCGAAGGTAGAAATCAAGAAAGAGCATCAAGTGTTGATGGTTAACAAGACCTCTTGTTTCAAGTAAAGGGCAAAGGGATAGAAGGGGAACTTCAAGAAGAATGACAAGCAAGTGTCACTCCCGTGAAGAAACCCAAACCTAAACTCAAGCCTGAAACTAAGTGCTTCTAGTGCAAAGGAAATGGTCACTGGAAGAGGAACTGCCCTAGATACTTGGCGGATAAGAAGGATGGCAAAGTGAACAAAGGTATATTTGTTATACAGATTATTGATGTGTACTTTACTAGTGTTCATAGCAACCCCTGGGTATTTGATACCGGTTCAGTTGCTAAAATTAGTAACTCGAAACAAGAGTTGCAAAATGAATAGAGACTAGTTAAAGGTGAAGTGACGATGTGTGTTGGAAGTGGTTCCAAGATTGATATGATCATCATTGCACACTCCCTATACTTTCGAGATTGGTGTAGAACCTAAATAAATGTTATTTGGCATTTGCGTTGAGCATGAATATGATTTGATCATGTTTGTTGCAATACGGGTATTCATTTAATGTCATAGAATAATTGTTATTCTGTTTACATGAATAAAACCTTCGATGGTCATACACCCAATAAAAATAGTTTGTTGGATCTCGATCGTAGTGATACACATATTCATAATATTGAAGCCAAAAGATGCAAGGTTAATGATGATAATGCAACTTATTTGTGGCACTGCCATTTAGGTCATATTGGTGTAAAGTGCATGAAGAAACTCTATAGTGATGGACTTTTGGAATCACTTGATTATGAAACACTTGGTGCTTGCAAACCATGCCTCATGGGCAAGATGACTAAAACTCCGTTCTCCGGAACAGTGGAGCGAGCAACTGATTTATTGGAAATCATACATACTGATGTATGTGGACCAATGAGTGTTGAGGCTCGCGGCGAGTATCGGTATTTTCTGACCTTCACTGATGATTTCAGCAGATATGGGTATATCTACGTGATGAAACACAAGTTTGAAACATTTGAAAAGTTCAAAGAATTTCAGAGTGAAGTAGAGAATCATCGTAACTAGAAAATAAAGTTTCTACGATCTGATCATGGAGGCGAATATTTGAGTTACGAGTTTGGTCTTCATTTAAAACAATATGAAATAGTTTCATAACTCACGCCACCTGGAACATGACAGCGTAATGGTGTGTCCGGACATCGTAACTGTACTTTATTAGATATGGTGCGATCTATGATGTCCCTTACCGATTTACCACTATCGTTTTGGGTTATGCATTAGATACAGATGCATTCACGTTAAATAAGGGAACCATCTAAATCCGTTGAGACGACACCTTATGAACAGTGGATTGGCAAGAAACCAAAGTTGTTGTTTCTTAAAGTTTGGGGCTGCGATGCTTATGTGAAAAAGCTTCAACCTGATAAGCTCGAACCCAAGTCGAAGAAATGTGTCTTCATATGATACCCAAAGGAGACTGTTGGGTACACCTTCTATCACAGATCCGAAGGCAAGATATTCGTTGCTAAGAATGGATCCTTTCTAGAGAAGGAGTTTCTCTCGGAAGAAGTGAGTGGGAGGAATGTGGAACTTGATGAGGTAATTGTACCTTCTCCCGAATTGGAAAGTGGTACATCACAGAAACTAGTTCCAATGATTCCTACACCAATTAGTGAGGAAGCTAATGATGATGATCATGAAACTTCGGATCAAGTTACTGTTGAACTTCATAGATCAACCAGAGTACGTTCCGCACCAAAGTGGTACGGCAACACAGTTCCGGAAGTCATGTTACTGGACCATGATGAAGCTACGAACTATGAGGAAGCAATGATGAGCCCAGATTCCGCAAAATGGCTTGACGCCATGAAATCTGAGATGGGATCCATGTATGAGAACAAAGTCTGGACTTTGGTTGACTTGCCCGATGATCGGCAAGCCATCGAAAATAAATGGATCTTCAAGAGGAAGACCGACGCTGAGGGTAATGTTATTGTTTACAAAGCTCGACTTCTTGCAAAAGGTTTTCGACAAGTTCAAGGAGTTGACTACGGTGAGACTTTCACACCCGTAGCGATGCTTAAGTCTGTCCGAATCATGTTAGCAATTGCCGCATTTTATGAAATTTGACAAATGGATAACAAAACTGTGTTATTTAATGGATTTATTAAAGAAGAGTTGTATATGATGCAACCATAAGGTTTTTTCAATCCTAAAGGTGCTAAAAAAATGTGCAAGCTCCAACGATCCATCTATGGACTGGTGCAAGCATCTCAGAGTTGGAATATATGCTTTGATAAGTTGATCAAAGCATATAGTTTTATACAGACTTGCGGTGAAGCCTGTATTTACAAGAAAGCGAGTGGGAGCACTACAACCTTTCTGATAAGTATATGTGAATGACATATTGTCGATCGGAAATGATGTAGAATTTTCTGGAAAGCATAAAGGAGTGTTTGAAAGGAGTTTTTCAAAGAAAGACCTCGGTGAAGCTACTTACATATTGAGCATCAAGATCTATAAAGATAGATCAAGCCGCTTGCTAAGTTTTTTTCAATGAGTACATACCTTGACAAGTTTTTTGAAGTAGTTCAAAATGGAATAGTCAAAGAAAGAGTTCTTGCCCGTGTTGCAAGGTATGAAGGTGAGTAAGACTCAAAACCCGACCACGGCAGAAGATAGAGAAAGAATGAAAGTCATTCCCTATGCCTCAACCATAGGCTCTTTAAAGTATGCCATGCTGTGTACCAAACCTGTTGTGTACCTTGCCATAAGTTTGGCAAGGAGGTACAAAAGTGATCCATGCGTAGATCACTGGACAACGGTCAAAATTATCCTTAGTTATTGGATGACTAAGGAAATATTTCTCGGTTATGGAGGTGATAAAGAGTTCGTCGTAAAGAGTTACGTCGATGCAAGCTTTGACACCGATCTAGATGACTCTGAGTCTCGATCTGGATAAATATTGAAAGTAGGAGCATTTAGCTAGAGTAGCTCAGTGCAGAGCAATTTATACATAGAAATTTGCAAAATACATATGGATCTGAATGTGGCAGACCCATTGATTAAACCTCTCTCACAAGCAAAACATGATCACACCTTAGTACTCTTTGGGTGTTAATCACATGGCGATGTGAACTAGATTACTAACTCTTGTAAACCTTTTTGGGTATTGGTCACATGGCGATGTGAACAATAAAGTGTTAAGTCACATGGTGGTGTGAACTATTGGTGTTAATCACATGGTGATGTGATCTAGATTATTGACTCTAGTGCAAGTGGGAGACTGAAGCAAATATGCCCTAGAGGCAATAATAAAGTTATTATTTATTTCCTTATATCATGATAAATGTTTATTATTCATGCTAGAATTATATTAACCGGAAACTTAGTACATGTGTGAATACATAGACAAAACAGAGTGTCCCTAGTATGCCTCTACTAGACTAGCTCATTGATCAAAGATGGTTATGTTTCCTAGCCATAGACATGAGTTGTCATTTTATCAACAGGATGACATCATTAGGAGAATGATGTGATGGATAAGACCCGTCCGTTAGCTTAGCACTATGATCGTTTAGTTTTACTGCTCTTGCTTTCTTCATGACTTATACATGTTCCTATGACTATGAGATTATGCAACTCCCGAATACCGGAGGAACACTTTTTGTGCTATCAAATGTCAAAACGTAACTGGGTGATTATAAAGATGCTCTACAGGTGTCTCCGAAGGTGTTCGTGGTGTTGGCATAGATCAAGAATAGGATTTGTCACTCCGAGTGTCGGAGAGGTATCTCTGGGCCCTCTCGGTAATGCACATCATAATAAGCCTTACAAGCAAATGACTAATGAGTTAGTCACGAGATGATGTATTATGGAACGAGTAAAGAGACTTGCCCGTAACGAGGTTGAACTAGGTATTGAGATACCGACGATCGAATCTCGGGCAAGTAACATACCGATGAAAAAGGGAACAACGTATGTTGTTATGCGGTTTGACCGATAAAGATCTTCGTAGAATATGTAGGAACCAATATGAGCATCCAGGTTCCGCTATTGGTTATTGACCTGAGATGAGTCTCGGTCATGTCTACATAGTTCTCGAACCCGTAGGGTCCGCACGCTTAACGTTCGGTGACAATCGGTATTATGAGTTTATATATTTTGATGTACCGAAGGTAGTTCGGAGTCCCGGATGAGATCGGGGACATGACGAGGAGTCTCGAAATGGTCGAGATGTAAAGATCGATATATTGGACGAATATATTCGGACATCGAAAAGGTTCCGAGTGATTCATGTTTCGGAGTACCCGAGAGTTACGGGAATTCGCCGGGGAATATATGGGCCTTATTGGGCTTTAGGGGAAAGAGAGAGGGGAGGATGTGCGCCCCCCAAGGCTTAGTACGAATTGGACTAGGGGGAGGGGCGGCGCCCCCTCCTTCCTTCTCTTCTCTTTTCCCATTCCTTCTATCCTACTCCTACTACTTGGAAGGGCTCCTAGTTCTACTAGGAAAGGTGGAATCCTACTCCCGGTGGGAGTAGGACTCCCCTAGGGCGCGTCATAGAGAGGGCCGGTCCTTCCCCTCCTCCACTCCTTTATATACGGGGTTGGGGCACCCCATGGAGATACAAGTTGATCATTGATCTTTTAGCCGTGTGCGGTGCCCCCCTCCACAGAAACACACCTCGGTCATACCGTTGCAATGCTTAGGCGATGCCCTGCGTTGGTAGCTTCATCATCTCAGTCACCACGCTGTCGTGCTGACAAAACTCTCCCGTGAATCTCAATTGGATCAAGAGCTCGTGGGACGTCATCGAGCTGAACGTGTGCTGAACGCGGAGGTGCCGTACGTTCAGTGCTTGATCGGTTGGATCGCGAAGACGTTCGACTACATCAACCGCATCACTAGACTCTTCCGCTTTTGGTCTATGAGGGTACGTAGACACACTCGCCCCTCTCGTTGCTATGCATCTAGTAGATAGATATTGCGTGATCGTAGGAAAGTTTTTGAAATACTACGTTCCCCAACATATTTATCAACAGAGCGTCGCAGTCCAAAATACCCATGCATAGAAAAATAGTGTGAGTATGGGTGAAGTGTGTGCACAAGTAGTACACTGTGTGAGAAATAAATGACGGGAGACATATTATAGCTCTACAACATGTATGGCACATGAAATTAGATTATAGGATTTTCAAATATGAGCACAGGGATGATTCGGAAATGCAGGTACTCCTCCAGCACACCACAAGATGTGGTCCTATGTAAATAACAGTCAACTGAAAACAAATAGGTCACTCCATTTTTCTGCACCGTCCTGTCGGATTACGGGCTCCGCAAACCCAAAGAAGTTCGAACACAGGGGCGTGAACAAAGATCTCTCCCGCTCACGTCTACCTAGCACCACGCCCTCGCCCGGTGGTGAGATTGAAGCAAGCAACAAGTAAAAGCACACACGAGTTTACCCAGGTTCAGGCCACCTTGCGGTGTAAAACCCTACGTCATGCTTGAGTGGATTAGTCTCAGGAGGGCTTGAGTATGGACAAGTACAGTGGTTCCTGAGCTCAGGAGGAGAGCTCAAGAGGGTCAGGAGGCAAGTGTTCTTGCTCCTTGAAGTGAAGGTGGGGTGTTTGAGATGAGGTCGATCCAGATCAGATCAGCTTGCCTCCACAGTGAAGACCCTAGCTACTTATATAGGCGGCCAGGGTCCTCTTCCCCCAAAATGTTTAGGCGGGAAGGGATCCCACAACGGACATTTTGAGCGGGAACACAAGGACGTTCCTATCCTGACAAAAACGGTCTTCGCCTGCAAAGAGATCAGATGATGACGCGATGGTGGGCTCGATGGTGACATCCTCCCTGTCGTCCTTGCGGTCTTCGGTCTTGTTGCACCGAAGGGGAAACCTTTGTCTCGCCCCTCAGGAACCTGCGCATGCGTTGTCTCCTTTGCACCAAAACAGCAACTACGCCGCTAGCACGCGCTGGCACCCGCTGGGGCGGTGCGTCACTGCTCGCGTCACTGCCTCCTCCTGAGGTAGGCTTGGCCTTGAGTTCTCCGCCCCTCTGGAGCAGCCTAGCCGAGGCCGCTCCTGAGATGGTCTTGGTGTCATTCTCCTCGTGAGGCTTAGCCTCCTCGCGAGGGTCTTGAGCAGCTGGTCGATCAGCTGGGCCAAACCAGGCCGTAGTAGGAGCGCGTTGCGGGCCGCAGGCAGGCAAGTCTGGGTACCCTGGTTCCCAGGACACCGACAGTAGCCCCCAGGCCCAAGGCGCGCTTGGAGTTGGCTTCGGGGCGAAGCCTTAGTCGAGGACGAAGCGTCGCGAGCCCCAAAAGACTGCGGGCCAAGCTGGCGCACGATGGTTGGATGGGACGTGGGCGACTTCGCTCCCCACGCAATCTTGGTGACCATGCGACTTGACATCTCCGTGATAGGGGCATCATTGCCGTGCGCGAGTGGCCTGCGATTGATCTTCTCAGCCTATAAACAGGGGGTGAAGCGCCACCCCCGTTCACTTGACTGTTGCAGATCAAACCCTAGCTCCTCTTTCTTTGTAGAGGGTTTTTCCATGGCGCCGATACGTAGGTTCTCGTCTGCACAGAAAGGGAAGGCTCCGATAGTGGAGCCCAAGCAGCTCCCGCTGAAGAAGAGGCGCCGCGACTCCCCAAGGGTGCCCCTGAGGCTGGCGGACGCCCGTACGTGGTGCACGCGGGTGCCGCCGGGATTCCCGCTTCGCCTGGGTGCCCCGGCGACAGGCATGCGATGCGCGGGCGACGGCGGCGGGGGTGGTGCGGTCAGCCGCCCGGAGAGGCGAGTGGTTTCATGCCTCCCGTTGCCGTCCCACACTGAAGACGACGTCCGTGAGTTTGTCGTGTGGGCGGGAGCCCGTCCGCACTCTTGGATCCTCTTTCCCCCATTCTTGAAGGAGGTGCTCCCGGCTCACGGATGGGTAACGATGCAGTAGCGGCACGAAGGGTGCCATCTTCCCCCTTCATACGTCGATGTGGAGGTGATCTCCTCCGGCAGGGTCTACATGACCTAGGGTTGGGGCGTGGTGCGCCGCGCCTGCGCCCCTGCCGGGAGGCACATTCTTCATTTCACGATGGACGGGCTGGCCACGTTGACCTTCAAGGTCTTTGGGGCGGACGGCCAACGTTTGGTGTGCAGCACGGAGGATGGGCCCGCCGGCGACCATCTCCCATACTGCCAGGGGGACGAGGCTCGGGGTGAAGCGTTTGCCGTCGGCTTTGCCTCCGACTCCTCCAGCAGCAGCTATGCTTCTCCTGAGACGGCCTCGAGCTCTGACGAGAGCTACGAGCCGCCGAGTCACCGCTCTCGCTGCCCGAGGGGAGCGGCGTCCTCCAGCCGGCGTCACCGCTGAAGGATCCCGGGCCGTGTGCCTCCGGGAGCGACCTTCTTTTGCTTGGTCCTTGCGAGGCAACCATGGATGGCCCCATGAGGGCATGTAAATCTTTTGCGACACTCTTGTTGTTATCCAATGTCATGAACTTATGTTCCCCATGAGATCCTTCGCTAGAGCATGATTTTCCCTTTCTTCCGTCCCCGCGGTAGCTTAGGGCCCTATGCCTGCGAGACCCAGTCCCTAGGCAGGCTTCAACCGTCGCTGGTATGCCAGGTCGCGATGCCGTGGTCAAGGCCAGGAGGTGAGCGGCCCAGGGTCCGGTAAGAGCCCCCGAGGCCGATGCTCGGGAGGCCCCCTTGGCGTGCAGGTAGCGACCGCGAGAGTCGGCGAGAGGGGCCTTCGTGCTCCAGCGAATTCACAATTACGGTGGGTGGAGGCGTAGGGACGCGAGTGAATGTGGGCGTTGAACACGTATCTTAGTGACCCCTTGCGATCGGGCGGCAGTGACGCTTGATCGTGGCCGAGGAGGCGAAGGCTGGTGATGGCGCGCCCGGCGATGCCTGACCTGTCCCTATCAAGATGAGAGAAATGCAAGTGCCTCGGGGAGGCGTAAGGACTCGCTTGAATTTGGAGAACTTGATGTTGTTGTAATAACTAGGCTTGAACTTGGTGATTTCCGTGCTTGCTTCCTTTCATGTTTGCTTAGGTGCTCTGCGTCGCCAGGGCCCAACCCCGCGCATACCTCGGTAGCCATTGAGCCCTCCGGGTCACCGGGGTTATTGTAATTACTAGGCTCGAGGAATGAGGGGCTACATGGCTAGTGAGCCCCTAGGTCGCGATGCCCAGGGGTCCCCCTTAACGCTCAAGCGATCCTGTTTGCATTCTGCATCGGCAGGGCCCAGCCCCGCACATACCTCGACCGCCGTTGAGCACCGGGCTCAAGGAGTGAGGGGCTACGTGACTAGTGAGACCCCTGGGTCGCAATGCCCAGGGGTCCCCCTTGACGTGCGAACGGCTCTCATGAGTGAGAACTGTTGGGGAACGTAGCAGAATTCAAAAAATTTCCTACGCATCACCAAGATCTATCTATGGAGTAATATAGCAACGAGGGGGAGGGGAGTGCATCTACATACCCTTGTAGATCGTGATGCGGAAGCGTTGCAAGAACGCGGATGAAGGAGTCGTACTCGTAGCGATTCAGATCGCGGTTGATTCCGATCTAAGCGCCGAACAACGGCGCCTCCGCGTTCAACAAACGTGCAGCCCGATGACGTCTCCCACGCCTTGATCCTGCAAGGAGAGAGGGAGAGGTTGGGGAAGACTCCATCCAACAGCAGCACGACGGCGTGGTGGTGGTGGAGGAGTGCGGGACTCCAGCAAGGCTTCGCCAAGCACTACGAGAGACGAGGAGGGAGAGAGGTAGGGCTGGGCCAAGCGACAGAGGTCAAAAAACCGTGTTGTGGGCAGCCCCAAAACTCACATATATATAGGGGGAAGGGAGGGGTTGCGCCCCCTCTAGGGTTTCCCACCCCTAGGGGTGCGGCCACCCCAGATCCCATCGAAGGGTGGCGGACAGAGGGGGAGAGGGAGAGGGGGGCACACCAGATTGGGCCCTAGGGCCCATCTGCCCTAGGGTTTGCCCCCCTCCCCTCTTGGAGGCGCCTTGGGCCCTGGTGGGGGGGCGCACCAGCCCACCTGGGGCTGGTCCCCTCCCACACTTGGCCCACGTAGCCTTCTAGGGCCGGTGTCCCCACCCGGTAGACCCCCGGGACCCTCCCGGTGGTCCCGGTACGCTTCCGATAGCGCCCGAAACTTTTCCGGTGACCAAAACGGGACTTCCCATATATGAATCTTTACCTCCGGACCATTCCGGAACTCCTCGTGATGTCCGGGATCTCATCCTGGACTCCGAACAACATTCGGTAACCGCATACATACTTTCCCTATAGCCCTAGCGTCATCGAACCTTAAGTGTGTAGACCCTACGGGCTCAGGAACCATGCAGACATGACCGAGACAACTCTCCAGCCAATAACCAACAGCGGGATCTGGATACCCATGTTGGCTCCCACATGTTCCACGATGATCTCATCGGATGAACCACGATGTCAAGGATTTAATCAATCCCGTATACGATTCCCTTTGTCTATCGGTATAGCACTTGCCCGAGATTCGATCGTCGGTATACCGATACCTTGCTCAATCTCGATACCGGCAAGTCTCTTTACTCGTTCCGTAACACATCATCCCGTGATCAACTCCTTGATCACATATTGTGCACATTATGATGATGTCCTACCGAGTGGGCCCAGAGATACCTCTCCGTCATACGGAGTGACAAATCCCAGTCTCGATTCGTGCCAACCCAACAGACACTTTCGGAGATACATGTAGTGCACCTTTATAGCCACCCAGTTACGTTGTGACGTTTGGTACACCCAAAGCATTCCTACGGTATCCGGGAGTTGCACAATCTCATTGTCTAAGGAAAAGATACTTGACATATAGAAAAGCTTTAGCATACGAACTACACGATCTGTGCTAGGCTTAGGATTGGGTCTTGTCCATCACATCATTCTCCTAATTATGTGATCCCGTTATCAACGACATCCAATGTCCTTGGTCAGGAAACCGTAACCATCTATTGATCAATGAGCTAGTCATCTAGAGGCTCACTAGGGACATGGTGTTTGTCTATGTATCCACACATGTATCTGAGTTTCCTATCAATACAATTCTAGCATGGATAATAAACAATTATCATGAACAAGGAAATATAATAATAACCAATTTATTATTGCCTCTAGGGCATATTTCCAACAGTCTCTCACTTGCACTAGAGTCAATAATCTAGTTCACATCAACATGTGATTAACACTCAAAGGTCACATCGCCATGTGACCAACATCCAAAGAGTTTACTAGAGTCAGTAATCTTGTTCACATCAATATGTGATTAACACTCAATGAGTTCTGGGTTTGATCATGTTATGCTTGTGAGAGAGGTTGTAGTCAACGGGTCTGCAACATTCAGATCCCTATGTACTTCGCAAAACTTTATGCCATATCGTAGATGCCGCTACCACGTTCCACTTGGAGCTATTCCAAATTGTTGCTCCATTATACGTATCCGCTGTCTCTACTTAGAGTTATCCGGATAGGTGTTAAGATTGCATCGACGTAACTCTTTACGTCGAACTCTTTATCACCTCCATAACCGAGAAACATTTCCTTATTCCTCTAAGGATAATTTTGACCGCTATCTGGTTATCCACTCCTGGATTACTTTTGTACCCTCTTGCCAGACATGTGGCAAGGCACACATCAGGTGCGGTACTTAGCATGGCATACCGTATAGAGCCTATGACAAAAACATAGGGGACGACCTTCGTCCTTCCTCTTCCTTATGCCGCGGTCAAGCTTTGAGTCTTACTCAACTTCACACCTTACAACTCAGGTAAGAACTCCTTCTTTTACTGATCCATTTTGAACTCCTTCAAAATCATGTCAAAGGTGTGTGTTCCTTTTGAAAGTATCATCAGGCGTCTTGATTTATCTCTATAGATCTTGATGCCCAATTATGTTAAAATAGCAACATTAGCATGGCATGTTTGCAAGCATGTTTAAGTCAACACAAGGCATATCAAGGAAAGTTAAATGCACCATAGCAAAGACCATATAATGGTGCTTCTAAAACAACTAAACATGTGGCATGAGGGCAAACACATCAATAGCAAAGAGCATGTGAAATCAGCATCTCATAACAAGTTTCAGAACTTAACAGCCAAATGCACTTTTGCAACAGAGATTAACATGGCAAGATGAACTCAAACAAGCATGCTACATGAACCATCATGTAGTACATTTCATAATGAACATTTTGACATATCATATGCATCGTTTAGATAAACATGCACCAAGTTATCATATCTCAAACATGGCAAATAAATAACAAGTAGCAGCAGTTTATATCAAGTAGCACTCTTGCAACAGAGATTAGAGAATCTAAATGAGGTCAAACAGCCATGGCACAATGGAACAAAGTGTAGAGCATATCACCACGATCATTTTGACATATCATTCACTCAATTTGGCTAAGCACACAAAAAGTTATCACTATGCAAAGATGCAACATTAATACTGATTTCTGGGACTTAGTAAAAAAACACATAGGAAAAGGTGAGCGCAAACAACTATACTACGCACAGGGCGAGAGTTAGCGGGTTTGCTCACCCGTGGGCTCGGCCCAACTGGAGAAGGAGGAGGCAGGCCTAGCTGGGCCTGGGAGGCCGACCGGGCTGGCTGGACTGGCCAGAGCGCTGGGCCGTGGGGCCCATCTGGCCGGCGGGCGTCGTGCGCTCCCGATCCGCCCGACTGGATCGGGGAAGGGAGAGGCGGCGGCGGTCGCACGATCCGGCCGGCGAGAGGGAGGGTCCGGCGAGGCCAGAAGGGATGGATCCGGGCGCGGGGCCCCAGATCCCGACGGCGGCGGGGGGGACGGGATGGCCGGCGGCGGCGGCGGCTTCTGGCCGAGGCGGCGGCGCGAGGAGCTCCAGGCGACCTGGAGGTTGCTCCGGCGAGGAACTCCGGGCGGCGGGGCGCGGCGGAGAGGCGAAAGGCGGCGGAGCCGCCGAGCCCGGCGATGGAGGCGACGCGCTGGACGCCTGCGGGCGGCGGCGCACGGGGATCGGGCCCGAAGGGCCGGCGGTGGGCTCATGGGCCCGCGGGGTGGTGGGATGGCGGCGGGGACAGGTGGCGCCGCGGGAGTGGCTGTGGGCGGCGGCGGACATGTCCGGCGGCGGAGATGGACATGTCCGGCGCGCGGAGGGAAGAGGGTTAGGGTTTGATCTGCGCGAAAAATGGAGGGGAGGCACATATTTATAGGTAGAGGGAGCTAGGAGTGTCCAAATGAAGAGCTGTTCGCGGCCACGCGATCGTGATCGAACAACCAAGAGCATGGAGGGGTTAGAATGGGCTTGGTGGGCTATGAGAAAGGGGTGCTGGGCCAAAAGAGAAAAGGCTTCCGGCGGTTAACGGGGTTAACCGTTGGGCTATCAAACGAGCTCCGAACACGACGAAACTTGACAGGCGGTCTACCTATGCTATAATAAGACCACACGCCAAGTTTCAACCCATTCCGAGAACGTTTTTCCGCCACTCATAAAATAAATATTTGGAGGCGCCGCGGGCGCGTGTGAGTGTGTCTGGGCTCAGAACGGCAACAGAAAGGACGAGGGGACTCGGGCGGATGCAAGTTTTGGAAACATGATGATGCAAGCACACGATGACAAGGCAAAGATGCACACGCAAGCAGATGACATGGCAAAGGCAACGGATAACTGACTGACACCTGGCGCACTGGTGTCGGGGTGTCACACCGACGATCGAATCTCGGGCAAGTAACATACGGATGACAAAGGGAACAACGTATGTTGTTATGCGGTTTGACCGATAAAGATCTTCGTAGAATATGTAGGAACCAATATGAGCATCCAGGTTCCGCTATTGGTTATTGACCGGAGATGAGTCTCAGTCATGTCTACATAGTTCTCGAACCCGTAGGGTCTGCACGCTTAACGTTCGGTGACGATCGGTATTATGAGTTTATGTGTTTTGATGTACCGAAGGAAGTCCGATTCCCGGATGAGATCGGGTACATGATGAGGAGTCTTGAAATGGTCGAGATGTAAAGATCGATATATTGGACGACTATATTTGGACATCGGAAAGGTTCCGAGTGATTTGGGTATTTTTCGGAGTACCGGAGAGTTACGGGAATTCGCCAGGGAGTATATGGGCCTTATTGGGCTTTAGGGGAAAGAGAGAGGGGAGGCTGCGCCCCCCCAAGGCTTATTCCGAATTGGACTAGGGGGAGGGGCGGCGCCCCCTCCTTCCTTCTCTTCTCTTTTCCCTTTCCTTCTCACCTACTCCTACTACGTGGAAGGGCTCCTAGTTCTACTAGGAAAGGGGGAATCCTACTCCCGGTGGGAGTAGGACTCCCCTAGGGCGCGCCATAGAGAGGGCCGGCCCTCCCCCTCCTCCACTCCTTTATATACGGGGTTGGGGGCACCCCATGGAAACACAAGTTGATCATTGATCTTTTAGCCGTGTGTGGTGCCCCCTCCACAGAAACACACATCGGTCGTACCGTTGCAGTGCTTAGGCGAAGCCCTGCGCCGGTAGCTTCATCATCTCCGTCACCACACCATCGTGCTGACGAAACTCTCCCGTGAATCTCAACTGGTTCAAGAGCTCGTGGGACGTCATCGAGCTGAACGTGTGCTGAACGCGGAGGTGCCGTACATTCGGTGCTTGATCGGTTGGATCACGAAGACGTTCGACTACATCAACCGCGTTACTAGACGCTTCCGCTTTCGGTCTACGAGGGTGCGTAGACACACTCTCCCCTAGTAGATAGATCTTGCGTGATCATAGGTAATTTTTTGAAATACTACGTTCCCCGACAGTGGCATCATGAGCCAGGTCTATGTGTAGATGATATGCACGAGTAGAACATAAGTGAGTTGTGGACGTTACTAGTCATACTGCTTACAAGCATGTCATACTTTGATTCGGCGGTATTGTTGGATGAAGCAGCCCGGACCGACATTACGTGTATGCTTACGCGAGACTGGTTCTACCGACGTGCTTCACACACAGGTGGCTGGCGGGTGTCAGTTTCTCCAACTTTAGTTGAATCGAGTGTGGCTATGCCCGGTCCTTGTGAAGGTTAAAACAACACATACTTGACGAAAAATCGTTGTGGTTTTTGTATGCATAGGTAAGAACGGTTCTTGCTAAGCCCGTAGCAGCCACGTAAAATTTGCAACAACAAAGTAGAGGATGTCTAACTTGTTTTTGCAGGGCATGTTGTGATGTGATATGGTCAAGACATGATGAGTTATACGTTATTGTATGAGATGATCATGTTTTGTGAAGTTATCGGCAACTGGCATGAGCCATATGGTTGTCGTTTTATTGTATGAAATGCAATCGCCATGTAATTGCTTTACTTTATCACTAAGCGGTAGTGATAGTCGTGGAAGCAATAGTTGGCGAGACGACAACGATGCTACGATGGAGATCAAGGTGTCGCGCCGGTGACGATGGTGATCATGACGGTGCCTTGGAGATGGAGATCAAAGGCACAAGATGATGACGGCCATATCATATCACTTATATTGATTGCATGTGATGATTATCTTTTATGCATCTTATTTTGCTTAGATCGGTGGTAGCATTATAAGATGATCTCTCACTAAATTTCAAGGTATAAGTGTTCTCCCTGAGTATGCACCGTTGCAAAAGTTTGTCGTGCCGAGACACCACGTGATGGTCGGGTGTGATAAGCTCTACGTTCACATACAACGGGCGTAAGCCAGTTTTGCACACGCAGAATACTCGGGTTAAACTTGATGAGCCTAGCATATGCATATATGCCCTCGGAACACTGGAGACCGAAAGGTCGAGCGTGAATCATATAGTAGATATGATCAACATAAGATGTTCACCATTGAAAACTACTCCATCTCACGTGATGATCGGACATGGTTTAGTTGATATGGTTCACGTGATCACTTAGATGATTAGAGAGATGTCTGTCTAAGTGGGAGTTCTTAAGTAATTTTATTAATTGAACTTTAATTTATCATGAACTTAGTCCTGGTAGTATTTGCATATCTATGTTGTAGATCAATAGCACGCGATGTTGCTCCCCGTTTATTTTTAATATGTTCCTAGAGAAAACTAAGTTGAAAGATGATAGTAGCAACGATGCGGACTTGTTCCGTGATCTAAGGATTTTCCTCATTGCTGCACAGAAGAATTATGTCATTGATGCACCGCTAGGTGACAGATCTATTGCAGGAGCAGATGCAAACGTTACGAACGTTTGGCAAAGCTGAATATGATGTCTGCTTAATATTTTAGTGCATCATGCTTTACGACTTAGAACCAGGACTTCAAAAACGTTTTGAATGCCACGGAGCATATAATATGTTCCAAGAGTTGAAATTAGTATTTCATACTCATGCCCGTGTCGAGAGGTATGAGACCTCTGACAGTACTTTGCCTACAAGATGGAGGAGAATAGCTCAACCAGTGAGCATGTGCTCAGATTGTCTGGGTACTGCAATTGCTTGAATCAAGTGGGAGTTAATCTTCCAGATAAGATAGTAATTGACAAAGTTCTCTAGACACTATCACCAAGTTAGTAGAACTTCGTGATGAACAATAATATGCAAGGGATGACGAAAGTAATTCCCGAGCTCTTCGCGATGCTGAAATCGGCGAAGGTAGAAATCAAGAAAGAGCATCAAGTGTTGATGGTTAACAAGACCTCTTGTTTCAAGTAAAGGGCAAAGGGATAGAAGGGGAACTTCAAGAAGAATGACAAGCAAATGTCACTCCCGTGAAGAAACCCAAACCTAAACTCAAGCCTGAAACTAAGTGCTTCTACTGCAAAGGAAATGGTCACTGGAAGAGGAACTGCCCTAGATACTTGGCGGATAAGAAGGATGGCAAAGTGAACAAAGGTATATTTGTTATACAGATTATTGATGTGTACTTTACTAGTGTTCATAGCAACCCCTGGGTATTTGATACCGGTTCAGTTGCTAAAATTAGTAACTCGAAACAAGAGTTGCAAAATGAATAGAGACTAGTTAAAGGTGAAGTGACGATGTGTGTTGGAAGTGGTTCCAAGATTGATATGATCATCATTGCACACTCACTGTACTTTCGAGATTGGTGTAGAACCTAAATAAATGTTATTTGGCATTTGCGTTGAGCATGAATATGATTTGATCATGTTTGTTGCAATACGGGTATTCATTTAATGTCATAGAATAATTGTTATTCTGTTTACATGAATAAAACCTTCGATGGTCATACACCCAATAAAAATAGTTTGTTGGATCTCGATCGTAGTGATACACATATTCATAATATTGAAGCCAAAAGATGCAAGGTTAATGATGATAATGCAACTTATTTGTGGCACTGCCATTTAGGTCATATTGGTGTAAAGTGCATGAAGAAACTCTATAGTGATGGACTTTTGGAATCACTTGATTATGAAACACTTGGTGCTTGCAAACCATGCCTCATGGGCAAGATGACTAAAACTCCGTTCTCCGGAACAGTGGAGCGAGCAACTGATTTATTGGAAATCATACATACTGATGTATGTGCACCGATGAGTGTTGAGGCTCGCGGCGAGTATCGGTATTTTCTGACCTTCACTGATGATTTCAGCAGATATGGGTATATCTACGTGATGAAACACAAGTTTGTAACATTTGAAAAGTTCAAAGAATTTCAGAGTGAAGTAGAGAATCATCGTAACTAGAAAATAAAGTTTCTACGATCTGATCATGGAGGCGAATATTTGAGTTACGAGTTTGGTCTTCATTTAAAACAATATGAAATTGTTTCATAACTCACGCCACCTGGAACACGACAGCGTAATGGTGTGTCCGGACATCGTAACCGTACTTTATTAGATATGGTGCGATCTATGATGTCCCTTACCGATTTACCACTATCGTTTTGGGTTATGCATTAGATACAGATGCATTCACGTTAAATAAGGGAACCATCTAAATCCGTTGAGACGACACCTTATGAACAGTGGTTCGGCAAGAAACCAAAGTTGTTGTTTCTTAAAGTTTGGGGCTGCGATGCTTATGTGAAAAAGCTTCAACCTGATAAGCTCGAACCCAAGTCGAAGAAATGTGTCTTCATATGATACCCAAAAGAGACTGTTGGGTACATCTTCTATCACAGACCCGAAGGCAAGATATTCGTTGCTAAGAATGGATCCTTTCTAGAGAAGGAGTTTCTCTCGAAAGAAGTGAGTGGGAGGAATGTGGAACTTGATGAGGTAATTGAACCTTCTCCCGAATTGGGAAGTGGTACATCACAGAAACTAGTTCCAGTGATTCCTACACCAATTAGTGAGGAAGCTAATGATGATGATCATGAAACTTCGGATCAAGTTACTGTTGAACTTCGTAGATCAACCAGAGTACGTTCCGCACCAAAGTGGTACGGCAACCCAGTTCCCGAAGTCATGTTACTAGACCATGATGAAGCTACGAACTATGAGGAAGCAATGATGAGCCCAAATTCCGCAAAATGGCTTGACGCCATGAAATCTGAGATGGGATCCATGTATGAGAACAAAGTCTGGACTTTGGTTGACTTGCCCGATGATCGGCAAGCCATCGAAAATAAATGTATCTTCAAGAGGAAGACCGACGCTGAGGGTAATGTTATTGTTTACAAAGCTCGACTTGTTGCAAAAGGTTTTCGACAAGTTCAAGGAGTTGACTACGGTGAGACTTTCACACCCGTAGCGATGCTTAAGTCTGTCTGAATCATGTTAGCAATTGCCGCATTTTATGAAATTTGACAAATGGATAACAAAACTGTGTTATTTAATGGATTTATTAAAGAAGAGTTGTATATGATGCAACCATAAGGTTTTTTCAATCCTAAAGGTGCTAACAAAATGTGCAAGCTCCAACGATCCATCTATGGACTGGTGCAAGCATCTCAGAGTTGGAATATATGCTTTGATAAGTTGATCAAAGCATATAGTTTTATACAGACTTGCGGTGAAGCCTGTATTTACAAGAAAGCGAGTGGGAGCACTACAACCTTTCTGATAAGTATATGTGAATGACATATTGTCGATCGGAAATGATGTAGAATTTTCTGGAAAGCATAAAGGAGTGTTTGAAAGGAGTTTCTCAAAGAAAGACCTCGGTGAAGCTACTTACATATTGAACATCAAGATCTATAAAGATAGATCAAGCCGCTTGATAAGTTTTTTTCAATGAGTACATACATTGACAAGTTTTTTGAAGTAGTTCAAAATGGAATAGTCAAAGAAAGAGTTCTTGCCCGTGTTGCAAGGTATGAAGGTGAGTAAGACTCAAAACCCGACCACGGCAGAAGATAGAGAAAGAATGAAAGTCATTCCCTATGCCTCAACCATAGGCTCTTTAAAGTATGCCATGCTGTGTACCAAACCTGCTGTGTACCTTGCCATAAGTTTGGCAAGGAGGTACAAAAGTGATCCATGCGTAGATCACTGGACAACAGTCAAAATTATCCTTAGTTATTGGATGACTAAGGAAATATTTCTCGGTTATGGAGGTGATAAAGAGTTCGTCGTAAAGAGTTACGTTGATGCAAGCTTTGACACCGATCTAGATGACTCTGAGTCTCGATCTGGATAAATATTGAAAGTAGGAGCATTTAGCTAGAGTAGCTCAGTGCAGAGCAATTTATACATAGAAATTTGCAAAATACATATGGATCTGAATGTGGCAGACCCATTGATTAAACCTCTCTCACAAGCAAAACATGATCACACCTTAGTACTCTTTGGGTGTTAATCACATGGCGATGTGAACTAGATTACTAACTCTTGTAAACCTTTTTGGGTATTGGTCACATGGCGATGTGAACAATAAAGTGTTAAGTCACATGGTGGTGTGAACTATTGGTGTTAATCACATGGTGATGTGATCTAGATTATTGACTCTAGTGCAAGTGGGAGACTGAAGGAAATATGCCCTAGAGGCAATAATAAAGTTATTATTTATTTCCTTATATCATGATAAATGTTTATTATTCATGCTAGAATTATATTAACCGGAAACTTAGTACATGTGTGAATACATAGACAAAATAGAGTGTCCCTAGTATGCCTCTACTAGACTAGCTCATTGATCAAAGATGGTTATGTTTCCTAGCCATAGACATGAGTTGTCATTTTATCAACAGGATGACATCATTAGGAGAATGATGTGATGGATAAGACTCGTCCGTTAGCTTAGCACTGTGATCGTTTAGTTTTACTGCTCTTGCTTTCTTCATGACTTATACATGTTCCTATGACTATGAGATTATGCAACTCCCGAATACCGGAGGAACACTTTTTGTGCTATCAAATGTCAAAACATAACTGGGTGATTATAAAGAAGCTCTACAGGTGTCTTCGAAGGTGTTCGTGGTGTTGGCATAGATCAAGAATAGGATTTGTCACTCCGAGTGTCGGAGAGGTATCTCTGGGCCCTCTCGGTAATGCACATCATAATAAGCCTTGCAAGCAAATGACTAATGAGTTAGTCACGAGATGATGTATTACGGAACAAGTAAAGAGACTTGCCCGTAACGAGGTTGAACTAGGTATTGAGATACCGACGATCGAATCTTGGGCAAGTAACATACCGATGAAAAAGGGAACAACGTATGTTGTTTTGCGGTTTGACCGATAAAGATCTTCGTAGAATATGTAGGAACCAATATGAGCATCTAGGTTCCGCTATTGGTTATTGACCAGAGATGAGTCTCGGTCATGTCTACATAGTTCTCGAACCCGTAGGGTCCGCACGCTTAACGTTCGGTGACAATCGATATTATGAGTTTATGTATTTTGATGTACCGAAGGTAGTTCGGAGTCCCGGATGAGATCGGGGACATGACGAGGAGTCTCGAAATGGTCGAGATGTAAAGATCGATATATTGGACGAATATATTTGGACATCGAAAAGGTTCTGAGTGATTCATGTTTCGGAGTATCGGAGAGTTACGGGAATTCGCCGGGGAATATATGGGCCTTATTGGGCTTTAGGGGAAAGAGAGAGGGGAGGATGTGCGCCCCCCAAGGCTTAGTACGAATTGGACTAGGGGGAGGGGCGGCGCCCCCTCCTTCCTTCTCTTCTCTTTTCCCATTCCTTCTATCCTACTCCTACTACTTGGAAGGGCTCCTAGTTCTACTAGGAAAGGTGGAATCCTACTCCCGGTGGGAGTAGGACTCCCCTAGGGCGCATCATAGAGAGGGTCAGTCCTTCCCCTCCTCCACTCCTTTATATACGGGATTGGGGCACCCCATGGAGATACACGTTGATCATTGATCTTTTAGCCGTGTGCGGTGCCCCCCTCAACAGAAACACACCTCGGTCATACCGTTGCAATGCTTAGGCGATGCCCTGGGTTGGTAGCTTCATCATCTCCGTCACCACGCTGTCGTGCTGACAAAACTCTCCCGTGAAGCTCAATTGGATCAAGAGCTCATGGGACGTCATCGAGCTGAACGTGTGCTGACCGCAGAGGTGCCGTACGTTCAGTGCTTGATTGGTTGGATCGCGAAGACGTTCAACTACATCAACCGCATCACTAGACTCTTCCGCTTTCGGTCTATGAGGGTACGTAGACACACTTGCCCCTCTCGTTGCTATGCATCTAGTAGATAGATATTGCGTGATCGTAGGAAAGTTTTTGAAATACTACGTTCCCCAACATATTTATCAACAGAGCGTCACAGTCCAAAATACCCATGCATAGAAAAATAGTGTGAGTATGGGTGAAGTGTGTGCACAAGTAGTACACTGTGTGAGAAATAAATGACGGGAGACATATTATAGCTCTACAACATGTATGGCACACGAAATTAGATTATAGGATTTTCAAATATGAGCACAGGGATGATTCGGAAATGCAGGTACTCCTCCAGCACACCACAAGATGTGGTCCTATGTAAATAACAGTCAACTAAAAACAAATAGGTCACTCCATTTTTCTGCACCGTCCTGTCGGATTACGGGCTCCGCAAACCCAAAGAAGTTCGAACACAGGGGCGTGAACAAAGATCTCTCCCGCTCACGTCTACCTAGCACCACGCCCTCGCCCGGTGGTGAGATTCAAGCAAGCAACAAGTAAAAGCACACACGAGTTTACCCAGGTTCAGGCCACCTTGCGGTGTAAAACCCTACGTCCTGCTTGAGTGGATTAGTCTCAGGAGGGCTTGAGTATGGACAAGTACAGTGGTTCCTGAGCTCAGGAGGAGAGCTCAAGAGGGTCAGGAGGCAAGTGTTCTTGCTCCTTGAAGTGAAGGTGGGGTGTTTGAGATGAGGTCGATCCAGATCAGATCAGCTTGCCTCCACAGTGAAGACCCTAGCTACTTATATAGGCGGCCAGGGTCCTCTTCCCCCAAAATGTTTAGGCGGGAAGGTATCCCACAACGAACATTTTGAGCGGGAACACAAGGACGTTCCTATCCTGACAAAAACGGTCTTCGCCTGCAAAGAGATCAGATGATGACGCGATGGTGGGCTCGATGGTGACATCCTCCCTGTCGTCCTTGCGGTCTTCGGTCTTGTTGCACCGAAGGGGAAACCTTTGTCTCGCCCCTCGGGAACCTGCGCATGCGTTGTCTCCTTTGCACCAAAACGGCAACTACGCCGCTAGCACGCGCTGGCACCCGCTGGGGCGGTGCATCACTGCTCGCGTCACTGCCTCCTCCTGAGGTAGGCTTGGCCTTGAGTTCTCCGCCCCTCTGGAGCAGCCTAGCCGAGGCCGCTCCTGAGATGGTCTTGGTGTCATTCTCCTCGTGAGGCTTAGCCTCCTCGCGAGGGTCTTGAGCAGCTGGTCGATCAGCTAGGCCATACCAGGCCGTAGTAGGAGCGCGTTGCGAGCCGCAGGCAGGCAAGTCTGGGTACCCTGGTTCCCAGGACACCGACAGTAGCCCCCGGGCCCAAGGCGCGCTTGGAGTTGGCTTCGGGGCGAAGCCTTAGTCGAGGACGAAGCGCCGCGGGCCCCAAAAGACTGCGGGCCAAGCTGGTGCACGATGGTTGGATGGGACATGGGCGACTTCGCTCCCCACGCAGTCTTGGTGACCATGCGACTTGACATCTCCGTGATAGGGGCATCATTGCCGTGTGCGAGTGGCCTGCGATTGATCTTCTCAGCCTATAAACAGGGGGTGAAGCGCCACCCCCGTTCACTTGACTGTTGCAGATCAAACCCTAGCTCCTCTTTCTTTGTAGAGGGTTTTTCCATGGCGCCGATACGTAGGATCTCGTCTGCACAGAAAGGGAAGGCTCCGATAGTGGAGCCCAAGCAGCTCCCGCTGAAGAAGAGGCGCCGCGACTCCCCAAGGGTGCCCCTGAGGCTGGCGGACGCCCGTACGTGGTGCACGCGGGTGCCGCCGGGATTCCCGCTTCGCCTGGGTGCCCCGGCGACAGGCATGCGATGCGCGGGCGACGGCGACGGGGGTGGTGCGGTCAGCCGCCCGGAGAAGCGAGTGGTTTCACGCCTCCCGTTGCCGTCCCACACTGAAGACGACATCCGTGAGTTTGTCGTGTGGGCGGGAGCCCGTCCGCACTCTTGGATCCTCTTTCCCCCATTCTTGAAGGAGGTGCTCACGGCTCACGGATGGGTAACGATGCAGTAGAGGCACGAAGGGTGCCATCTTCCCCCTTCATACGCCGATGTGGAGGTGATCTCTTCCGGCAGGGTCTACATGACCTGGGGTTGGGCCGTGGTGCGCCACGCCTGCGCCCCTGCCGGGAGGCACATTCTTCATTTCACGATGGACGGGCTGGCCACGTTGACCTTCAAGGTCTTTGGGGCGGACGGCCAACGTTTGGTGTGCAGCACGGAGGATGGGCCCGCCGGCGACCATCTCCCATACTGCCAGGGGGACGAGGCTCGGGGTGAAGCGTTCGCCGTCGGCTTTGCCTCCGACTCCTCCAGCAACAGCTATGCTTCTCCTGAGACAGCCTCGAGCTCTGACGAGAGCTACGAGCCGCCGAGTCGCCGCTCTCGCTGCCGGAGGTGAGCGGCGTCCTCCAGCCGGTGTCACCGCTGAAGGATCCCGGGCCGTGTGCCTCCGGGAGCGACCTTCTTTTGCTTGGTCCTTGCGAGGCAACCATGGATGGCCCCATGAGGGCATGTAAATCTTTTGCGACACTCTTGTTGTTATCCAATGTCATGAACTTATGTTCCCCATGAGATCTTTCGCTAGAGCAAGATTTTCCCTTTCTTCCGTCCCCGCGGTAGCTTAGGGCCCTATGCCTGCGAGACCCAGTCACTAGGCAGGCTTCAGCCGTCGCTGGTATGCCAGGTCGCGATGCCGTGGTCAAGGCCAGGAGGTGAGCGGCCCAGGGTCCGGTAAGAGCCCCCGAGGCCGATGCTCGGGAGGCCCCCCTTGGCGTGCAGGTAGAGACCGCGAGAGCCGGCGAGAGGGGCCTTCGTGCTCCAGCGAATTCACAATTACGGTGGGTGGAGGCGTAGGTACGCGAGTGAATGTGGGCGTTGAACACGTATCTTAGTGACCCCTTGCGATCGGGCGGCAGTGACGCTTGATCGTGGCCGAGGAGGCGAAGGCTGGTGATGGCGCGCCCGGCAATGCCTGACCTGTCCCTGTCAAGATGAGAGAAATGCAAGTGCCTCGGGGAGGCGTAAGGACTCGCTTGAATTTGGAGAACTTGATGTTGTTGTAATAACTAGGCTTGAACTTGGTGATTTCCGTGCTTGCTTCCTTTCATGTTTGCTTAGGTGCTCTGCGTCGCCAGGGCCCAACCCCGCGCATACCTCGGTCGCCATTGATCCCTCCAGGTCACCGGGGTTATTGTAATTACTAGGCTCGAGGAATGAGGGGCTACATGGCTAGTGAGCCCCTAGGTCGCGATGCCCAGGGGTCCCCCTTAACGCTCAAGCGATCCTGTTTGCATTCTGCATCGGCAAGGCCCAGCCCCGCACATAACTCGACTGCTGTTGAGCACCGGGCTCAAGGAGTGAGGGGCTACGTGACTAGTGAGACCCCTGGGTCGCAATGCCCAGGGGTCCCCCTTGACGTGCGAACGGCTCTCATGAGGGAGAACTGTTGGGGAACGTAGCAGAATTCAAAAAAATTCCTACGCATCACCAAGATCTATCTATGGAGTAATATAGCAACGAGGGGGAGGGGAGTGCATCTACATACCCTTGTAGATCGTGATGCGGAAGCGTTGCAAGAACGCGGATGAAGGAGTCGTACTCGTAGCGATTCAGATCGCGGTTGATTCCGATCTAAGCGCCGAACAACGGCGCCTCCGCGTTCAACAAATGTGCAGCCCGATGACGTCTCCCATGCCTTGATCCAGCAAGGAGAGAGGGAGAGGTTGGGGAAGACTCCATCCAACACCAGCACGACGGCGTGGTGGTGGTGGAGGAGTGCGGGACTCCAGCAGGGCTTCGCCAAGCACTACGAGAGACGAGGAGGGAGAGAGGTAGGGCTGGGCCAAGCGACAGAGGTCAAAAAACCGTGTTGTGGGCAGCCCCAAAATTCACATATATATATAGGGGGAAGGGAGGGGCTGCGCCCCCTCTAGGTTTTCCCACCCCTAGGGGTGCGGCCACCCCAGATCCCATCTAAGGGTGGCGGACAGAGGGGGAGAGGGAGAGGGGGGCGCACCAGATTGGGCCCTAGGGCCCATCTGCCCTAGGGTTTGCCCCCTCCCCTCTTGGAGGCGCCTTGGGCCCTGGTGGGGGGGGGGGCGCACCAGCCCACCTGGGGCTGGTCCCCTCCCTCACTTGGCCCACGCAGCCTTCTAGGGCCGGTGGCCCCACCCGGTGGACCCCCGGGACCCTCTCGGTGGTCCCGGTACGCTACCGATAGCGCCCGAAACTTTTCCGGTGACCAAAACGGGACTTCCCATATATGAATCTTTACCTCCGGACCATTCCGGAACTCCTCGTGACGTCCGGGATCTCATCCTGGACTCCGAACAACATTCGGTAACCGCGTACATACTTTCCCTATAGCCCTAGCGTCATCGAACCTTAAGTGTGTAGACCCTACGGGCTCAGGAACCATGCAGACATGACCGAGACAACTCTCCAGCCAATAACCAACAGCGGGATCTGGATACCCATGTTGGCTCCCACATGTTCCACGATGATCTCATCGGATGAACCACGATGTCAAGGATTTAATCAATCCCGTATATGATTCCCTTTGTCTATCGGTATAGCACTTGCCCGAGATTCGATCGTCGGTATACCGATACCTTGCTCAATCTCGTTACCGGCAAGTCTCTTTACTCGTTCCGTAACACATCATCCCGTGATCAACTCCTTGATCACATATTGTGCACATTATGATGATGTCCTACCGAGTGGGCCCAGAGATACCTCTCCGTCATACGGAGTGACAAATCCCAGTCTCGATTCGTGCCAACCCAACAGAAACTTTCGGAGATACATGTAGTGCACCTTTATAGCCACCCAGTTACGTTGTGACGTTTCGTACACCCAAAGCATTCCTACGGTATCCGGGAGTTGCACAATCTCATGGTCTAAGGAAAAGATACTTGACATATAGAAAAGCTTTAGCATACGAACTACACGATCTGTGCTAGGCTTAGGATTGGGTCTTGTCCATCACATCATTCTCCTAATGATGTGATCCCGTTATCAACGACATCAAATGTCCTTGGTCAGGAAACCGTAACCATCTATTGATCAATGAGCTAGTCATCTAGAGGCTCACTAGGGACATGGTGTTTGTCTATGTATCCACACATGTATCTGAGTTTCCTATCAATACAATTCTAGCATGGATAATAAACAATTATCATGAACAAGGAAATATAATAATAACCAATTTATTATTGCCTCTAGGGCATATTTCCAACAGTCTCCCACTTGCACTAGAGTCAATAATCTAGTTCACATCAACATGTGATTAACACTCAAAGGTCACATCGCCATGTGACCAACATCCAAAGAGTTTACTAGAGTCAGTAATCTTGTTCACATCAATATGTGATTAACACTCAATGAGTTCTGGGTTTGATCATGTTATGCTTGTGAGAGAGGTTGTAGTCAACGGGTCTGCAACATTCGGATCCCTATGTACTTCGCAAAACTTTATGCCATATCGTAGATGCCGCTACCACGTTCCACTTGGAGCTATTCCAAACTGTTGCTCCATTATACGTATCCGCTGTCTCTACTTAGAGTTATCCGGATAGGTGTTAAGATTGCATCGACGTAACTCTTTACGTCGAACTCTTTATCACCTCCATAACCGAGAAACATTTCCTTATTCCTCTAAGGATAATTTTGACCGCTATCTGGTTATCCACTCCTGGATTACTTTTGTACCCTCTTGCCAGACATGTGGCAAGGCACAGATCAGGTGCGGTACTTAGCATGGCATACCGTATAGAGCCTATGACAAAAACATACGGGACGACCTTCGTCCTTCCTCTTCCTTATGCCGCGGTCAAGCTTTGAGTCTTACTCAACTTCACACCTTACAACTCAGGTAAGAACTCCTTCTTTTACTGATCCATTTTGAACTCCTTCAAAATCATGTCAAAGGTGTGTGTTCCTTTTGAAAGTATCATCAGGCGTCTTGATTTATCTCTATAGATCTTGATGCCCAATTATGTAAGCAGCTTTATCTAGGTCTTGCTTTGAAAGACTCCTTTCAAACAACCCTTTACGCTTTCCAGAAATTCTACATAATTTCGGATCAACAATATGTCATTCACATATACTTATCAGAAATGTTGTAGTGCTCCCACTCACTTTATTGTAAATACAAGTTTCTAACAAACTTTGTATACCCAAAAACTTTGATCACTCCATCAAAGCATATATTCCGACTCCGAGATGCTTGCTCTAGTCCATAGAAGGATCCCTGGAGCTAGCATATCTTTTAGCATCCTTAGGATCGACAAAACCTTTCTGTTTGTATCACATACAACCTTTCCTTACGAAAAACTGGTTAGGATACTTGTTTTGTCATCCATCTGCCAGATTTCATAAATGCAGCTAATGCTAACATGATTCCGACGGACTTAAGCATCGCTATGGGTGAGAAAATCTCATCGTAGTCAACTCCTTAAACTTGTGAAAAACTCTTTGCCACAAGTCGAGCTTCATAGACGGTGACATTACCGTCCACGTCCGTCTTCTTCCTAAAGATCCATTTATCTCAATGGCTTTCCAATCATCGGGCAAGTCCACCAAAGTCCATACTTTGTTTTGATACATGGATCCTATCTCGGATTTCTCAGCTTTTAACCATTTGTCGGAATACGGGCCCACCATCGCTTCTCCATAGTTCGTAGGTTCATTGTTGTCCAACAACATGACCTCTAATATAGGATCACCGTACCACTCAGGAGTAGTACATATCCTTGTCGACCTACGAGGTTCGATAGCAACTTGATCCGAAGCTTCATGATCACTATCATTAGTTTCCTCTTCAACAGTCGTAGGTTCCACGGAAACATCTTTCTGTGTTGCACTACTCTCCGGTTGAAGTGAGGATTCGACAACCTCATCAAGTTCTATCTTCCGCCCACTCAATTCTTTCGAGAGAAACTCCTTCTCGAGAAAGGACCCGTTCTCAGCGACAAACATTTTGTCCTTGGATTTGAGATAGAAGGTATACCCAACTGTTACCTTTGGGTATCCTATGAAGATGTGTTTGTCCGTTTTGGGTTCGAGCTTTTCCCAGCTGAAGCCATAAGCATCGCAGCCCCAAACATTGAGAAACGACAACTTTGGTTGCTGGCCAAACCATAGTTCATACATCATCGTCTCAACGGACTTATATGGTGCCCTATCTAAAGTGAATGCAGTTGTCTCTAATGCATAACCTCAAAATAATAGTGGTAGATCGGAAAGAGACATCATAGATCGCACCATATATCATAAGGTTCGATTACGAGTCCGGACACACCATTACGCTGTGGTGTTCCGGTTGGCTTCAACTGCGAAACAATTCCACAATGTCTTGAGTGATTGCCAAACTCATAATTCAGAAAATCTCCCCTTGATCAGATCGTAGGAACATGATCTTCTTGTTATGATGATTCTTAACTTCACTCTGAAATTGCTTGAACTTTTCAAACGTTTCAGACTTTTGCTTCATTAAGTAAATATATCCATATCTACTCAAATCGTCAGTGAAGATGAGAAAATAACGATATCCACCACATGCCTTAATTCTCATTGGATCACACATATCCGCATGTATGATTTCCAACAAGTCACTTTCCCGTTTCATTGTACCTGAAAACGGGATCTTAGTCATCCTGCCCATGAGGCATGGCTCGCATGTGTCAAGCGTTTCAAAATCAAGTGACTCCAAACATCCATCAACATGGAGTTTCTTCATGCATTTATGACAAAATGACCTAAGCGGCAGTGCCACAAGAAAGTGGTACTATCATCATTAACTCTACATCTTTTGGCGTTAATATTATTATCATGTGTATTACTATGATCGAGATTCAATAAACCATTGGGTGCATGACCATAAAGGTATTATTCATGTAAACAGAATAACCATTATTCTCTAACTTAAATGAATAACCGTATTGCAATGAACATGATCTAATCACATTCATGCTCAACGTAGACACCTGATAACATTTATCTAGGTTCAACACTAATCCCGAAGGTAGAGGGAGCGTGTGATGGTGATCTTATCAACCTTGGAAACACTTCCAACACACATCGTCACCTCGCCCTTAGCTAGTCTCCATTCAGTCCGTAGCTGTTGCTTCAAGTCACTAATAATAGCAACTGAACCGGTGTCCAATACCCAGGTGCTACAAGGAGTACTAGTAAGGTACACATCAATAACACGTATATCAAACATACTTTGTGGAAGTTGCCAGCTTTCTTATCTACCATGTATTCGGGGTAGTTCCGCTACCATGTGACATTCCCCTTACAATAGAAGCACTTAGTCTCAAGGTTTGGGTTCAACCTTGGGTTCCTTCATTAGTGTGACAACTGGTTTGCCATTCATGAAGTTTCCCTTCTTGCCCTTGCCCTTTTGAAACCAGTGGTCTTGTTAAACCATCAACACTTGATGCTCCTTCTTGATTTCTACTTTTGCGGTCTTAAGAACCGCTAATAGCTCCGGGATTATCTCCATCCTTTGCATGTCATAGTTCATCACGAAGTTCTAGTAGCTTGGTGATAGTGTCTAGAGAATTCCGTCAACCACTATCTCATCTGGAAGATTAACTCCCACTTGGTTCAAGTGATTTTAGCACCCAGACATTCTGAGCACATGCTCACTAGTTGAGCTATTCTCCTCCATCTTTTTGGCAAAAGAACTTGTCAGAGGTCTCATACCTCTCAACACGGGCATGAGCCTGAAATCCCAATTTCAGCTCTTAGAACATCTCATATGTTCTATGACGTTCAAAACGTCATTGGAATCCCGATTCTAAGCCGTAAAGTATGGTGCACTAAACTATCAAGTAGTCATCGGGACGTGTCTATCAGGTGTTCACAACATCCATAGACAATGTTGTAGGGCTTTGCACATCGAGCGGTGCATCAAAGACGTAAGCTTTCTGTGCAGCAGTGAGGACACTCCTCGGACTACGGACCCAGTCCGCATCATTGCTTACAATATCTTTCAACTTAGTATTTCTCTAGGATCGTATTAAACAGGGAGCTACAACGCAGTTATTGGTCTACAACATAATTTGCGAAGACAACTTAGACTATTGTTCATGACAATTAAGTTCATCTAATGAACTCCCACTCAAATAGACATCTCTCTAGTCATCTAAGTGATACATGATCCGAATCGACTAGGCTGTGTCCGATCATCACGTGAGACGGACTAGTCATCAACGGTGAACATCTTCATGTTGATCGTATCTTCTATACGACTCATGTTCGACCTTTCGGTCTTCCGTGTTCCAAGGCCATGTCTGTACATGCTAGGCTCGTCAAGTCAACCCTAAGTGTATCGCGTGTGTAAATCTGGCTTACACACGTTGTATGCGAACGTTAGAACCTATCACACCCGATCATCACGTGGTGCTTCGGAACAACAAACCTTAGCAACGGTGCACAGTTAGGGGGAACACAATTCTTGAAATTTTAGTGAGAGATCATCTTATTCACTACCGTCGTTCTAAGCAAATAAGATGTAAAACATGATAAACATCACATGCAATCAAATAGTGACATGATATGGCCAATATCATCTTGCTCCTTTGATCTTCATCTTCGGGGCTCCATGATCATCATCGTCACCGGCATGACACCATGATCTCCATCATCATGATCTCCATCATCGTGTCTTCATGAAGTCGTCTCGCCAAACATTACTTCTACTACTATGGCTAACGTTTAGCAATAAAGTAAAGTAATTACATGGCGTTATTCAGTGACACGCAGGTCATACAATAAATAAGACAACTCCTATGGCTCCTGCCGGTTGTCATTCTCATCGACATGCAAGTCGTGATTCCTATTACAAGAACATGATCAATCTCATACATCACATATATATCATTCATCACATCCTTTTGGCCATATCACATCACACGACACATGCTGCAAGAACAAGTTAGACGTCCTCTAATTGTTGTTGCAAGTTTTTACGTGGCTGCTATAGGTTTCTAGCAAGAACGTTTCTTACCTACGCCAAAACCACAACATGATATGCCAATTTCTATTTACCCTTCATAAGGACCCTTTTCATCGAATCCGATCTGACTAAAGTGGGAGAGACAGACACCTGCTAGCCACCTTATGCAACTAGTGCATGTCAGTCGGTGGAACCTGTCTCACGTAAGAGTACGTGTAAGGTCGGTCCGGGCCGCTTCATCCCACGATGCCGCCGAATCAAGATAAGACTAGTAACGGCAAGTAAATTGGCAAATCCACGCCCACAACTACTTTGTGTTCTACTCGTGCAAGAAACTACGCATAGACCTAGCTCATGATGCCACTGTTGGGGAACGTAGCAGAATTCAAAAAAAAATTCTACGCATCACCAAGATCTATCTATGTAGTAATCTAGCAACGAGGGGGAGGGGAGTGCATCTACATACCCTTGTAGATTGCGATGCGGAAGCATTGCAAGAACGCGGATGAAGGAGTCGTACTCGTAGCGATTCAGATCGTGGTTGATTCCGATCTAAGCGCCGAACAACGGCGCCTCCGCGTTCAACACACGTGCAGCCCGATGACGTCTCCCACGCCTTGATCCAGCAAGGAGAGAGGGAGAGGTTGGGGAAGACTCCATCCAACAGCAGCACGACGGCGTGGTGGTGGTGGAGGAGTGCGGGACTCCAGCAGGGCTTCGCCAAGCACTGCGAGAGACGAGGAGGGAGAGAGGTAGGGCTGCGCCAAGCGACAGAGGTCAAAAAACCGTGTTGTGGGCAGCCCCAAAACTCACATATATATATAGGGGGAAGGGAGGGGATGCGCCCCCTCTAGGGTTTCCCACCCCTAGGGGTGCGGCCACCCCAGATCCCATCTGAGGGTGGCGGCCACAAGGGGAGAGGGAGAGGGGGGCGCACCAGATTGGGCCCTAGGGCCCATCCGCCCTAGGGTTTGCCCCCCTCCCCTCTTGGAGGCGCCTTGGGCCTTGGTCGGGGGCGCACCAGCCCACCTAGGGCTGGTCCCCTCCCACACTTGGCCCACGCAGCCTTCTAGGGCTGGTGGCCCCACCCGGTGGACCCCCGGGACCGTCCCGGTGGTCCCGGTACGCTACCGATAGCGCCCGAAACTTTTTCGGTGACCAAAACGGGACTTCCCATATATGAATCTTTACCTCCGGACCATTCTGGAACTCCTCGTGACGTCCGGGATCTCATCCTGGACTCCGAACAACATTCGGTAACCGCGTACATACTTTCCCTATAGCCCTAGCTCATCGAACCTTAAGTGTGTAGACCCTACGGGCTCGGGAACCATGCAGACATGACCGAGACAACTCTCCGGCCAATAACCAAAAGCGGGATCTGGATACCCATGTTGGCTCCCACATGTTCCACGATGATCTCATCGGATGAACCACGATGTCAAGGATTTAATCAATCCCGTATACGATTCCCTTTGTCTATCGGTATAGCACTTGCCCGAGATTCGATCGTCGGTATACCGATACCTTGCTCAATCTCATTACCGGCAAGTCTCTTTACTCGTTCCATAACACATCATCCCGTGATCAACTCCTTGATCACATATTGTGCACATTATGATGATGTCCTACCGAGTGGGCCCAGAGATACCTCTCCGTCATACGGAGTGACAAATCCCAGTCTCGATTCGTGCCAACCCAACAGACAATTTCGGAGATACCTGTAGTGCACCTTTATAGACACCCAGTTACGTTGTGACGTTTGGTACACCCAAAGCATTCCTACGGTATCCGGCAGTTGCACAATCTCATGGTCTAAGGAAAAGATACTTGACATATAGAAAAGCTTTAGCATACGAACTACACGATCTGTGCTAGGCTTAGGATTGGGTCTTGTCCATCACATCTTTCTCCTAATGATGTGATCCCGTTATCAACGACATCCAATGTCCAGGGTCAGGAAACCATAACCATCTATTGATCAACGAGCTAGTCATCTAGAGGCTCACTAGGGACATGGTGTTTGTCTATGTATCCACACATGTATCTGAGTTTCCTATCAATACAATTCTAGCATGGATAATAAACAATTATCATGAACAAGAAAATATAATAATAACCAATTTATTATTGCCTCTAGGGCATATTTCCAACAAGAACGAGCACCATACCATGCTCATGAGCCTTCGCCTAGGATGGGGGCGCGGGAAAACCAGGTGTCTCGGCACCTCATAGGGTGGCGTCTGCCAGACGTGACCTGAGCATAGCCCCCGTGCCAGGCCCCCTCGCGACACCCATCCAAGGAGAAGTTGTGAGCGTCGTGAGCTGAAAAGCTCCCTGAGGTTGTTGCGACCGCTGGGGGCGCCCTCAGTTGTTTATAACTAGCGCGGAGCATAGAGCTACCACACTTGCGCATAGTGTGGGCATAACCGCACCTCGGTCGTAGCGGCCAGCGCAGAGCTGGTTGATACGTCTCCAATGTATCTATAATTTTTTATTGTTCCAGGCTATTATTTATGAAGTCTTGGATGTTTAATGGCCTTTATCTTACACTTTTATATCATTTTTGGGACTAACCTACTAACCTAAAGGCCCTGTCCAGATTGGTGTTTTTTTGCATGTTTCAGGGTTTTGCAGAAAAAGAATATCAAATGGAGTCCAAACGAAATGAAACCTTCGCGAGAGATATTTTTGGAGAAAATAACGCACAGGGGACTTGAGAAGCACGTCAGGGGAGCCTCGGGGTGTCCACGAGGGTGGGGGCACGCCCCCCTTCCCAGGGCGCGCCCCCTGCCTCGTGGGACCCTCGAGAACCCCCGGTGTCCTCCTTCGTCCTATATAAGTCTACGTACCCCTAAACCTTCGACAACAGAGAGAAAACCCTAATTCCACCGTCATAACCTTCTGTTCCTGTGAGATCCCATCTTGGAGCCTGTTCCGGAGCTCCACCGGAGGGGGATACATCACGGAGTTCTTCATCATCATCATCATCGCCCTCACCATGAGTTGTGAGTAGTTTACCACAGACCTTCGGGTCCATAGCTAGTATCTAGATGGCTTCTTCTTCTCTCTCTGGATCTCACTGCAAAGTTCTCCTCGGTCTTAGAGGAGATCTATTCGATGTAATCTCTTTTTGCGGTGTGTTTGTCGAGATCCGATGAATTATGAGTTTATGATCAAGATTATCTATGAGAAATATTTGGTTCTTCTCTGAACTTTTTTATGTGTGCTCATAATATCCTTGCAAGTCTCTTCGAATTATTGGTTTGGTTTGGCCTACTAGATCTATAGTTCTTGCAATGGGAGAAGTGCTTGGCTTTGGGTTCAATCTTGCGGTGTCCTTTCCCAGTGACAGTAGGGGCAGCAAGGCACGTATTGTATTGTTGCCCTCGAGGATAAAAAGATGGGGTTTATATCATATTGCTTGAGTTTATCCCTCTAGATCATGTCATCTTTCTTAAGGCGTTACTCTGTTCTTATGAACCCAATACACTAGATGCATGCTGGATAGCGGTCGATGTGTGGAGTAATAGTAGTAGATGCAGAATCGTTTCGGTCTACTTGTCTCGGACGTGATGCCTATATACAATGATCATGCCTAGATAGTCTCATAATTATTTGCTTTTCTATCAATTGCTTGATAGTAATTTGTTTACCCACTGTAGAATATCGCTATCATGAGAGAAGCCACTAGAGAACACTATGGCCCCCGGGTCTATTCTCAACATATCAATCTACATCTACTTTACTTTTACCGCTTTTATTTTCTGTTCTTATAAACAAAAATACCAAAAACATAAACGATCATATCTATCAGATCTCACTTTTGTAAGTGACCTTAAAGGGATTGACAACCCCTTATCTCGTTGGCTGCGAAGTTCTTATTTGTTTGTGCAGGTGCGAGGGACTCGCGCGTGGTCTCCTATTGGATTGATACCTTGGTTCTCAAAAACTGAGGGAAATACTTACACTACTGTGCTGCATCTCCCTTTCTTCTTCGAGGGAATACAACACAAGCTCAAGAAGTAGCAAGAAGAATTTCTCGCGCCGTTGCCGGGGAGGCCTACGCAAAAGTCATATACTAAGTACCAAAAACCCTTATCCTTCGCATTACATTTATTTGCCTCTCATTTTCCTCACCCCCACTTCACCCTTGCCATTTTATTTGCCCTTCTTCCGCCGTGTTTTTATCGTTCGCTTGCTTCTTGTTTGCTTGTGTGTGTTGGATTGCTTGCTTATCACTATGGCTCAGAACAATACCAAATTGTGTGACTTCTCCAATACCAACAACAATGATTTTATTAGCACTCCGATTGCTCCTATTACCGATGCTGAATCTTGTGAGATCAATGTTGCTTTGTTGAATCTTGTCATGAAAGATCAATTCTCCGGCCTTCCTAGTGAAGATGCCGCTACCCATCTAAATAACTTTGTTGATTTGTGTGATATGCAAAAGAAAAGGGATACGGATAACGATATTGTTAAATTGAAGTTATTTCCGTTTTCACTTAGAGATCGTGCTAAGACTTGGTTTTCCTCTTTCCCTGGAAATAGTATTGATTCGTGGAATAAGTGCAAAGATGTTTTTATCTCTAAGTATTTCCCTCCTGCTAAGATCATCTCTCTTAGAAACGATATTATGAATTTTAAGCAACTAGATCATGAGCATGTTGCACAAGCTTGAGAGAGAATGAAATTGATGATATGTAATTGCCCTACACATGGTTTGAATCTATGGATGATTATTCAGAACTTCTATGCTGGCCTGAATTTTGCTTCTAGAAATCTTTTAGATTTGGCCGCAGGAGGCACTTTCATGGAAACCACCTTAGCAGAAGCTACCAAACTCCTAGATAATATTATGGTTAATTATTCTCAATGGCACACCGAAAGATCTACTAGTAAAAAAGTGCATGCTATCAAAGAAATTAGTGTTTTGAGTGGAAAGATGGATGAACTTATGAAATTGTTTGCCGCTAAGAGTGCTTCTTCTCATCCTAATGATATGCCTTTGTCCACTTTGATTGAGAATAACAATGAATCTTTGGATGTGAATTTTGTTGGTAGGAATAATTTTGGTAACAATGCTTATAGAGGTAATTTTAATCCTAGGCCTTTTCCTAGTAATTCCTCTAATAATTATGGTAATTCCTACAACAACTCTTATGGAAAGATGCCTTCTGAGTTTGAAACTAGTGTTAAGGATTTTATGATCTCGCAAAAGAATTTCAATGCTATGCTTGAAGAGAAATTGCTTAAGATTGATGAATTGGCTAGAAGTGTGGATATAATTACTCTTGATTTTGATTCTTTGAAACTTAGATCTATCCCACCTAAGCATGATATCAATGAGTCTCTCAACGCCATGATAATTTCCATTGATGAATGCAAAGAAAGAACCACTAGGATGCGTGCTAAAAGAGAGGATTATATTAAAGCGTGTTCTTCTAATTATCATGAAAATAAAGATGAAGATCTGAAAGTTATTGATGTGTCTCCTATTAGATCCTTGTTTTCTAGTATAAATTTTGATTAAGATAGGATTGGAGATGATTCTGCTTTAAAGTATCCCAATGATTCGGAGTTTTTAGATCTTGATGCTAAATTTGCTAAAAGTGGGAGTGAAGAGATTAAAACTTTGCATAGTGATGAACCCACTACTTTGGATTTCAAGGGATTCAATTATGATAATTTCTCTTTGATTGATTGTATTTCCTTGTTGCAATCCGTGCTAAATTCTCCGCATGCTTATAGTCAAAATAAAGCTTTCACCAAACACATAGTTGATGCTTTGATGCAATCTTATGAAGAAAAACTTGAGTTAGAAGTTTCTATCCCTAGAAAGCTTTATTATGAGTGGGAACCTACTATTAAAATAAAAATAAAAGATCATGAATGCTATGCTTTGTGTGACTTGGGTGCTAGTGTCTCCACTTTCCCAAAAACTTTGTGTGATTTGCTAGGTTTCCATGAGCTTGATGATTGTTCTTTAAATTTGCATCTTGCGGACTCCACTATTAAGAAAGCTATGAGAAGGATTAATGATGTTCTTGTTGCCAATAGGAATTATGTGCCCCTAGATTTCATTGTTCTTGATATAGATTGCAATCCTTCATGTCCTATTATTCTGGGTAGACCTTTCCTTAGAACGATTGGTGCAATTATTGATATGAAGGAAGGAAATATTAGATTCCAATTTCCGTTAAGGAAAGGCATGGAACACTTTCCTAGAAAGAAAATCAAATTACCATATGAATCTATCATGAGAGCCACCTATGGATTGCCTTCCAAAGATGGCAATACCTAGATTTATCTTGTATCGTGCCTAGCTAGGGGCGTAAAACGATTGCGCTTGTTGGGAGGCAACCCAATTTTATATTTTTTTTTTGTTTTTGTTGCTGCTAGGGAAAAATATTGCATCTATCCTCTAATTATATGTGGTTTCATGTTTTGTTTAGTGTTTGTGCCAAGTAGAACCTTTGGGAAGATGTGTGTGAAGTTTATGTGATCTTGCTGTGAAAAACAGAATCGTAAGCGCTCACTAGAATGGTCGTCAGATTTTACTGGAGCGTGCTATTTAGTTGATTCTTTTTTTAAATGATTAATAGATAAATTCCTCACATTTACCAATTTATTTTGAATTTTTTGGAGTTACAGAAGTAGGCGAAACCTGCAGATTACTATAGACTATTCTGTTTTTGACAGATTCTGTTTTTCGTGTGTTGTTTGCTTATTTCAATGCATCTATGAGTAATATTTGGAGGTATGAACCATAGAGAAGCTGGAATACAGTAGGTTTAACAACAATATAAACAAATAATGAATTCATTACAGTACCTTTGAGTAGTGGTTTGTTTTCTTATACTAACGGAGCTCACGAGAATTTTTGTCTAAGTTTTGTGTTGTGAAGTTTTCAAGTTTTGAGTATTGCTTTGATGGACTATGGAACAAAGAGTAGCAAAGGCCTAAGCTTGGGTATGCACATGGAACTCCAAGTAAAATTCAAGGATAATCAAAAGCCTAAGCTTGGGTATGCCCCGGGAAGGCATCCCCTCTTTCGTCTTCATCCATCGGTAACTATACTTGGAGCTATATTTTTATTCACCACATGATATGTGTTTTGCTTGGAGCGTCTTGCATAATTTGAGTCTTTGCTTGTTAGTTTGTGACAATCATCCTTGCTGGACACACCTATTTGAGAGAGTTAAATATGGCCTAAGAATTGTTAGAACACTCTATGTGCTTCACTTATATCTTTTGAGTTGAATAGTTTTTGCTCTAGTGCTTCACTTATATCTTTTAGAGCACGGTGGTGGTTATATTTTGTAGAAATTGTTGAACTCTCATGCTTCACTTATATCTATTTGAGAGTTATTAAAACAGCATGGTAATGTGTTTAGGCTAAAAAACTAGTCTTCACATGATAGACATCCAATGTCAATGTAGTAAAAAAATTCACACTAAGTGCATTGAATAGAATGAGATGTTGGATGCTTGATAATTGTTTTGAGATATGAGGATAGTGATATTAGAGTCATGCTAGTGGAGTTATTATGAAATTGATAAATACTTGTGTTAAGGTTAGTGATTCCCGTAGCATGCACGTATGGTGAACCGCTATGTGACGAAGTTAGAGCATGAGGTATTTGTAAAGTGTCAACCTTTGTGTGGAGGTAGGGGGCGCGCGATGGTTAACTCCTACCAACCTCCCCCCTAGGAGCATGCGTTAATTGCTTTGCTTTGATGACTCACATATTTTTGCAATAAGTATATGAGTTCTTATGACTAATGTTGAGTCCATGGATTATACGCACTCTCACCCTTCCACAATTGCTAGCCTCTCTTGTACCGCGCAACTTTCGCCGGTACCATAAACCCAATATATACCCTTCCTCAAAACAGCCACCATATTATTCCTCAAAACAGCCACCATACCTACCTATCATGGCATTTCCATAGCCATTCCGAGATATATTGCCATGCAACTTTCCACCGTTCTGTTCATATGACACGCATCATATTGTCATATTGCCATGCATGATCATGTAGTTGACATCGTATTTGTGGCAAGGCCACCATGGATAACTTTTCGTACATGTCACTCTTGTTTCATTGCACATACCGGTACACCGCCGGAGGCATTCATATAGAGTCATGCTTTGTTGTAGTATCGAGTTATAATATCGAGTTGTAATTAAAGTGTGATGATCATCATTATTAGAGCATTGTCCCATGGGAGGAAAGGCTAAATCTATAAAGCCCCTCCGCAAAAAAAAGAAAAAAAAAGGCCAAAGAACAAAGAAAGGCCCAAAAAAAGGAAAATAAAAGAAAAATGGGCAATTTCTACTATCATTTTTCCACACTTGTGCTTCAAAGTAGCACCATGTTCTTCATTGTAGAGAGTCTCATGCTTAGTCACTTTATATACTAGCGGGAATTTTTCATTATAGAACTTCGCTTGTATATTCCAACGATTGGCTTCCTCAAATGCCCCAGGTCTTCGTGAGCAAGCAAGTTGGATGCACACCCATTAGTTTCTTTTTGTTGAGCTTTCATTCATATTTAGCTCTAGTGCATCCGTTGCATGGCAATCCCTACTCACTCACATTTATATCTATTGATGGGCATCTCTGTAGCCCATTGATACGCCTAGTTGATGTGAGACCATCTTCCTCCTTTTGTCTTCTACACAACCACCACTCTATTCCACCTATACTGCTATATCCACGGCTCACGCTCATGTATTGCGTGAAAGTTGAAAAAGTTTGAAAAAATCAAAGTATGAAACAATTGCTTGGCTGAAACCGGGGTTGTGCATGATATGAATATTTTGTGTGATGAAGAGGGAGCATAGCCAGACTATATGATTTTGTAGGGATAACTTTCTTTAGCCATAGTATTTTGAGAAGACATGATTGCTTTGTTAGTATGCTTCAAGTATTGTTATTTCTTATGTCAATATAGACTTTTGTCTTGAATCTTTCAGATCTAAACATTCATGCCACAATTAAGAGAATTACATTGAAAAACTATATTGGTTAGCATTCCACATCAAAAATTCTTTCTTTATCATTTACCTACTCGAGGACAAGCAAGAATTAAGCTTGGGGATGCTTGATACGTCTCCAACGTATCTATAATTTTTTATTGTTCCATGCTATTATTTAGGAAGTCTTGGATGTTTAATGGGCTTTATCTTACACTTTTATATCATTTTTCAGACTAACCTACTAACCCAAAGGCCCAGTCCAGATTGCTGTTTTTTTGCCTATTTTAGGGTTTTGCAGAAAAATAATATCAAACAGAGTCCAAACGGAATGAAACCTTTGGGAGAGATATTTTTGGAGAAAATCACGCACGGGGGACTTGAGAACCACGTCAGGGGAGCCTCGGGGTGTCCACGAGGGTGGGGGGCGCGCCCCCTTCCCAGGGCGCGCCCCCTGCCTCGTGGGCCCCTCGAGCACCCCCCGATGTCCTCCTTCCTCCTAGAATAGAAGGTCTACGTACCCCGAAACCTTCGACAACAGAGAGAAAACCCTAATTCCACCGCCGTAACCTTCTGTTCCCGTGAGATCCCATCTTGGAGCATGTTCCAGAGCTCCACCGAAGGGGGATCCATCACGGAGTTCTTCATCATCATCATCACCGACCTCACCATGAGTTGTGAGTAGTTTACCACAGACCTTCGGGTCCATAGCTAGTATCTAGATGGCTTCTTCTCTCTCTCTGGATCTCAATTCAAAGTTCTCCTCGGTCTTGGAGGAGATCTATTTGATGTAATCTCTTTTTGCGGTGTGTTTGTCGAGATCCGATGAATTGTGAGTTTATGATCAAGATTATCTATGAGAAATATTTGGTTCTTCTCTGAACTTTTTATGTATGCTCATAATATCCTTGCAAATCTCTTCGAATTATTGGTTTGGTTTGGCCTACTAGATCTATAGTTCTTGCAATGGGAGAAGTGCTTGGCTTTGGGTTAAATCTTGCGGTGTCCTTTCCCAGTGACAGTAGGGGCAGCAAGGCACGTATTTTATTGTTGCCATCGAGGAGAAAAAGATGGGGTTTATATCGTATTGCTTGAGTTTATCCCTCTACATCATGTCATCTTTCTTAAGGCGTTACTCTGTTCTTATGAACCCAATACACTATGGATAGCGGTCGATGTGTGGAGTAATAGTAGTAGATGCAGAATCGTTTCAGTCTACTTGTCTCGGACGTGATGCCTATATTCAATGATCATGCCTAGATAGTCTCATAATTATTCGCTTTTCTATCAATTGCTTGACTGTAATTTGTTTACCCGCCGTAGAATATCGCTATCATGAGAGAATCCACTAGAGAACACTATGGCCCCCGGGTCTATTCTCAACATGTCAATCTACATCTACTTTACTTTTACCGCTTTTATTTTCTGTTCTTATAAACAAAAATACCAAAAACATAAACTATCATCTCTATTAGATCTCACTTTCATAAGTGACCGTAAAGGGATTGACAACCCCTTATCGCGTTGGCTGCGAAGTTCTTATTTGTTTGTGCAGGTGCGAGGGACTCGCGCGTGGTCTCCTACTGGATTGATACCTTGGTTCTAAAAAACTGAGGGAAATACTTACGCTACTGTGCTGCATCTCCCTTTCCTCTTCGAGGGAATACAACGCAAGCTCCAGAAGTAGCATTGGTTCGTGGGCCAAAACCGCTCCTCGGTTGGTTTTGCCAGCGCGGAGCATGGTACTTCCACTGGACCGTGGGAGGGAGCATCCCTCCGGGAGAGACTCTGGGGCATGTACAGCCCCGTCCTGACACGTGGCTTGCACGGCAGAACAACCAAGGTGTATATGGGCCCTCCTCAGGATGAGCTGAACGACTTTGAGGAAGTTCTCGTGAGCTTACGCATCACCCACGAGACCCTACCCTGAGGCGGGTTACGCCTGAGTCTTCTTCTGCAAAATGTGAAAAGAGATGCGTTGTGTCGACCTGCGCCGAGTGTATCTCTAGAGGGCATCGCATGTGAAGGCCGCAGCACCAACGACCCCAGGAGGTGACGTTAGCGGGACCGGCCCGTAAGACAGAGCTCAGCCGCTGGATTTATCGACGCTGCAGGGACAGACCCAAGCAGAGACGCCGTGCCCAGTCTTCTCATGCAACAGTCCAAAAGAAAGACAACCGGCGCGTGGTTCCCGTGTGAGCGAGGCACCTGCCACGGGCCCCCACTTACCCATCCACGATTATCCCATGCGAGAACAATGCACCAAGGACCACGAGAGGTGACGTCATGGGAATGGCTCGTGAGACAGAGCTCAGCCATTGAATTTAGCGACGCTGCAGGGACGGACCCGAGCACAAACGCCGTGCCAGTCCTTAATCATGGGGCGGTCGCAGGCGGGCTCGCAAGGGCTCATGACCTTAGTGGCGGTGAGGAAGCCAAGCATATAGATAATGCAAGTAGGGAGAAACAACTATCCTTGATTTATGCGCAAAAGAGACAACTATGGGGGTGGGCCCCCAGCAGCTCGAGGATATGCAGCCCAGGGGGGCGCCCTCGATTGAATACCTGAGACATCACCTGATACTTTTCGTCGAAGAAGAGTTGGGGTAGCTGAAGACGCGAGTCGTGCGGGTCGCTCCCGAGGATCGCCGGGCTCCTGAGGCCCAGGGGATCCGGAGGCCCTCAGTGGTCACGGTGGTCCGACTCCTGCTTCATCAGGACCGCCTGCCACTGAGTCTCCTGAGCCCCCAAAGCCCGCCGTGTGAGGTACTGGAACGTGGCAGCTGCGTTGCGGAAGCCGAAGAGCGTGCGAATGTAACTGCAGGGGAGAATCCTCCTCCAGCCGACAGCCGTCGGCCAGAAGGGGTCCAGAGAAGCGGCTTGATTGAGGCCCGCGATGTCGATGCAGACGCGGAATTGGTTGCTTGGGTTGCGGGTAGGTGAGCTTGGTGTCGTGCGGTTGCGCTCACCGCGTATGAGCCTTGCGTACTGAAGTTCCTCGGTAACCTGGTCGATGAAGTCCTGAGCCCCCAGCGCTATATGGCTCACGCTGGGCTCACAAAAACGCGCGTCGAGACACGCCTGCAGGTGGTGCCCGAACACCTCCCTCGTGATGCTGGTCAGACCAGAGGCACTCCAGAGGAGAGCCCCCGAGCCCGTCCTAAGAGGGGCGCCGGGCACGCCTCTCTATGCGAGGGTGGAGGGCACCTCGTCTGTAGGCACGGGTCCCGAGGTGGTGCCGTCAGGAGCCCCTGCGTCCCGAGGTCCGTTTGCGGGCAGGTGCTTCTTCTTCTTGGGGGCGGTCTGCTGGGCGAGGACGACTCCATCTCCGTCGGAGCTCTCGACTACTGTAGTCTGGTAGGCGCGCTCCAGGGAACGCACTGCTTCCTTCTCGTCGCAGGCGATCGTGATGACCCCGCCACTCCCGGGCATCTTGAGGACATTGTAGCCGTGATGGGTCGCCGCCATGAACTTGGCGAGGGCCAGATACCCTAGGATGGCGTTGTATGAGAGATGAGTGTTGGCGATGTCAAAGTCGATGAGCTCGATGTGATAGTTGTCGCGATCGCCGAAGGTGACGGGGAGGCGGACCTGCCCCATCGGGAGTGTGGAGCCATCTGTGACTCTGTAGAATGGCTTAGTTGGGTGCAGCTGATCGTAGGGGACTTGGAGCGTCTCGAAGGTCTGGACGGAGAGGACGTTGAGCCCTGCTCCACCGTCGATGAGGGTCTTGGTCACGAGGACGTTGCTGATGGTCCGAGTGCAGAGCATCGGGAGAGTGCCTGGGGCTGTGGTGCACTTGAGCTGGTCCTTAGGGTCGAAGGTGATGACCTGCTTGGTCCACCTGAGGTTGCGTGCAGCATCAGGCCTGGGGAGCGCCGCGTTCACCTCACGAGCGAACTTCTTGAAGATGTGGTGGGAAGCCGGAGCATGGGCTCCTCCCAGGATGCATGCAACCGTGCGTGGCTCCTGATAGCCCCCTGCTTCGTCTCCCTGGCGGTCGTCGTTGTTCCTTCTTGGCGGTGGCGGCAGCGGAGGCAGGCCCGTGTTGCCCTGAGGGCGACCCTCACGAGGCTGGTCGCGCCAGGGAGCGTCACGAGTCTGCCCTTGCCAGCGGTCTCCATGAGGTAGGTCGCGCCACCCTTGGCATGAGTTCCTGCCGTCCCAGCTTCCTCCACCACGACCCCCTCCACGGCCGTAGTCGCTGTTGTTGTGCTCAGGACGCTGCCCGACGCGCCCGTCATGCATGGCCCTGAGTTCTTGGCAGCCATTGGTGTTGTGGATGTGAACATCGTGGAAGACGCAGTACAGACGGTTGTCTCTGGGGGGGTTGTTGTAGCCCCAGTCACGCTTCACTTCTGGCTCCGCAGCCAGCACGGCGGGTCCCTTGCGCTTTGCTTCCTTGGCCTTGGCCTTCTTGTCATCAGCCTCCACTTCAGGCAGCTCCAGGAGAGAGAGGCGGCCTTCCTCTGCCCTGGTGCACTTCGCCACGAGGTTGAACATCTCGAGGGCCATGGACATGTCCTCGTGGATGGCGAGCTCCTCCTTCATCCTGACGTCGCGGACATCGTCGGAGAATGCCGAGATGATGGCCTCGTCCGAGACCCTGGGGATCCTGAGGCGCACCGTGTTGAAACGCTGGATGTACTTTTGCAGGGTCTCCCCAGGTTGTTGCTTCACGCGGCGTAGATCCGCGGCCGCCGGGGCTTGGTCGCGGGTACCTTGGAAGTTGGCGACGAAACACTCATGAAGCTCCCCCCAGAAGGAGATGGATCCTGCGGGGAGGTTCAGGAGCCAGGAGTGAGCGCCGTCCTTGAGGGCCATGGGGAACCAGTTCGCCATGACCTGGTCGGTGCCGCTGGACGCCTCAATGCTCAGCTCGTAGAGCTGGAGGAACTCTGCGAGGTCGGCGGTGCCATCGTAGTGCGGAGGCAGATCGGCTTGAACTTGCCGGGCCAGACGAAGCATCGCAGCTCTGGAGCTAGGGCGCGACATCCAGCCACGCTCATGATTGCAGGCACCCCCTGCGCCTGCGGTGCTGGTTCCTGGGGTATAGGCACCACCACCTCCTATGGTGCGCGGTTCTGGTGCTGCGAAACGGGGAGCTCACGAGCTTCTGCCTGGGGATGCGGGACCACCTGGCAGCTCTCCTCGTCGCGCGCAGGGGCCCCGCGGGGCTACTCGCGCCGTGGAGCCTCGCGTCCCAGCCTCTGGCCAGTGCCGTGCAGTCGAGGTGGAGCCGGGACGTCGTGGTCCATGTTCACCGCCATAAGCGACGGATGAAGGGAAATGTGAGTCGGTGCAGGTACCTCCTCGGCGGCGTTGACGAGCTCGGTGATGCGGTGGAGCCACTCATCGTGGAGGTCGTCCGCTAGACGGTGGCGTAGGAGCTCTCGCGCCATCAGTAGCGCAGGCTGCTGGTAGACCAGCCCGCGGCGGATCAGCGAGGATGACGCTGCAGCCGGTGAGGGTGATGGTGTCATTGTGCGGTCATCGCGCCGCACGGACAGCGGCAGTGACGAGTCGTGCCGCTCGTGGACGGCCGGGTCGGTGGCGGCGTTGGCGACCGGCGAGTTGGGCCGAAGCGGTGCACCGTTGCCCGCGGGCGCCGTCTGAGTGACGTTGGCAGCGCGGCGGGCGACGCGTGCTCGGCGTGTGTCCACCATGGCGGTGAAGCGAGGTCGACGAACGAGAGCGGGACGAGGTCGTTAGAGAGGCGAGATTTCGACACGCCCCCTACCTGGCGCGCTAAATGTCGGATTACGGGCTCCGCAAACCCAAAGAAGTTCGAACACAGGGGCGTGAACAAAGATCTCACCCTCTCACATCTACCTAGCGCCATGCCCTCGCCAGATGGTGAGATTCAAGCAAGCAACAAGTAAAAGCACACACGAGTTTACCCAGGTTCAGGCCACCTTGCGGTGTAAAACCCTACGTCCTGCTTGAGTGGATTAACCTCAGGAGGGCTTGAGTATGGACAAGTATAGTGGTTCCTGAGCTTAGGAGGAGAGCTCAAGAGGTTCAGGAGGCAAGTGTTCTTGCTCCTTGAAGTGAAGGTGGGGTGCTTGAGATGAGGTCGATCCAGATCAGATTAGCTTGCCTCCACAGTGGAGACCCTAGCTACTTATATAGGCGGCCAGGGTCCTCTTCCCCCGAAATGTTTAGGCGGGAAGGGATCCCACAACAGCCATTTTGAGCCGGAACACAAGGACATTCCTATCCTGAAAAATGCGGTCTTCAGTCTTGTTGCACCGAAAGGGAAACCTTTGTCTCGCCCCTCGGGAACCTGCGCCTGCGTTGTCTCCTTTGCACCAAAACGGCAACTGCGCCGCTGGCACGCGCTGGCACCCGCTGGCGCGGTGTGTCACTGCTCGCGTCACTGCCTCCTCCTCACGCAGGCTTGGCCTTGAATTCTCCGCCCCTCCGGAGCAGCCTAGCCAAGGCCGCTCCTGAGAGGGTCTTGGTGTCGTTCTCCTCGTGAGGGTCTTGAGAAGCTGGTCGATCAGCTGGGCTGTACCAGGCCGTAGTAGGAGCGCGTCGCGGGCTGCAGGCAGGCAAGTCTGGGTACCCTCATTCCCAGGATGCCGACACGTCCGATGTACAAAGAACGGGTAGATAGCCTTCATCTACCTCCAGCCAGTCAGTGTTGACAATCTTCCTCGAAACGCCATCGACCACCGGCCCAGTCCCCTGCCTCCGCCCTCCCCTCGACCTCACCGCACCGCCGTGCTTGGCACCGCCCCCCGGCCATGCCTTCAAGCCCCGCTGACCTCCAGATCGGGCACAAGCAGCTTTTACGCCCCACACCCCTATGATAGACACTGATGCGCCGCTTCCCCGGCGAACATGCGAACTAGGTGCTATGCGCGCCAAAGCGGGTGCTGCTTCTTTTAATTGTGAATCAACTGACCCTGAATTGAAATCCAGGTGGGCGACTGACCTCTAGCTAAGGTGAAACCGTAAATGGGAGGAAACCTTATGCATTTAGTATCATGAAGAAGGTGAAGTAAGAAGCACTCAATAAGTCAAAGGTCTCTTTGTATAATTCTACCTATTTTTATTTGCCTTGAATCTCTAATTTTCTGAACTGCCACTTAAATCAACAACTGGTTTGAGCGGCTGGAGCAGGAAGAGCAGAGATTGAAGAAGCACGACGGCCGTTGGATGGACATCCAACAGTCACTCCTCTCGTGTGTTGGCTAAGTTGACAAGGCCCTGCGTGCGCGTCAACCTTATTTTTAGGAAAGCGTACGTGTCAACCTAGTAGGCCAACAAGTCAACCTCAAATATGTCGAAAACAGCATATAACCCATCTTCCATTATTGCTAATAAATGTACAACCCATTGGCTAATTCTTCAGTATTTTTTTGAAGCCCATATTCTTTTTGTTACCATTACAACCCATATTCTGGCAACGGTTAAAAATTCAACCAAATTTTCATATTTCGGTGCGGTCCGAACTATTTTTAATACCGAAATTTCTAATCATGTTCAAACTAATTTAAAAATAATAAATTTATATTAATTTAAAATCCAACATAATTTTCCTCGCAAAAAACAATTAAATTTGAAATCTCGAAATCTTAAAAAAGATATTTGAAACTAATGGCCGTTTTGCTGTGTTTTTAAAATTTACATCCCATTTCTTACTACTTCATTTTCTGGGCAAGCGAATATATCACTCTCTTCTTGAAAGATTTGCAGCCCAGCAGGGCTGAGAAAGCAAGTGGGCCTCCGTTGGGTATTTCTTTTTAAAAAGTAGAACTGGGCTAGCCATTTTTAGAAAGAAAAAAAAACACAACTGGGATCATCATGTGGTAAACATAAAATAAAACCCTGGCTAGACGGGCCATAGCCCCCACACAACTCGTACTTAATAACAACTGCTTGTTCCTAAAAAGTAAATAACAACTACGCGACCTGTTGGGTCCCTGGTGTCAGCCGCTTGTTGTGTAATTCTCTCGTTTATTGACTACGTTGACAATGGCGTGGGACCTAGATGTCCAACCGTTAGGAGGAAACATTTTTTGGGGCTTGTAATAATGAGGCACTTGCTTACGTACTGCCATGACCCTGGTAGGTCCCTACTGTCATCCTCTCCATGTACAGTCATCTCCTTATTCCTCTCGATTGTTGACCACGTTGATAACACCAGACGGCGGCGCACCGCGCACGTTGAGGGAACCAAGGCGGATGACGACGGCGAGGCCTCGGACAGGAACGAACATGAGCCATGGAAGGTGCGACAGTCTAGTCGCAGGCGGAGGGGAGTACAAGGGTTGACTGGTTCGGGTGCGGGTGCGTGTTGGGGCTGACATTGCCGGAGAATAACAGGACATGTGGGGAAATAGAGGGATGGGCTGGCCAACATTTGAGGGTACGGTAGGGCGGCGGAGGCGCAGCCAGCCGTGGGAGGTGGGAGCAGGCGGGACCGACGGGGTGGTTTGGTTTGGGAGGCTGGAGGAAGAAGAGATAGAAGATACACGACGGATGTTGGATGTCAATCCAACGGCTGGTAGGCGGAATCATTTGTTGACTAGTAAATCGACACCACCTTGGATAGGCTTTTTCCTCGTGGGTCCCAAATGTCAGAATCTAACTCTGTCACGGCCATGCAATCTTTCTTATGAAAATTTACAGCCCATTTGGTGTGCTAGTTCAAAATAAGTTTGTGGGTGCTGGTGGGGCTAATCACTTGGGTTATGTAATGCACATTGAGCTCAAGTAGCCGTCGAGAGTGATGTTATTTCCCTTGGTTGGGATTTGTTACAATATTTCTCTCTTAATTAAACAAATGACAAGCCATTTGCATTGTTTCAAAGAAAATATGACAGTTACAACCGAGTTGAAAAGGGCAACAACATCTAACTCCAGCTTACAAACTATACAAAAGCACGAGGGTTAATTGTTCATCAGGTTTAGAAAAACCCAGATTGAACATGGCAATAACATCTAACTTGACCACTGTTTTTGGCAGGCACAATAAAATGGATCAATCTGATCCATAAAATGAACATCATGTGCCAAAAAATTACTAGCAAATGATGACAAGTTGTTGTAAATAGAAGCCGAGCATGTTCAGAAGCCCATTTGTCCACCTGAAACTGCTTTTTTTTCTTTGACATACCCATCCGTCAAATCCATGCTGCTGATAAACTTAAGCCTGATGGATAATAGTAACCTCGCATTCAATAGGAAGAATGTGACAAATCTAGTGTTTGCATGGTTGGTTACATATCGTTCCAGCGTTATTGTCTTCAATCGAATGTCATGAGAACTGAGAAAATCCCGGTGCTTACGAATCCACCGATTGGTTATAACTTTCTTACCCCGTCCTGTTGCCTAAATAGACATGAAGATTGTAAACAGTTAAGGTCTAAAAAAGAGTGTCGAAAGAGCAATAGTTGAACGGTTAATTCTAGTTCACTATATGCGGGCCTCCAATGTGCGTGAAATTATTACCTTTATATACAACTTCTCCAGACATGGAAAGCATTGCAGCAAGCCAATAATCTTGTCCAGATCAAAACTATTCATATGAATATCTAAGATCTTGACAGAATCCAGCACCATTGATAGGCTATTCATGGACAAACTCTTCATTAAGCATAGAATATAATATTAGAACAAAAAGTGTACTCCAAGATGATATAGAACTTATGCACAGAAATTTAAAATGCAACTTATGATTACAAGTGTAGATGACAATATAAAGTACCTGAAGAACTGTGGAGCCAAACACCATCTTGAAATGAGCACACAGATCATGTATTACACCCAAGGTCTCCAGTTTAGGCGCAGAGACGATAGTTATTTCCGACAGTGAATAACGAAAATCAAGGATCAACCTTTGATGTGAAGGGGCATCTTCAATGATGAGTTGCCTTCCCTCAAAAGAAATTCCAATTCTTATAAGGTTAGGCGTCTTTATTTGGAGACAACCGATTACAACTGTGAAGACAAGCGCCAAGCACTCCAGGGCAGGGCAACTGGAGTGGATGATGTTGTGCAAGGAGACACCGGGGAGGACGGCAAGCTCGATGATGACTTATGGGATCACCACCATCAATCTTCACTCATCCATGCCCATGACAGGGACGCGGCGGTAGCTGTGGAGGGAATAGTTGAGGGGTGGCTCCTGGGCGTGGTGCCGCATGCTGGTGTTGGATGTCACAAGGGCGTTGATGGCGCCGACGAACTCATCGTCGTGACGAGAGAGGGCTGTACTGATGCTTGTCGAGGGGGCGAGCACCACAGCAGCGAGGTAGCAATGAGCCATGACCGGGGCATCCGATGGGGTTGTGTGATACGTCTCCAACATATCTATAATTTTTGATTGTTCCATGCTATTATATTATCCTTCTAGGATGTTTTATGGGCTTTTATATACACTTTTATATGATTTTTTGGGACTGACCTATTAACACAGAGCCCAGTGCCAGTTGTTGTTTTTCCCTTGTTTTTGAGTATCACAAAAAAGGAATACCAAACGGAGCCCAATTAATCTGAAACTCAATGGAGGTTGTTTCTGGACCAGAAGAAGCCCAAGAAGTACCGGAGGAGGACCAGAAGGTTCCCGGGCTTCCCATGAGGGTAGGGGGGCGCCCCTACCTCGTGGATAGCACGGAGACCTTCTTTACTTGTTCTCGACTCCAACACCCCCTATATATACAGAAACCTCCAGAATATAACCTAGATCGGGAGTTCCGCCGCCGCAAGCCTCTGTTGCCATCGAAAACCAATCTAGACTCATAATGGAACCCTGTCAAAAGGGGGAATCCCTCTTCGGTGGCCATCTTCATCATCCCGGCGCTCTCCATGACGAGGGGGGAGTAGTTCACCCTCGGGGCTGAGGGTATCTACCAGTAGCTATGTGTTTGATCTCTCTCTCTCTCTCTCTCTCGTGTTCTTGAGATAGCACGATCTTGATGTATCGCGAGCTTTGCTATTATAGTTGGATCTTATGACGTTTCTCCCCCTCTATCTTCTTGTGATGAATTGAGTTTTCCCTTTGAAGTTATCTTATCGGATTGAGTCTTTAAGGATTTCAGAACACTTGATGTATGTCTTGCATGTGCTTATCTGTGGTGACAATGGGATATCACATGATCTACTTGATGTATGTTTTGGTGATCAACTTGCGGGTTCAATGACCTTGTGAACTTATGCATAGGGGTTGGCACACGTTTTCGTCTTGACTCTCCAGTTGAAACTTTGGGGCACTCTTTGAAGTTCTTTGTGTTGGTTGAATAGATGAATCTGAGATTGTGTGATGCATATAGTATAATCATGCCCACGGATACTTGAGGTGACAATGGAGTATCTAGGTGACATTAGGGCTTTGGTTGATGTGTGTCTTAAGGTGTTATTCTAGTACGAACTCTATGATAGATCGAACGGAAAGAATAACTTTGAGGTGGTTTCGTACCCTACCATAATCTCTTTGTTTGATCTCCGCTATTAGTGACTTTGGAGTGACTCTTTGTTGCATGTTGAGGCATAGTTATATGATCCAATTATGTTATTATTGTTGAGAGAACTTGCACTAGTGAAAGTATGAACCCTAGGACGTGTTTCCTATCATTGCAACACCGTTTATGCTCACTTTGACCACTTGCTACCTTGCTGTTTTTATTTTTTCAGATTACAAAAATCTATATCTACTATCCATATTGCACTTGTATCACCATCTCTTCGCCGAACTAGTGCACCTATACAATTTACCATTGTATTGGGTGTGTTGGGGACACAAGAGACTCTTTGTTATTTGGTTGCAGGGTTGTTTGAGAGAGACCATCTTCATCCTACGCCTCCCACGGATTGATAAACCTTAGGTCATCCACTTGAGGGAAATTTGCTACTGTCCTACAAACCTCTGCACTTGGAGGCCCAACAACGTCTACAAGAAGAAGATTGCGTAGTATACATCAAGCTCTTTTCTGGCGCCGTTGCCGGGGAGGTGAGTGCTTGAAGGTATATCTTTAGATCTTGCAATCGAATCTTTTAGTTTCTTGGTTTATCACTAGTTTAGTTTATAAAAGAAAACTACAAAAAATGCTTGGCATAAAAATGATGCCGAGTTTCTTGCTTTATCACTAGTTTAGTACTAGAAGAAGAATTACATAGAATGCTTGGCATAAAATATCTGCATGATGAGCATGAATGCAATGTTGTTAGTATGAATTCTTTGAATACCCATGATGCTAATGATATGCAAAGCCACAAGCTTGGGGATGCTATGTTTGATGAAGATGATATGTTTAGTCCCCCAAGTTTTGATGAGAAAATTTATTATGATGAAAGCATCCCTCCTATTTATGATGATTATTGTGATGACACGTATGCTATAAAGAATAAAGATAACCATGAAACTTGGCATCATGATTTTAATTTTCAATTGTATTATGCTTCACATGATAGTTATTTTGTTGAGTTTGCTCCCACTACAATTGATGAGAATAAATTTTCTTATGTGGAGAGTAGTAAAATTTCTATGCAAGTAGATGATGAAAAGAATGCTTTATGTGCTGGTTATATGGTTGAATTCATTCATGATGCTACTGAAAATTATTATGAGAGAGGATCATATGCTTCTACATATTGCAATAATATCAAGTTTCCTCTCTATGTGCTTAAAATCTTGAAGTTATGCTTGTTTTCCCTTCCTATGCTAGTTGATTCTCGTTCCCATAAGTTGTTTGCTCACAAAATCCCTATGCATAGGAAGTGGGTTAGACTTAAATGTGCTAGTTATATTCTTCATGATGCTCTCTTTATGTTTCAGTTCTCATCTTTTATGCGAGCATCATTGAAATCATCATGCCTATCTAAAAGGCATTAAAGAAAAGTGCTTGTTGGGAGACAACCCAATATTTACCCCTACTGTTTTTGTGTGTTCACATGATTAAGCTACTGTAGTAATCATGTTTTATAGCGCTTTTTTCAACAAAATTGTAACGCCCAAGATGCGAGTCTATCCTGATCACGTGATATACTCGTGATTGGGGCACAATCGCATTTCAGGCGCTTAGCAAGATGGATATCATTACATACATACATGGGGATACAACAAATCATACAAGTCACATGAATACAACATCATCAATACAAGACATCCGTCTACGGATGCAAACATGAAAAGCACAAAGACATCCATCTAATATCCCAGGCTGCCGACCAGGAACCTAACACAAGACTGACGAAGAAGAAGAAGAAAGAATTCCAACTCAAAGAACATCGCTCTCACGTCAAGTCATCGGAAACCTGCACCTGCAACTGTTGTTGTAGTATCTGTGAGCCACGAGGACTCAGCAATCCCATAACCATGGGTATCAAGACTAGCAAAGCTTAACTGGGTATGGAAAGGATGGTGGTGAGGTTGCAGCAGCGACTAAGCAAAAGTATGGTGGCTAACTTATGAGTACAAGAATAAGATGAGCATCTACGCAAACGGACGCAAACTAATAATGATCGCTAAAGATCCTGAACTACCTACGAGTCAAACATAAACCCACCGTGTTCTCTTCTCAAAGTGAAAAGAGACGATCACGGTTACTCACGCGGTTCGTGTATTTTATTTCGGATCCTCTGTCAAGTTTTCTACAACCGGACATTAACAAATTCCCATCTGCCACATAACCGCGGGCACGGCTTTCGAAAGATCATAACCCTGCAGGGGTGTCCCAACTTAGCCCATGACAAGCTCACGATCTGCGGAGTCGCAACTCCAAATTGGGAAGACCCGAGTATCCTCGGAATTTTGTGCTCAAGATATTCCGACAAAGGTAAAACTAATCCAGCAAGACCTCCCGGCGTGCCGACACCCTGATAGTAGCCGCGCGTATCTCGCCTCAGGCCACGACCGGATGGGTGATGCTACAGGTAATACCAGCCCAAGGGTTTCCCCAAGGTGGCCCTGCAGGACCCCTAGTTTGGACCAACACTCATGAGGAGCACTAGCCCGGGTTGTTGATTAAGTCAACGGGGTAGCTAGTCCCTATGCAAATTTTAGTTATTAGGCAAATGTAATACCAAAGTTGGGTCTTGCTGGAAAAGCTTTAAGCAGTGCGAATTATCAAGGGGGACCATAAACCCCAACCGTGTTAGGAACGCAAAATCAAGGAACATAACGCCGGTTTATCGGTTCTTAAGGCGGCATGAGTGGAACAAAACACCGAGCAAAAGGCCAAGCCTTCCACCCATTTCCAAGTATATATGTGTGTTAAAATAATTAATAGATATTGTGATATTCCAACACCAAGATCCGACATGGAGCAATCTTCATCTTCACCTGCAACTAACAACGCTATAAGAGGGGCTGAGCAAGCGGGTAACATATCCAAACAACGGTTTGCTGGGATGGTGTCAAAGGTTAGAGGTTTCATGGCAACAAGGAGAGGCTGACATCAAAAGATAGGTGACGCGACATATAACGATAGCATCGAGACAACTAGCATAGCAATGGTAGTAAAGGTATCCAAGGAGACGTTCATCTTTCCTGAGATCCCGCAAGGAAGAAGAACGAGTCCATGAAGAAGACGAAGAAGAAGCCACGAAGACGAGCCAAGTGAAGTCGAACGAATCCTCACGATCGCAACGGAACAAGCACTAATGAGAAGAAGCAAGCAACACAGTAAACACACCACACAAGAACATGACATAATGCTCAACAAAGTATGATGCAAAACATGGCAAGAGATGAAGCATGCAAGAACATCACACAAGGCAAGTTTAAATGAGGCCGGAAACAACATATAACCATTCCGGTAAGTCCTCATATGCACATTTCGAAATTGGTCCAAATCTGAACAAACCTTAAGTTAAAGTTTTTAAACATCAAGTTAACATGCACCATGATGATCTACTCGAAAATCTAGTCAAGTTGCATATAAAGTTCATTTAATTCGGAGCTACGGCCTAGAAGATATGAGCAAAACAAGACAAGCATGGCATTAATGCAAAACAAGACAAGCATGGCATTAATGCAAAAAGCATCCAAACATCAAGCAAAAACACTCCAAACAGTATATAACATGTTATTATGCATCTACATGCAACAACACACAAGTTTCATATAGGACATGCTCAAAACGGAGCAACAGTTCATCACATACACATGAAACAAGATATAACAACAAGTTGTCCAAAAACAGCAACATGGCACTTAGTTGACATCAAAACAACATGATATAATAACATTTCATGGCAAACATGTACATGTCCAGCACTACAAGCATGACCAAAGAGCTACTACAAAACACCACTAGAACATGCTCAAAACATCATGGCAAGATTGCAAAAGATAATAGTTTCTCAGACTTGTGAAAAAAACTAAACACGGCAGCAACAACGACAAGTAGGCATGTTTGCAAGCTTGTGCAACTCATCTCAAAGCATATCATGGCAAGTGAATATAACCAACATCAAGAAGACATGTTTATGAAGCTACGCATGGCAAGAACATGGTCATAGGATGCATAGATCACTAGCAATTCACATGGCAAAACTGAATTTGCTGATAACAGGCTGACAGAAACATTTTATATCAACTTGAGAGCATGAAAACAACAAGCTACAGCAGGCCATATATGGAAACAAGGGCATGGATGGATAGAGCATAACATGAACAACAAGACATGATCATTGGACAACCCAAAACACTCATGGATTTGAGTGGGGCATCAAGCAAACATGGCATCAGGTCATAACAGTTTCAGACTTAGCAGTTTTTAACAAGTCCCAGAAAACAACAACAGCGAGTAGGTCACTTTGCAAGCTTGTTGCAAACACCACAAGGCATAACATGGAAAACTAATTACACTACAACAAAGATGGCATGATTGTGCTTCTAAAACACATTGACATGTAGCTCAAACAAAAGTCACACATAAAGATATGAAAAAGACAAATCAGCACCTCATCACAAGTTTTAGCACTTAACAGCCACATACACTTTTGCAATAGAGATTAACATGTCATAATGCACTCCAACATGCATGAAAAAGCAACCACCATGTAGATCATAAGTAGATGAACATTTTGACATATCATACACTCCATTTGGACCAACATGCGCAAATATGTGACCTCTCAAACATGCTAACATATTGTTGGCGGACAACAATGACTTCACAATAACATCACATAGCTGTTTTGCAACGAAGATTAAGACAACAAGATGAACAGTAACATGCATGCAAATGCAACTAACATGTAGAGCACTTCAAAATGAACATTTTGACATATCATATGCTCCATTCGGATAAACATGCACCAAGATATCATCATGCAAACATGCATACAAATTAGGGTTTTCTGGGGACTTAGAGAAAAAAAACAACCTCGTGGGGGTTCGGGCGGACATGTCCGTCGGTGGCGCGCGCGGGCCCACTTGGCAGCGACACGGAGAGGGGAGTCTGGACATGTCAGTGTCCTTCGGACATGTCCGGCGCGGCGGTGGCCGGACATGCGCCGGCGAGGCGTAGGACGGGGCGGAGGTGGTGGTTCCGGGGCAGGGATGGCCGGATCCGGTGCGGGGACGCCGGATCTGCTCCGACGGCGGGGTCTCGGCGTCGCACCGGCGTTGGACGGCGCAGTGGCAGAGCCCGGTTGCGGGGCGGTCCGGCGAGGTGCGGCGGCCTCCGGCCAGATCGGAGCAACGGCAATGCGCAGGTGTGGCGGGCCGGCGGCGGGCGCATGGATCTGGCGGCGGGGAGGATGGGGTTCGGCGATGAGGCGTTGGGGTTCGTGGAGCAGGGCGGCGACACGGATTCGGAGACCGGCGGGCGGCAGCGGACGGCGTTGGGAGGAACGAGGCGAGGGGAGGCAGACGCGCGCGGCTCGGGCTGCTCGGCCCAGATCGCAGCCCGGGGCGGGCCTGCCCCGGGCTGACGCGGGCCTGGAGGGCCACGGCACGGTGGGAGGCTGGGAGAGGCCAGGTGGCGCTCCCCGGTTGGCTGGAGCGATGCTGGGGCTGACTTGGCGGCCCTCGGTTGGCCGAGAACGGCGGCTGCGGCGGCTACAAGTGGTGGGTGTGGTTGGCGGCACCGGATTCGAGGGAGGAGGAGGATTGGCTGCGGCTAGGAGGTAGGGGAAGGGTAGGTTAAGGTACGTATGTCCAAAAATGGACATGGGTGTCTATTTATAGGCAAAGAATAGGTTGGGGGTTGGGGGCTTTCGGAGCCCTCCGATCGCGATCCGACGGATCCGATCACGAGGGGAGTTTAGGTTGGGCCTAGTGGTTGGTAGTGGGATGTGTAGAAGGGGCCTTGGACTGATAAGAGAGAAGAGAAGAGAGGCCCGGCACAGCGTTTCGGAGACCGAAACGTCCGACATTTTAACCGGCGACTAGTGCCGCTATAGGTTTAACGGTTGGGCTATCAAACGTACCCCGAATGCGACGAAAATTGGCAGGCGGTCTTCCTACAATATAATAAGACCACATGCCAAGTTTCGTCCCATTCCGAGAATATTTTCCAGCCACTCATAAAATAAATATTCGGAGGTGCCACGACGCGTGCAATTGTGTCTGGACTCAGAACGGACAACAGAAAGGACGAGGGGGCTCGGACGGATGCAAGTTTTAAAAACATGCTGATGCAATGCACATGATGACATGGCAAAATGCAACATGCAAGCAAATGACATGGCAACGGCGACGAATAACTGGCTGACACCTGGTGCATCGGTCTCGGGCGTCACAAAAATGCCAAGTAGAACCTTTGGGAAGACTTGGGTGAATGTTAATGTGATCTTGCTATAAAAAACAGAAACTTTGCGCTCACGAGATTGGCTGCCATTTTTTACAGAAGAGTTCTTTTGAGTTGATTATTTTTGCAGAAGATTAATAGACAAATTCCTTACGTCCACCAATTTATTTCAGAATTTTTAGAGTTACAGAAGCATTCGAAAGTTACAGATTACTACATATTGTTCTGTTTTTGACAGGTTCTATTTTCATTGTGTTGTTTGCTTATTTTGATGAATCTATGAGTAGTATTGGAGGGTATGAACCATAGAGAAGTTGGAATACAGTAGATATTACACCAATATGAATTTAGAATGAGTTCACAACAGTACCTAAGTGGTGGTTTTATTTTCTTATGCTAACGGAGCTTACGAGTTTTCTGTTGAGTTTTGTGTTGTGAAGTTTTCAAGTTTTGGGTAAAGATTCGATGGACTATGGAATAAGGAGTGGCAAGAGCCTAAGCTTGGGGATGTCCAAGGCACCCCAAGGTAAAATTCAAGGACAACAAAAAGCCTAAGCTTGGGGATGCCCTGGGAAGGCATCCCCTCTTTCGTCTTCGTTCATCGGTAACTTTACTTGAGGCTATATTTTTATTCACCACATGATATGTGTTTTGCTTGGAGCGTCAATTTATTTTATTTTGTTTTGCTTGTTGTTTGAATAATATCCCAAGATCTGAAATTCTTAAATGTTAGAGAGTCTTCACATAGTTACATAATTATTCGACTACTCATTGATCTTTACTTATATCTTTTGGAGTAGTTTGTCGTTTGCTCTAGTGCTTCACTTATATCTTTTTAGAGCACGGCGGTGGTTTTATTTTGAAGAAATAGATGAACTCTCATGCTTCACTTATATTATTTGAGAGTCTTTTAGAACAGCATGGTAATTTGCTTTGGTTATGAATTTAGTCCTAATATGATAGGCATCCAAGAGGGGTATAATAAAAACTTCTATATAAAGTGCGTTGAATGCTATGAGATGTTTGATGATTGGTGATCGTTTTGAGATATGATGATGGTGATATAAGAGTCATGCTAGTAGAGTAGTTGTCAATTTGAAAAATACTTGTGTTGAGGTTTGCAAGTCCCGTAGCATGCACGTATGGTAACCGTTGTGTGACAAATTTGAAGCATGAGGTATTTCTTTGATTGTCATCCTTTGTGTGGAGGTCGGGATCGCACGATGGTTAACTCCTACCGACCGTTCCCCTAGGAGCATGCGTGTAGTACTTTGTTTTGATAACTTGTAGATTTTTGCAATAAGTATGTGAGTTCTTTATGACTAATGTTGAGTCCATGGATTATACGCACTCTAACCCTTCGGCCATTGCTAGCCTCTCTTGTACCACGCAACTTTCGCCGGTACCATACACCCACCATATACCTTCCTCAAAACAGCCACCATACCTACCTATCATGGCATTTCCATACCCATTCCAAAACATATTGCCATGCAACTTTCCACCGTCCCGTTTATTATGACACGCTTCATCATTGTCATATTGCCATGCATGATCATGTAGTTGACATCGTATTTGTGGCAAGGCCACCATGCATAATTTATCATACATGTCACTCTTGATTCATCGCACATCCCGGTACACCGTCGGAGGCATTCAAATAGAGTCATACTTTGTTCTAGTATCAAGTTGTAATATCGAGTTGTAAGTAAATAAAAGTGTGATGATCATCATTATTAGAGCATTGTCCCAAAATAAACAAAATAAAAAAAAGGAAGAAAGGCCAAAGAAAAAAAAGAAGGCCCGAAAGAAAAAAAGAAAAAAAGAAAGAAAAAAGGGACAATGCTACTATCTTTTTCCACACTTGTGCTTCAAAGTAGCACCATGATCTTCATGATAGAGAATCTCTTGTTTAGTCACTTTCATATACTAGTGGGAATTTTCATTATAGAACTTGGCTTGTATATTCCAACGATGGGCTTCCTCAAATGCCCTAGTTCTTCGTGAGCAAGCAAGTTGGATGCACACCCACTTAGTTTCTTTTGTTGAGCTTTCATACATTTATAACTCTAGTGCATCTGTTGCATGGCAATCCCTACTCACTCACATTGATATCTATTGATGGGCATCTCCGTAGCCCATTGATACGCCTAGTTGATGTGAGACCATCTTCCTCCTTTTGTCTTCTCCACAACCACCACTCTATTCCACCTATACTGCTATATCCACGGCTCACGCTCATGTATTGCGTGAAAGTTGAAAAAGATTGAAAAAATCAAAGTATGAAACAATTGCTTGGCTGAAACTGGGGTTGTGCATGATTTGGATATTTTGTGTGACGAAGATGGAGCATAGCCAAACTATATGATTTTGTAGGGATGAGCTTTCTTTGGCCATGTTATTTTGAGAAGACATGATTGCTTTGTTAGTATGCTTGAAGTATTATTATTCTTATGTCAATATTAAACTTTTGTCTTGAATCTTTCGGATCTGAACATTCATGCCACAATAAATAAAATTACATGTTAGGTAGCATTCCACATCAAAAATTCTGTTTTTATTATTTACCTACTCGAGGACGAGAAGGAATTAAGCTTGGGGATGCTTGATACGTCTCCAACGTATCTATAATTTTTTTTATTGTTCCATGCTATTATATTATCCTTCTACGATGTTGTATGGGCTTTTATATACACTTTTATATGATTTTTGGGAATAACCTATTAACCCAAAGCCCAATGCCAGTTGTTGTTTTTTCCTTGTTTTTGAGTATCGCAGAAAAGGAATACCAAACGGAGCCCAATTGACCTGAAACTCAACGGAGGTTGTTTCTGGACCAGAAGAAGCCCAGGAAGTACCCGAGGAGGACCAGAAGGTTCCCGGGCTGCCCACGAGGGTAGGGGGCGCGCCCTCGTGGACAGCCCAGAGACCTCCTTTACTTGTTCCCGACTCCAACACCCCCTATATATATACAAAAACCTCGAGAAAATAACCTTGACTCATGTTCGACCTTTCGGTCTCCAGTGCTCCGAGGCCATGTATGTACATGCTAGGCTCGTCAAGTCTAACCAAAGTATTCAGCATGTGTAAAACTAGCTTACACCCGTTGTATGTGAACGTAGAGTCTATCACATCCGATCATCACGTGGTGTATCAAAACGACGAAATGTCACAGCGGTGCATACTATAGGGGGGAACACTATTACCTTGAAATTAAGTGAATGGGCAAAATAAGATGCATAAAAGATAAACATCACATGCAATCAAAAATATGTGACATGATATGGCCATCATCATCTTGTGCTTTTGATCTCCATCTCCAAAGCATCATCATGATCTCCATTGTCACCGGCTTGACACCTTGATCTCCATCGTAGCGTCGTGGTCGTCTTGCCAACTATTGCCACTACGACTATTGCTAACTCACATCGATAAAGTAAAGCAATTACATGACGTTTGCACTTCATACAATAAAGAGACAACCATAAGGCTCCTGCCGGTTGCCGATAACTAACAAAACATGATCATCTCATACAATAACGTATACATCATCACGTCTTGACCATATCACATCACAGCATACCCTGCAAAAACAAGTTAGACGTCCTCTACTTTGGTTGTTGCAAGTTTTACGTGGTTGCTATGGGCTTCTAGCAAGAACAGTTCTTACCTACGCAAACCACAACGGCGAATTATCAAGTTTGTTGTTTTAACCTTCTTCAAGGACTGGACGCAGTCAAATTTGATTCAAGTAAAGTAGGAGAAACAGACACCCGCCAATGTATCTTCATTTATTTGTAATTTTAATGTAATTCTCCTTTTCTTTTGCAGAGGCAGAAACGATCCTCTGATTTCCCCATTTGTTCAACATTCACTAGTTATTCTGGAAAGTTTTTCTCAGGTGTTGTGCAACCAAATAGAGAAGAACGGTTAACAAGTATTCTTCCATCATGTCAGCAAGTATTTTTGAGAGATTTTTCTGAACCTGCGGATTGTCTCTTGGTGTTGTGCATCTGTTTTTTCCCTTGCTTCTCTCTGGGCACTTGTCCTTTTGACATGACTTTCTGTTCCTTGCTCTTCTCTCTCCCTCTCTCCCATGGCGTCTACTCTTTCTTCTTCTCTCTCCCCTCTCCCATGGCGCCTCCCAGATGAGTTATGTGTGTTAGGTGAGATCTGTGAATTGGTTAGAGTAGTAGAGTTCGGGCCCTTGTGTGGGATGCAAGTTGAAGGAGGATCCTAGGAATCGCAATCGCCAATTGTTTTTTGATTTTAAGTTTTTATTCTTTGTCAGGTGATTTGTGGTTCAGGAAAGGGTAAGGAGTGTGGGCGACCGATCCAGTGGTTTTTTTGTTTTGGTTAGTTATATTAGAACCGGGTCAGATTTTCAGCCCGATCCGTTTTTTGGGCATACAAACATACAATTGCCGTAGGTTTTTGGACACACAACTGTCAACATTTAATTTGTTTGGAAATTTGAATGTTTTCCAATTGTAAATCAGTCAAATGCTAAATAGATAGTCCCTTCTTTTCAACCAATAAACTTGCGTCACGCACGGTTGTGCCCAAACACAAAATACATCAGCAAACTTCACACGTGCTTCGCCCTGTCTCTGCCTTCTTCCTCCCAACGAACCACCGTCCGCTGCGCTGGCGCATGGAGCAATGCCAGCGTCGGGCAAGGCAAATGCATTGATGCGGAACGGAACCCCGAGCTAGAGAGGCCGCACAGCTGCGTGCCGAGGCAAGAGGCCGAGGAGCAAATGTGTAGACAGCTCAGGGGGACAAGTGCTAGAGTTGATGCTTTTGCGATTAGGATAAGAGTATAGGACAAAAAAAAATACGCATGGTACATAAATAGGGAAATCTCAAATTCATTGTGTAGATCGGGTATGGTTATGTGATTGTGCTTGGGTGAAGCCTTCACCCGTACCCAAACCTGACAGGTGCCATCCCTACTTCCATGTCATGGCTAAGAACAGAACAAATACTTCAACCCTTCTTTGGTTTGTAGGATTGTATGAATTCTATAGCATAGAATTTTCAAAGGAAACATTTCTTTCGAGCCATTTGGTTTGTACGAACGGCTTTTTGTGCCTATGTAGTAGGAACCAATCCTTCACATTTCAAAATGAAAAAAGCATTAGCCCAAACTCAATTAAAAAATTCCTATGATATGCATTAAACAAAAAAAATTCTTTCTTTATAGGAATTAAGATACATGTCGTCTCATTTGCTATGATTTTCTTATTCTTGTTCATATTCCTTTTCGCGTGATGCACATATATCTGACTTCAATACACACGAAATATGAATAAAATGCCTTTCGCATGATGTGCATATATCTGACTTCAATGGTGGTTCAGTTAAAACCATACATTGATGTATCAATGGCATATTACCGTTTTTTACTTCTTAATACAAGCACCCAATACGCAAGGACTAAAGTGTGATTATGTTACATAAACTTCACACTGTTCTTGTTCTTTTAGTTATAAGGTGTATCAGAATGACATGCAATCACAGATGAAGCAAAACTTCATCTATCATAGATGTTTGATTAAGTTTGCAATGGTTTCAAAGTATTTATGCTGGAGGAAAAGCGTTTCAGGTGATGAAAAATATTCTTTTTTGTGATGTAAATCTACTTTTTGTGCGCCCAAGATCCATCACCTGTTCTGATGAGTGAAGGCACCCAGGCACAATTGCCATCACAAACACAGTAGGTACATAAATTTGCACGTTCCGTGAACCCAAATGTTTAAAAAAAACTCTGCATAAGCATCTCAGAAACATCCAACAGAACAAACACGATATGATATTTAAGGTATCTCAGACACGACACAGAGATATTGCACAGAAAACAGTTCTGAACTTCAGATGCTCCAAATTCCAAAATCAGGCTAAACCTTCATAATACCAGAAAGCTAAAGCTTCATGTCAGACCTTCACTTCTTGGCCTTGGCCTTCTTTGGTGCCCTGTAAACGATGCAAATTGGAGAGGGTAAGATAAAACGGAACGAAACACATTTAACTATATGAGAAAGAATTTGGATGGAGATGCTTACGCTGCTGCCGGAGCTGGAGCTGGAGCTGCAGCCGCTGGTGCTGGTGCATGATCTCTGGGGCCCTGTTTGCCAAATAGTACAAGTCAACCAAATTGGTCTAACAACAAAAACCTTGCTGGATAGCAGTAGCAGGTAACAAAAAAAATCAAGTACAAATAGCTTGCTACATTCAACACGAACATCCAGCTCTGAACGCTGTTATCTAAGATCAATAGACAAATTTCACCAAGTATAGCAAGCCCGACATTGGTAGTAAAAGATGATAATAAGATTTCTAACTTCTTAGGTAACATGTGTAAACATCAAGTATTTCAGAATTCAATATAGTGCATAGACAGGCTAGGTGAAAACATCATCTTACCTGAGCCAATCTCTCCTCCCTCCTGGCATGCTTCCTCTCCCTGCTTGCCTTGCTCTTGGCGCGCTTGGCCTCAAACTGATCAGAGAGGGTCTTCTCTCTTGCCTTCTCAGCCTTGGACTTGTGGATACTCTCCATGAGGACCCTCTTGTTCTTGAACATGTTACCCTTGACCTTCAGGTACATGTCATGGTACATGTGCTTGTCGATCTTCTTGGCCTCACGGTACTTGCGCAGAAGGCGCCTCAGGACGCGCATCCTCCGCATCCACAGGATCTTGGTGGGGAGCCTAGCCTCCCTGGTACCCCTACGCTTACCTGTGCAGAGAGCCAAATCACAGGTTACAACACAAATATCTACAAAGATGAATACTATCATGCCAATTAAAGTTGCGGCTACTAACCATATCCAGAGTGACGGCCCTTCTGCTTGGCCTCATGTGCCCTCCTTGCACGAGACCTGGAGTGGATCTTCTGAGGCTTCCTGATGATGAAACCATCCTTTACCAGCTTCCTGATGTTCTGCCCTGCAAGTATTAATCAAACAATAAATCACAGTTATGCTCAATTAAATCACAGTTATGCTCAATTATGAATCAATAGACACAGCATAATGAAGAATGAAGAGCTCCAATGGATTAAAACAACAGTACAGGTACAAAGTACACACAAATAACAGTTCAAACCAACACAAGAACGGCCTATTATAAACAAACAACATTTAAGTGCATGTGAACTACATATTTATTAATACAAACCAAGGAACAGCATAAGGAGCTAGGTCCACGAGATTAACATTCACAGACTGAAGCGACAACTGAACCTGAACAGACAAGACTGCTGGTACACGAATTACAAAGGTAAAGTAACACCTAAAGCAGCTACTCTGTCAGTGGAACAACATTTACATGGGAGTTAATCATGGTTTAGGCTAACAGAGCAACCTGTTCAGTATAATCCAACTATGGTGAATTGTTTTAGTGCACATGAAGATAAATGAACACTGAAACCAGCTTCATCATTACTCCCTCTGTACCGTAATAGTTGTCGCTGGAGTAGCTGAACTTCAGCTACTCCAGCGACAACTATTATGGTACAGAGGGAGTAGAAGTTATTGCATGTGAAGGTGAAGGAACATTAGAACAAGCAACTCGATTAGCTTCAACAGTAGAATAACTTGAGTAGTTACCATGGTTAGGCTAATGGAGAACATGTTCCTTATGACTCAACTTGTACTATGGATAGGTCAGCAGGATTTCTTAAACTAGGTTCAAACTCTCTTGTTGTACATGTTTTGCAGTTTACCAATATGGATACGTACTATCAATTCAGCGGTATCCGCATACAAATCGGTAAATTTAACACTAAATACACTGCAAGATGCATAAACTACGCAACATAAGTTGAGAGCATGCGTGGAGACTCAATCTAAACAAAGCATCTACATGAATCGCCGATTCATCTGCTATCTGAAACACCATCAAAGTGGCACATCAGTCCCATAGCTATCACGGTAGCTCAGCACAAAATCAAACCCATAGAGTGGTCAGCTGTATGACGTTCCGTCTAGATACTCAGCTACCCGAAGAACACCCATCCCGGCAAAACGAGGCCGTTCATCCGATCTACGAGCAGGCGCAGCACAAGCCAGCATCGCTCTACCCGCCTCGAACGACCTAAACCTCGCGGACCACCACCTCGGCGACAGATCTACGAAACACGCGAGATAATCGAGATAGGGGTGGGGAGAGGGGGAGGCTCTTACGGGAGTTGGCCATGGAGATCTCGTTGACCTCATTGGGGTCGAGCCAGACCTTGCCCTTGCCGCACTTGAGGACGCTCGAGGCCAGGCGCTTCTGCAGCTTCAGCGACACCATCTTCGCCGCCGCTCTCCTCCTCCGTCTGGTTGTGGCGCAAGGGTGGGGAAATGCGGCGCTGGCGGCGCCTTATAGCTCTGGGGGGTTAGGGTTTCCCTGGCTCGATAGTTGGGCCGGGCCTTTGTTGTATGGCTCGCTTCGCTCTGCCGCTTGGGCCTACGGCCGGTTATAGTTGGTTGGCCCGTTCAGTCTGAGAGGATATCAGCGATGTCCGACTTTTCTTTGCTATGAGACCACGTGTCGCTAGAGAAACTTGTGAGGATAACAAGCTACGTAGAAGTTTTCCCAAA
>LR738710.1:38320278-38333833 GCA_902687465.1 Secale cereale
GCTACGTGGAAACCATGTCAAAAAAAAAAAAAAACTACGTGGAGACTACTGAAATGCAAACATTTTGGCTCACGGAAGAAGTAGACATCTCCATCAATGGTCAAACTTCTCAACCAAGCAAGCTTGGCATGCAAGCGTCCTTTGGCAAGCAAACTTCTATCCTAGCCAAAAAGCACCGTGAAGGCCAAGTTTTGAGAAGTCAAATAAACTAAATAACTAATTGACCAAGAAGAAGAAGTCTAACCAGCTTGTGAAGCAAGTTTTCTTATGGACTGAAAAATGGGTGGCTATATATATGGTCTTCCTTGGGGAGAGTTATGAGCTAGAGAGATTTTGAGTACTATGTGTGCGTAGTTCTAGGTCAACAATTTAACTAGTTAATACGTATTATATGTGATAAAAATATGTGTTTAGAAACTACATCCACATATGAGTCCCATGACATTCCCGCAAAAAAAAAAAACAAGACATACTTTTGATGACATATAACAAATACTCCCTCCGTTCAGAATTACTTGTCGCAGAAATTGATGTATCTAGACGTATTTTAGTTCTAGATACATTCATTTCCGAGACAAGTAATTCCGAACGAAGGGAGTAGTATTTAGTTAGTAAAATCGACGATCTAAAACTATGCGTGCACCCTATACACCTAGACGGATAAAGTAGCTCATTTCATCTTCTACAAAAGTCCATGAATGATTCATATATAAAGGACCCATGGGTTTCCCTCCCTAAATCTTGTTTTTATTTTTCTGGTTATTATGGTTGTGCAATGATTTTTAATTGATTGGATTGTGTAATTGGTAAATGTGACCGGACGACCCTGGTGTCACCTCTGAAAGGGCATTTCCCTCCTTAAGTGATTTTCGTGTTTATGAAAACACAATTTGCGGACTAATCGTGTGTTTGAACTACACAAGCATATTCAGTAGTGGCACAAGATGGTTAGGTACCCCTCTCGAAGGAAAAGATTGAAGACAGAGATTTCGACGTTTTTGTTTCCATGGTCGTAGGAATATGTACTATTAAGAGGGGGTCCCCGTTGGAAGGTGTGGGTGAAATCAAACACGTACCAGAGCATATATTGCACTCACATTACCTTCCCATCAGTTTTGAGGAGTCTTAAATTCTACCATGATGTTGTTTTTGTACACCCGGTAGTACTGTTGTGCTTTGTGGTAGTATAGCTCCTCTTGCGGGAGTAGTACTCTGCTCGCACCCAGGGCATTAGTATCATGCACTAAAGCGGTAGTACCACTCCCATGTTGGAGCGGCACTACCACTCCAAGTATCGGACCTACTACCGTGAAGAGGTGATTCCTCCTTGTTTTGTCATCGATTGTTAGGCAGTAACACCACGGTAGTACCGGCTATTTTTCAATAAACAACACTGCCGGTGTCCAGAGAGGTAGTACTACTCTGTCCATTATGCTACAACTCGGCTAGTGGGCCGATAATACCGCACCCTGGTACGGAAATGTCGTTCCCTTTGTAGGAGCGGCACTACAGAGCATAGAGCCAGTCCAACCATTGCAGGGGGGGGGGGCAGTTTCCACTGTCTAGACACTGGCACCAAGGCAGCATTGCTACGACAATACCGGCTATTTTCATATAGTCGATACTACCACGAATTGGAGCAATAGTGCCTCTCAGGATTTCGCATTGCAACTTGAAGGGACCTTTGGTGGAGCTATGCAACTTGTACTACCACTCAGTTCAAAACTTGACATAACGGTTGGATTTCGGGGAGCTATATAATGTCGTGGTAATCTCACGGCAGATGCCATGAGTAGGCTAAAAGTGGAGGGCTGCGTATGGACGCCGGTGGGCTTCAGAAGAGGGTTAGTACGCGCAACTGTGAGACACGAGGCGTACCCAGGTTCGGGGCTCTCCGGAGAGATAATACCCCTACTTCTGTCGGATGTGGTTGATCTGAACTAGTACGGAGTTGCTCCTTGAGCTGTATTCGGCTAGAGGTGGAAGAGAGACTAGTTGGTCATCTCCTTCTTCTACGTGAGTGGGTGTGTGGGTAGAATGCTTAACCCTCTGCATGGAGGAGCCGGGGGGTCTTATAGGCTGCCCCCCCAGGTTACAACGGTAATATTACATGGACACGGGGCACGGGACCCTGCTGTCAGTGTCTTGATCCCGACATTGGGACACGCCGGGTCGTCGGGCCCGCCGGCTCCTCCGGGCGTGGGTCTCACCGACCGGTCGGACGTGTTGGTTGGTCGTCTGGTCGTCTCCCGCTCCGGTCAGCGAAGTGGGGGGTGTTGTAGCCACGCGCGTCCCGGACGACGGGGGCGTAGGTGCACTGTAGCCTCGCTCATCCCGGACGGCGTGGTCGTAGGAGCACTGTAGCCACGCTCGTCCACGCGACGGGGACGTGGGCGTACTGTTGCCATGCTGGCTTGGTCGTGGGAGCAGCGTCTTGTCTGGAGGCCAGCATGGGCTTCCCGGCTTGGCCGGGTTGCCATGCCGGACCGGCTTGCGCAGGGAAGCCGGCTCGTGGTCTTTCCGGGTTGAGGGATTCGGCCAGTCCCGAAGTTTTGAAAACGGAACCGGGATCGCTTGCCTACCTGGGGGTTGTCCCCATGACAGTAGACCCCGAAGCTGGAAAGGTTCAACGGATCCGAGACGACGGGCCTTTGCAACTTACCCCTGGCAGGCTAGGTTGTTGAAATGTGGTATCGCCGAGTTCGGCAACTCCCACTGAGTGCCGGCTTCGGGAAACCGCAAAACAGCAACCCTGCACGGGCGAGAAATCGAAACATTGGTGCGATCTTGGGTTGAAGCGGGGTTGCGGGCGGCCCGTGGCCCACCGTTGTGCCACATAGTGAACAGGAGCCGGAGAGGCTCTACCAGCCCACACGCGCGACGGGACATGACTTGACACTGGGCCCTGCCACGCCGCGGCCTCGGCCCATGCGAGGGGATTTATTGCGGCCGCCGCAGTCGGTTGCGCTTCCCCTAATAATTAAGTCATGGGCGAAACGTGCCCGCATATGGCGGGGAAGTGGAATCGTGGGCGCAGCCGATCCCACTTCCCCATGTTCGGCTGTGGGTATAAATTGGAGGGTAGCGAGCGGTGGAAAAGCTCACGCACGCTCCCCTGCTTCTTCCCTGTGTTGTTTCTTCTTCCTCTTGCCTTCTCCACCGGAGCACGCCCACGCCGCAGTGCTTGCGCCCTGGGTAGTTATCGTCGCTATATTCTTCTCCTTTCTCTCCCTCGAGAGACCCCCATGTCAAAGCCGAAGGGGTCTTGGGGGCGGTCCGAGGTCATCGCCGCAGATATCTAGTATCTTCGCGACACCAGGCGGCTGCCGCCGTCGGGGCTGGTGGCGATGCGCGTGCCTGGGAATGAAGAGGTGCCACGGCCGAAGGAGGGTGAGTATGTGGTGTTTCCGAGCCACTTCAAGCGTGGCTTCGGGCTCCCGGTGAGTGATTTCTTCCGAGGCTTCTTGGATTTCTTTGGGCTCCATGCGCACCACTTGGGGGCGAACGTCGTGCTGCAGATCTCCGGCTTCGTCGCCCTCTGCGAGGGCTACTTGGGGTGGAACCAGACATCGAGCTCTGGGTCCGCCTCTTCTTCTTGAAACGGCAAGGGTCGTCCTCCGGGGTGATGTTCGCCTGCGGAGCCGTGGTGGTGTCGGTTCGGCATCACGACGCCTGCCCCAAGATGCCGCTGGAGGATTCTGCCAAACAGTGGCCGAATTCCTTCTTCTACGTCCGCAATCAAGGGCTCGAGGACCACATCAACTTACCCCCTTTCTCCGACATGACGTCGGGGGCCAAGACCAATTGGGGCTACTTCCCCAAAGTTCCACCGGTGGGGATCGAGAGCTTGTGCAGCCCGATCGCCGAGATGGAGGTGCGGGAAGGGATGAAGCGCCGTGATCTCGTGGCCGCCTTCATCGCTCATCGGGTGCTGCCGCTGCAGCGCCCACCCACACTTATTGGCGAGATGGACAGCCCGGAGGATCCGAGCCAGATGTCGTCCCGGGAGCTGACGGCGGAGCAGGTCGCCGACCACTTCAACAACATCTCCAAGGTAGGGATGCATCAAATCTGGAGCTTTGGGAAGCCGCCCTACAGCAAGTCGCGTCCGGCTCCCACGGTGAGTCCTTGGTCTCCGTACTTCGCAATGGCCGAACTTCTTATTCGCTCTGATGCAAAGATGGAGGTGCTTCTTGATGCAATCCGGCAGGGTCATGTCCGGTCGGCATCGCAGGTCCCAGCGGGCGAGCAAGCCGGCCCAAGCGGGGGTGCGCCTGATGCCGGGCACGAGGAGTGGCCGGCGCGTGATGGGGGTAAGTTTCCCAACCCGAGTCTTCTGCGGGAGTGGCCAGACGACGATGAGGACGACCTGATGGCCGTTGGCGGTGCAGCGCCACCCACGAGAGGCGATGGGAGCATCAACCCTCGGCGTCGGCTTGGGAGGGCGGCCGAGGTCGTGAAGGCCCGTGAGCCGGCTAGCTCAAGCCGGTCGAATGGGAAGGACGCGGTGGCCCCGAAGTCGGCCGGGAAGCGTGCGGCGTCGATTCCCCTGGAAGATGGAAAGGGGGGCGCCAAGAAGGCACGCCGGAACTCGCCGGTGGTGCCACAGAGGAAGGTCGTTCCGACGGTGATTAGGTATGGATTGATGCATCTTTGTTGTGTTGGCCCGCCGCTTGCTTGCCTACTTCTGAGTTGCTCTGGCGATGTGCAGGACGCTGTTGTACTTAGCACTAGCGGCCACGGAGGTGGCTTCCGGCGATGTGGTCGTCACCCAGAGGACGAGGAGCAGCGCCATCGACCAGGAGGAGATCCTGGCCGAGGACGACTTGGGCCTACACCCCAACGATGCGGTGGGGCGCGTTTGGCGTGTTCAGAATTTGTCCAAGGCGGAGATGGCGGTGGAGGCGGAGGCGGCCTCGGCGAGGGCTTGGGCGAGGGTCGTGGCCAAGGCGAGGGTGACGGAGGAGCCGGCATGACCGGAGATCCCGGATGGCGCGGAGCCAACCGAGACCGTTGTCGAGACCTGAGCGGCCGACGTACCCGGCCCGCGTGAGCTGGTGGAGGTCGCTATCAACTCCGATGAGAGCGAAGAGGTCGTTATGGACGAGCCGCCCCAAGCCAACTTGGAAGAGCCGGCGGAGGTGGGAGGAGGAGGAGGCGCTGTCCCAGGGAGAGCGCCACAGGTGTGAAGGAAATATGCCCTAGAGGCAATAATAAAATTGTTATTTGTATTTCCTTATATCATGATAAATGTTTATTATTCATGCTAGAATTGTATTAACCGGAAACGTAGTACATGTGTGAATACATAGAAAAACAGAGTGTCCCTAGTATGCCTCTACTTGACTAGCTCGTTGATCAAAGATGGTTATGTTTACTAAACCATAGACATGTGTTGTCATTTGATGAACGGGATCACATCGTTATGAGAATGATGTGATGGACAAGACCCATCTGTTAGCTTAGCACTATGATCGTTTAGTTTTACCGCTATTGCTTTCTTCATGACTTATACATGTTCCTCTAACTATGAGATTATGCAACTCCCGAATACCGGAGGAACACCTTGTGTGATATCAAATGTCACAACGTAACTAGGTGATTATAAAGATGCTCTACAGGTGTTTCCGAAAGTGTTTGTGGTGTTGGCATAGATCAAGAATAGGATTTGTCACTTTGAATGTCGGAGAGGTATCTCTGGGCCCTCTCGGTAATACACATCATAATAAGCCTTGCAAGCAAACGACTAATGAGTTAGTCACGAGATGATGTATTACGGAACGAGTAAAGGGACTTGCCGGTAACGAGATTGAACTAGGTATGATGATACCGATGATCGAATCTCAGGCAAGTAACATACCGATGAGAAAGGGAATAACGTATGTTGTTATGCGGTTTGACCGATAGAGATCTTTGTAGAATATGTAGGAGCCAATATGAGCATCCAGGTTCCACTATTGGTTATTGACCGGAGATATGTCTCGGTCATGTCTACATAGTTCTCGGACCCGTAGGGTCCGCACGCTTAACGTTTGACGATGATTTCTATTATGAGTTATGTGATTTGATGACCGAAGTTTGTTCGGAGTCCCGGATGATATCACGGACATGATGAGGAGTCTCGAAATGGTCGAGAGGTAATGATTCATATATTGGAATGCTATATTCGGACATCAGAAAGGTTTCAAGTGATTTGGGTATTTTTCGGTGTACTGGGGAGTCAATGGGCCTTAATGGGCTGTAGTAGGAAGGACAGGCAGCAGCCATGAGGTGGCGCACCCCCATCCCAAGCCCAGTCCAAATTGGACAAGGGGTTTGGGGCGCGGCCACCCTCTCCCTTCCTTCCCCCCTCTCCCTCCTTTCGCCCTTCTCCTAGTTGGAATAGAAAAAGGAGGAAACCTACTACTAGGAGTAGGAATCCTACTCCCTTGGCGCGCCCCTCCTAGGGTCGGCCTCCTCCTCCCTCCCTCCTTTATATACGTGGGGAGGGGGCACCCCATAGACACATCAATTGCTCCTAGCCATGTGCGGTGCCCCCTCCACAGTTACACACCTCGGTCATATTGTTGAAGTGCTTAGGCGAAGCCCGGCGCCGGTAACTTCATCATCACCGTCACCACGCCGTCGTGCTGACGAAACTCTCCCGCGGCACTCAACTGGATCAAGAGTTTGTGGGACGTCATCGAGCTGAACGTGTACTGAACGCGGAGGTGCCGTACGTTCGGTGCTTGGATCGGTTGCATCGCAAAGACGTTCGACTACATCAATCGCCTTACTAAACGCTTCCGCTTTTGGTCTACGAGGGTACGTGGACACACTCTCCCGCTCGTTGCTATGCTTCTCTTAGATAGATCTTGCGTGATCGTAGGATTTTTTTTGAAATACTACGTTCCCCAACAGTGGCATCATGATCTAGGTCTATGCGTAGATGATATGCACGAGTAGAACACAATGAGTTGTGGGCGATAATAGTCATACTACTTACCAGCATGTCATACTTTGATTCGGCGGTATTTGAGATGAAGCGGCCCGGACCGACATTACGCGTACGCTTACGCGATACTGGTTTCACCGTTACGAGCACTCGTTGCTTAAAGGTGACCGACGGGCGTCTGTCTCTCTCACTTTAGTTGAATCGAGTGTGGCTACGCCCGATCCTTGTGAAGGTTAAAACGACACACTTGACGAAAAATCGTTGTGGTTTTGTATGCGTAGGTAAGAACGGTTCTTGCTAAGCCCGTAGCAGCCACGTAAAACTTGCAACAACAAAGTAAAGGACGTCTAACTTGTTTTTGCAGGGCATTTTGTGATGTGATATGGTCAAGACGTGATGAGTTATACGTTATTGTATAGATGATCATGTTTTTAATTTATCGGCAACCGGCATGAGCCTTATGGTTGTCTATTTATTGTATGAATTGCGAAGGCCATTTAATTGCTTTACTTTATCACTATGAGTTAGTGATGGTAGTAGTAGCAATAGTTGGCGAGACGACCACGACGCTACGATGAATACCATGGTGTCAAGCCGGTGACGATGGAGATCATGATGATGCTTTGGAGATGGAGATCAAAAGCACAAGATGATGATGGCCATATCATGTCACATATTTTGATTGCATGTGATGTTTATCTTATTATGCTTCTTATTTTCCTTAGTACGACGGTAGCATTATAAGATGATCCCTTACAAAATTTGAAGGTACAAGTGTTCTCCCTAAGTATGCACCGTTGCGAAAGTTCGTCGTGCCGAGACACCATGTGATGATCTGGTGTGATAAGCTCTACGTTCAAATACAATGGGTGTAAGACAGTTTTGCACATGTAGAATACTCGGGTTAAACTTGACGAGCCTAGCATAACAGACATGGCCTCGGAACACTGGAGACCGAAAGGTCGAGTGTGAATCATATAGTAGATATGATCAACATAAGATGTTCACCATTAAAAAGTACTCCATCTCACGTGATGATCGGACATGGTTTAGTTGATTTGGATCACGTGATCATTTAGATGACTAGAGGGATGTCTATCTAAGTGGGAGTTCTTTAGTAATATGATTAATTGAACTTTAATTTATCATGAACTTAGTCCTGATAGTATTTGCAAATTATGTTGTAGATCAATAGCTCGCGTTATAGCTCCTCTATGTTTTTGATATGTTCCTAGAGAAAACTAAGTTGAAAGATGTTAGTAGCAATGATACAGACTAGGTTCGTGATCTGAGGATTATCCTCATTGCTGCACAGAAGTATTATGCCCTTGATGCACCGCTAGGTGACAAACCTATTACAAGAGCAGATGCAGACGTTATGAACGTTTGACAAGCTCGGTATGATGACTACTTGATAGTTTAGTGCACCATGCTTTATGGCTTATAACCGGGACTTCAAAAACGTTTTGAACGCCACAGAGCATATGAGATGTTCCAAGAGTTGAAAATAGTATTTCAGACTCATGCCCATGTCAAGAGGTATGAGACGTCTGACAAGTACTTTGCCTACAAGATGGAGGAGAATAACTCAACCAATGAGCATGTGCTCAGAATGTTTGAGTACTACAATCGCTTGAATCAAGTGGGAGTTAATCTTCTAGATAAAATAGTGATTGATAGAGTTCTCTAGTCACTATTACCAAGTTACTAGAACTTTGTGATGAACTATAATATGCAAGGGATGACGAAAACGATTCCCGAGCTCTTCGTGATGCTAAAATCAACGAAGGTAGAAATCAAGAAAGAGCATCAATTGTTGATGGTTAGTTTCAAGAAAAGGGCAAGGGGAAGAAAGGGAACTTCAAGAAGAATGGCAAGCAAGTTGTCACTCCCGTGAAGAAGCCCAAAGCTGCACCTAAGCCTGAAACTGAGTGCTTCTAACTGCAAAGAAAATGATCACTGGAAACGGAAGTTCCCCGAATATTTGGCGGATAAGAAAGATGGCAAAGTGAACAAAGGTATATTTGATATACATGTTATTGGTGTGTACCTTACTAGTATTCATAGTAGCCCCTGGGTATTTTATACTAGTTCAGTTCCTAAGATTAGTAACTCGAAACAAGAGTTGTAGAATAAACAAAGACTAGTTAAGGGTGAGGTGACGATGTGTGTTGGAAGTAGTTCCAAAACTGATATGATCATCATCGCACACTCGCTATACTTTTGGGATTAGTGTTAAACCTAAATAAATGTTATTTGGTGTTTGCGTTGAGCATGAACAAGATTGGATCGTGTTTATTGCAATACAGTTATTCATTTAAGTGAGAGAATAATTGTTAATCTGTTTACATGAATAAAACCTTCTATGGTCATACACCCAAGGGAAATGGTTTATTGAATCTCGATCGTAGTAATACATATATTCATAATATTGAAGCAAAAAGATGCAAAGTTGATAATGATAGTGCAACTTATTTGTGGCACTGCCGTTTAGGTCTTATTGGTGTAAAGCGCATGAAGAAACTCCATGCTGATGGACTTTTGGAATCACTTGATTATGAATCTTTTGATGCTTGCGAACCATGCCTCATGGGCAAGATGACTAAAACTCCGTTCTCCGGAACAATGGAGCAAGCAAGTGAATTATTGGAAATAATACATACTGATGTATGCAGACCAATGAGTGTAGATGCTCACGGCGAGTATCGTTGTTTTCTCACCTTCACTGATGATTTGAGCAGATATGAGTATATCTACTTGATGAAGCACAAGTCTGAAACATTTGAAGAGTTCAAAGAATTTCAGAGTGAAGTAGAGAATCATCGTAACAAGAAAATAAAGTTTCTACGATTTGATCGCGGAGGCGAATATTTGAGTTATGAGTCTGGTCTTCATTTGAAACAATGTGCAATAGTTTCACAGCTCACGCCACCTCGAACACCACAGCGTAATGGTGTGTCTGAACATTGTAACCGTACTTTATTAGATATGGTGCGATCTATGATGTCTCTTACCGTTTTGCTACTATCATTTTGGGGGTTATGTGTAACACCCCAAAAATTTAACAATGTTTTATTAATTAAAATTTTGCGAGGGATTTAAATTTTTCTCATTTTGCTGGATGTTCCTTTAGATTTCAGGACCATCCTTTCCCTTGTATGTTGGAGTTTTTACCTCAAGTGAAAACTTTCCAGCTAATGTTAGACTCTCATATTCACTCATTAAAACTTTTCTTATATCAGTAGAATAAATTATTTATTTGTCTCCCTAATTTTCTTCTCTATATAATTGGTTTCCCTTAGTTTTAGGGCCTCTTTGAACTGCAACCACTTGATAAATTTATTTAAAATTCCAACCAAAAATTGGAGATGTCATGTGATGTTGTTAGATCACTTTTATGCAAGAATATATTCATTTAATTTAATTTCTTTGAGATCCACACCATGATTTCCAATCTGGTCCAGTGGGCAATATTGCACTACAACCCCTTTAAATAATCCTTTAATGCTTCCACCAAAATTATGGGATGTTCATAGGAGTATGTTATTCAACTTTATGCAAAAACCCATTTAGGTCCTTTAGAAAATTTGAGTGAACCAACCTCTTTTTCATTCTGGTCCAGTTTGGTATTTTGCACTGCAACCCTAGTTTATTTTGCTCTAGTGCCCTTGAGCTTCCTCCTGCATATAGCCCTTCTTGCAAAACCCTTAAGTCCAGAAGAGTGGACCCATTGGGATATTTTTGGTTCATAAAGCAATGCTCTGCACTTTCTGTCCAGAACTGAAGGTTTGCAAAACTTGCACTATCAAGTTTCTGGTTTTGCCCAACCAGCTATGCCATCATCACACGCTACTAAAGAGACTCTGATCTGGAGATTTTGGCCATCATAAGAGATGCCCATATGCCCATGGCATTCTGTCGAGCACCTTGTGTGCATGGCCAGTGTTGGCATAGTTTTTAGTTCACATTGTGGACTTGAACCCCTGACCTAGCAGCCATGTCCACTAACCCCCTAGCTACCTCTAACCTAGGTGTGTTGATTTGTATTGGCATCCAAGCAGGTTTGGCCGCCCTGGCATTTCGTCGAACGAGTGCCGTGCGTGCCCGGAGCGTGGCCAGAGCGCGCGTTTTGCACGTGCCGCGCCTGAGCCGCCGCGCCCCTGGCCTGTCCCCCCCGAGCTTATCCTAACCCTCTGCAGTTCGCAGCATAGAGCAAAGCCCCGACCGTACTCTCTCACAGACACCACAGCGCCTCGTCACGTCTCCGGCAAGCCAGGAGCTAGCCGCCACCGCCGCCTGTTGTGGTCGGTGCCGTACGGGCCACCTGGCGCGCCCCCGAGCACCTCAGACCGCCGTGCTCATCCACAACCTCGTCGTCTACCTCTGCAAGCTCTGCCAGCCAGCCCCCACCTCCCCTACTCTGCAATAGTGCCGCCGCCGTCGTCCTTATCCTCGGCCACCGTCGAACCGACCTTGATCACCTATTTAAGGATGCCCCGAACTCCTCCGCAGCCTTAGACAACCACTAGCTACCTCACGGAATGCCCCCGTAGCAACCAATCGCCCCGGGGAAGTTTTCCCCTCCATCTCCGGCGAGTGCAGCCGCCGCCGCACTCCAGTCCTATCCATCGCAACCCGAGCTCCTCCCGTCCAGCTGGCGCCACCATTCGACACCCCACGACCCTGCGAAGCCACCCATCGCCTCAAACTCGCTCGGGAACCACCGCAACGCAAGGCCCCAAATCCACCTGAGGCTGCCGTCCGCCGCGAAGCTTGTTGCCGGTGATTCCCTCCGTCCCCGCCGGCCACTCGACCACCGGGAGGACCGCCCCAGCCTAGCGGATCCATCCCTGCACTCAGACGCCCTCGAGGAGCCGCTGTTCGCCGGCGACGATCACCGAAGCCCCGTCATCGTTCGGGCGAAGGAGGAAGGAGGCGGGTAGACCAGTCAAATATGACAGGTGGGCCCGCAGGTCCCACCGTCAGCCCCTCTTGTCCCCGCCCACCAGTTTAAGTGAAGGCGCATTCCCCGAAGTACGTCTTCCCTTCCCTAGAAACGTTTTCTAAGCTGATGCGTTTTCCTTTTTCTGGTTTTTATTAAAACCAGAGTTGACTGAACTTTGACTGGCAATATCTCTTTAAATATTAAGCCAAATGACTTGTTTATTTTTCTGTTGTTTCCCAAATATTGTCTAGTTTATTTTCATATTTATATGAAAATTTTCCAGACAACTTTTCTGGGCTATTTTAAGTCTATGTATTGATTTCTTATTATTTCTTTTAGGATTTTTGAAGTGGGAGAAAACTTCCAAATTTTTTTGGAATGCATTTCTCCTCCCCTCTACTTGAAGGCAAGCATCTTGAACCCCGTTATGATATATGTTGTGTGTTGTTTGCTAAAACATAAGAACTCCATTGATATACTAAAAATGGAGCAATGCTATTTCATGTAGAAGTCTTACTCTTGCATATCAACTTGTGGTGAAAAATCTTTCTCTGTTATGTTTGTGATATTGGTGGCAGTAACCACTTCTCATGCCACATATGCCTGGTGATAGTTCGGATGGAGTCCGAAGGAAGGTTGTGTTCCGGTGAGCACAACCACGTGACTGACATCTCGTTGTGACGACGATGTGCAGTGAGGCAGTATGAAGCATGAGGGGTGGTGACCCTGTCAGGGAGCTGTGACAAGCATTGTGGCACTAACGATATAGTAATGCTGAAACCTCCTGAGTCGACTGTAGATCGAGTCTTGTTCCAGTAACCCCCATACTTGTTTAGTGCTACCACGTGTCCCTGCTACAGGTAGGGTGCGGTTCAGTAAATTGTCGACCCCTGCTCTATCACACACCGTATAGAGAGGCCATGGTGGAAGATACCGGTTGCATCCGGTAGGCAGGCCACCGGGTCCGGGGGCATGGGTGTTTTGGTTGGAGCCGAAGGGGATAGCTTCCCCGGTTTTCGCGCGTGTTATAAATTTTTGTGATCCCATGCTAGTCGAGGTTGTAGCCTCCCCACTTAGAGTTTGGCTTAACAAGTGTCGTGGGTGATTCCAGACACCGGTAAGTTAGGCTGGTGTGTGCAGTCAGGTGCGTCTTCAAATTAAAAGACCGTAGACGAAATTAGTCCAGAGGGACTATAGGAAATCCGTTATTCGTGGGTAAAGAGTACACCCTCTGCACAGATATTAAATCTATTCGAATAGCCATGTCCATGGTTAAGGACTACAGTCTGGGATGGGTCGAGTGTCGGTCTTAGTGTCGGTCTTCGGAGGAGAAACTACTAAACCAGAGCATTGTTTATGACCTGTGATATGTGGTGATTGTGATTTATTATTGTGAACTAACCCTTTTGCATCCTTTGAATTAAATGAGTATCCCTGGGACGGTTCTACCTCCTGGATATTCACCGTGTTTAAATTTCCCTTATAAGCCCTTTATGTGATGTTGCTCAGACGTCCGACTGTGGCATTTGTTATTTACTTTTTAAACCCTTTATGTGATGTCGCTCAGACGTCTGACTGTGGCATTTTGTTATTTACTTATCTTATAAGCCCTTTATGTGATGTCGCTCAGACATCCGACTATGGCATTTTGTTATTTGCTTTTCTTTATAAGCCCT
>LR738710.1:38333903-38344082 GCA_902687465.1 Secale cereale
GACGTCCGACTGTGGCATTTTGTTATTTACTTTTCTTTATGAGCCCTTTATGTGATGTCGCTCAGACGTCCGACTGTGGCATTTTGTTATTTACTTTTCTTTATAAGCCCCTTATGTGATGTCGCTCAGACGTCCGATTGTGTCATTCTTGTCTTTTATTTTCCCCTATAAGCCCTTTCTGTGGTGTCGCTCAGACGCCCGACTGTGGCATGCTTGTTATTTATTTTATTATCACACCTCTGATTATGTATGCCTTTTTATACAAATGACCTGCTTGCATTATGGACTATCATATCATAATTATCATAGTGATCATCTATTATTCTCGAGCATGATTGTATCTCACCCATGTTCATAATGTTTGCGAGTACATTCAAAGTACTCACTGGCTTGTCCCTGGCTATTGTCTTGGCCAGATTCCTTGCGTGGGAAGGAACGATGCGATGACAGCCCCGGAACCTACGCTAATGGAGATAGCAGCCTCGCGAAGATAGGAGTTATCCTGGTCAACTGTTCCTGTGGGAAATGGAGTCCCACACTCACCGATAAACCACAAACTGCTTCCGCCACCAGACACTAGAAACCTTATGCTGTACTCACAGGCCAGAATGGTCTTGTACTACATATCTTGTATTTGGCTTGGAGTTTCTGTAACAAGTTGGTGTCTCATCAGCTAACAGTAATCCTGGGGCTGGTGAGCACAAGGGCCGCTTTTGGGAAATTAATATCCCAAAAATCCGGTCCTGACATTATGCATTAGAGACAACTACATTCACGTTAAATAGGGCACCATCTAAATCCGTTGAGATGACACCTTATGAAATGTGGTTTGGCAAGAAACCCAAGTTGTCGTTTCTTAAAGTTTGGGGTTGCGATGCTTATGTGAAAAAGCTTCAACCTGATAAGCTCGAACCCAAGTTAGAGAAATGTGTCTTCATAGGATACCCAAAGGAAACTGTTGGGTACACCTTCTATCACAGATCTGAAGGCAAGATATTCGTTGCTAAGAATGGATCCTTTCTAGAGAAGGAGTTTCTCTCGAAAGAAGTGAGTGGGAGGAAAGTAGAACTTGATGAGGTAATTGTACCTTCTCCAGAATTGGAAAGTAGTACATCACAGAAACTCGTTCCAGTGATTCCTACACCAATCAGTGAGGAAGCTAATGATGATGATCATGAAACTCCAGATCAAGTTACTACTGAACCTCGTAGGTCAACCAGGGCGCGTTCCGTGCCAGAGTGGTACGGTAACCCGGTTCTGGAAGTCATGTTACTAGACCATGATGAACCTACGAACTATGAGGAAGCGATGAGGAGCCCAGATTCTGCAAAATGGCTTGAGGCCATGAAATCTAGGATGGGATTCATGTATGAGAACAAAGTGTGGACTTTGGTTGACTTGCCCGATGATCGGCAAGCCATTGAAAATAAATGGATCTGTAAGAGGAAGACTGAAGCTGATGGTAATGTTACTGTCTACAAAGCTCGACTTGTTGCGAAATGTTTTCGACAAGTTCAAAGAGTTGAATACAATGAGACTTTCTCACCCGTAGCGATGCTTAAAGTCTATGCGAATCATGTTAGCAATCGCCGCATTTTATGATTATGAAATATGGCAAATGGATGTCAAAACTGCATTCCTCAACGGATATCTCAAAACGGGAGTTGTATATGATGCAACCAGAATTTTTTATCGATCCTAAAGGTGTTAACAAAGTGTGCAAGCTCCAACGATCCATTGATGGACTGGTGTAAGCCTCTCAGAGTTGGAATATACGCTTTGATAGTGTGATCAAAGCATATGGTTTTATACAGACTTGCGGTGAATCATGTATTTACAAGAACGTGAGTGGGAGCACTGCAGCCTTTCTGATAAGTATATGCGAATGACATATTGTTGATCGGAAATGATGTAGAATGTTCTGGAAAGCATAAATGATTGTTTAAAAGTGTTTTTCAATAAAAGACCTCGGTGAAGCTACTTACATATTGGGCACCAAGATCTATAGAGATAGATTAAGACGCTTGATAAGATTTTCAATGAGTACATACCTTAATAAATTTTTTAAGAAGTTCAAAATGCATCAGTCAAAGAAGGAGTTCTTGCCTGAGTTGTAAGGTATGGAGTTGAGTAAGACTCAAAACCCGACCATGGCAGAAGATAGAGAAAGAATGAAAGTCATTCCCTACGCCTCAGCCATAGGATCTATAAAGTATGACATGCTGTGTACCAAACATGTTGTGTACCTTGCCATGAGTTTGGCAAGGAGGTACAAAAGTGATCCAGGAGTAGATCACTGGACAGCGGTCAAAATTATCCTTAGTTACTTGATGACAAAATAAATGTTTCTCGATTATGGAGGTGATTAAGAGTTCGTCGTAAAGACTTACGTCGATGCAAGCTTTACACTATCCAGATGACTCTAAGTATCAATCTGGACGCGTATTGAAAGTGGGAGCAATTAGCTAGAGTAGCTCCATGCAGAGCATTGTAGACATAGAAATTTGCGAAATACATACATATCTGAATGTAACATACCTGCTGACTAAACTTCTCTCACGAAGCAAAACATGATCACACCTTAGTACTCTTTGGGTGTTAATCACATGGCGATGTGAACTAGATTGTTGACTCTAGTAAACCTTTTTGGTGTTAGTTACATGGCGATGTGAACTATGGGTGTTATTCACATAACGATGTGAACTATCAGTATTAAATCACATGGCGCTGTGAACTAGATTATTGACTCTAGTGCAAGTGGGAGACTGAAGGAAATATGCCCTAGAGGCAATAATAAAATTATTATTTACATTTCCTTATATCATGATAAATGTTTATTATTCATGCTAGAATTGTATTAACTGGAAACTTAGTACATGTGTGAATACATAGACAAAACAGAGTGTCCCTAGTATGCCTCTACTTGACTAGCTCGTTCATCAAAGATGGTTATGTTTCCTAAACCATAGATATGTGTTGTCATTTGATGTCTACTGCGCAACCTTCTTCTTGTAGACGTTGCTGGGCCTCCAAGTGCAGAGGTTTGTAGGACTGTATCAAATTTCCCTCAAGTGGATGACCTAAGGTTTATCAATCCGTGGGAGGCATAGGATGAAGATGGCCTTCTCAAGCAACCCTGCAACCAAATAACAAAGAGTCTCTTGTGTCCCCAACACACCCAATACAATGGTAAATTGTACAGGTGCACTAGTTCGGCGAAGAGATGGTGATACAAGTGCAATATGGATGGTAGATATAGGTTTTTGTAATCTGAAAATACAAAAATAGAAAGGTAACTAAAGATAAAAGTGAGCATAAACGGTGTTGCAATGATAGGAAACAAGGCCTAGGGTTCATACTTTCACTAGTGCAAGTTCTCTCAACAATACATAACTGGATCACATAACTATCCCTCAACATGCAACAAAGAGTCACACCAAAGTCACTAATAGCGGACAACAAACGAAGAGATTATGGTAGGGTACGAAACCACCTCAAAGTTATCCTTTCTAATCGATCTATTCAAGAGTCCGTAGTAAAATAACACGAAGCTATTCTTTCCGTTCAATCTATCATAGAGTTCGTATTAGAATAACACCTTAAGATACAAATCAACCAAAACCCTAATGCCACCTAGATACTCCATTGTCACCTCAAGTATCCGTGGGCATGATTATACGATATGCATCACACAATCTCAGAATCATCTATTCAACCAACACAAAGAACTTCAAAGAGTGCCCCAAAGTTTCTACCGAAGAGTCAAGACGAAAACGTGTGCCAACCCCTATGCATAGATTCCTAAGGTCACGGAACCCACAAGTTGATCACCAAAACATACATCAAGTGAATCAATATAATACCCCAATGTCACCACGGGTATCCCACACAAGACATACATCAAGTGTTCTCAAATCCTTAAAGACTCAATCCGATAAGATAACTTCAAAGGGAAAACTCAATCCATTACAAGAGAGTAGAGGGTGAGAAACATCATAAGATCCAACTATAATAGCAAAGCTCATGATACGTCAAGATCGTGCCATCTCAAGAACACAAGAGAGAGAGAGAGAGATCAAACACATAGCTACTGGTACATACCCTCAGCCCCGAGGGTGGACTACTCCCTCCTCGTCATGAAGAGTGCCGTGATGATGAAGATGGCCACCGGAGAGGGATTCCCCCCTCTGGCAGGGTGCCAGAACGTGTCTAGATTAGTTTTCGGTGGCAACAGAGGCTTTCGGCGGCGGAACTCCCGATCTAGGTTATTTTTCGAAGGTTTTTGTATATATAGAGGGTGTTGGAGTCGGGGGCAAGTAAAGGGGGTCACCGGGCTATCCACGAGGCAGGGGGTGCCCAGTAGGGGGCGCGCCCCTACCCTCGTGGGCAGCCCGTGGACCTTCTGGCCCCCCTCCGGCACTTTCTGGGCTTCTTCTGGTCCAAAAATAACCTCCGTTGAGTTTCAGGTCAATTGGGCTCCGTTTGATATTCCTTTTTTGCGATACTCTAAAACAGGAAAAAACAAAAACTGGCATTGGGCTCTGGGTTAATAGGTTAGTCCAAAAAATCATATGAAAGTGTATATAAAAGCCCATAAAACATCCTAGAAGGATAATATAATAGCATGGAACAATAAAAAATTATATATATGTTGGAGACGTATCAAGCATCCCCAAGCTTAATTCCTGCTCGTCCTCGAGTAGGTAAATGATAAAAACAGAATTTTTGATGTGGAATGCTAACCAACATAATTCTCAATGTAATTCTCTTTATTGTGGCATGAATGTTCAGATCCGAAAGATTCAAGACAAAATTCTATATTGCAATAAGAAATAATAATACTTCAAGCATGCTAACAAAGCAATCATGTCTTCTCAAAATAACATTGCTAAAGAAAGTTATCCCTACAAAATCATATAGTCTGGCTATGCTCCCTCTTCATCACACAAAATATTCTTATCATGCACAACCCCGATTTCAGCCAAGCAATTGTTTTCATACTCAATTTTTTCAAACCTTTCAACGTTCACGCAATACATGAGCGTGAGCCATGGACATAGCACTATAGGTGGAATCGAGTGGTGGTTGTGGAGAAGACAAAAAGGAGGAAGATAGTCTCACATCGACTAGGCGTATCAACGGGTTATGGAGATGCCCATCAATAGATATCAATGTGAGTGAGTAGGGATTGCCATGCAACGGATGCACTAGAGCTAAAAGTGTATGAAAGCTCAACAAAAGAAACTAAGTGGGTGTGCATCAAACTTGCTTGCTCACGAAGACCTAGGGCATTTGAGGAAGCCCATCGTTGGAATATACAAGACAAGTTCTAAATGAAAATTTCCCACTAGCATATGAAAGTGACTAAACATGAGACTCTCTATCATGAAGAACATGGTGCTACTTTGAAGCACAAGTGTGGAAAAAAAGATAGTAGCATTGTCCCCCCTTTTTTTGGAGGGGCCCTCTCTATTTTTTTTGGCCTTCCCTCACATGGGACAATGCTCTATAATGAAGATCATCACACTTTTATTGATTTACAACTCGATATTACAACTCGATACTAGAACAAAGTATGACTCTATATGCATGCCTCTGGCGGTGTACCGGGATGTGCAATGAATCAAGAGTGACATGTATGAAAAATTATACATGGTGGCTTTGCCACAAATACTATGTCTACTACATGATCATGCATGGCAATATGACAATACGAAGCGTGTCATATGAACGGAACGGTGGAAAGTTGCATGGCAATATATCTTGGAATGGCTATGGAAATGCCATGATAGGTAGATATGGTGGCTGTTTTTAGGAAGGTATATGGTGGGTGTATGGTACCGACGAAAGTTGCGCGGTACAAGAGAGGCTAGCAATGGCGGAAGTGTGAGAGTGCGTATAATCCATGGACTCAACATTAGTCATAAAGAACTCATATACTTATTGCAAAAATTTACGAGTCATCAAAATAAAGCAATCAACGCATGCTCCTAGGGGGGAGGTTGGTAGGAGTTAACCATCATGCGCCCCCGACCTCCACACAAAGGATGGCACTCTACAAATACCTCATGCTCTAACTTCATCACATAGCGGTTCACCATACGTGCATGCTACGGAATCACAAACTTTAGCACAAGTATTTCTCAAATTCATAATAACTCCACTAGCATGACTCTAATATCACTATCCTCATATCTCAAAACAATCATCAAGTATCAAGCTTCTCATCATATTCAAGGCACTTTGTATGAAAGTTTTTACCACATTCATCTTGGATGCCTATCATATTAGGACTAGTTTCATAACCAAAGCACATTACCATGCTGTTCTAAAAAAGACTCTCAAAATAATATAAGTGAAGCATGAGAGTTCATCCATTTCTTCAAAATAAAATCACCGTCATGCTCTAAAAGATATAAGTGAAGTACTAGAGCAAACAACAAACTACTCCACAAGATATAAGTGAAGATCAATGAGTAGTTGAATAATTATGTAACTATGTGAAGACTCTCTAACATTTAAGAATTTAAGATCTTCGGATATTATTCAAACAACAAGCAAAACAAAGTAAAATAAAATAACGCTCCAAGCAAAACACATATCATGTGGTGAATAAAAATATAGCCTCAAGTAAAGTTACCGATAGATGAAGACGAAAGAGGGGATGCCTTCCCGGGGCATCCCCAAACTTAGGCTTTTGGTTGTCCGTGAATTTTACCTTGGGGTGCCTTGGGAATCCCCAAGCTTAGGCTCTTGCTACTCCTTATTCCATATTCCATCGAATATTTACCCAAAACTTGAAAACTTCACAACACAAAACTTAACAGAAAACTCGTAAGCTCCGTTAGTATAAGAAAATAAAACCACCACTTAGGTACTGTAATGAACTCATTCTAAATTCATATTGGTGTAATATCTACTGTATTCCAACTTCTCTATGGTTCATACCCTCCGATACTACTCATAGATCCATCAAAATAAGCAAACAACACATAGAAAACAGAATCTGTCAAAAACAGAACAGTCTGTAGCAATCTGTAACTTTCGGATACTTCTGTAACTCTAAAAATTCTGAAATAAATTGGTAAACCTGAGGAATTTTTCTATTAATCATCTGCAAAAATAATCAACTAAAAAGCACTCTCCAGTAAAAAAATGGTAGCTAATCTCGTGAGCGCTAAAGTTTCTGTTTTTTTACAGCATGATCACATAAACTTCACACAAGTCTTCTCAAAGGTTCTAATTGGCACAAAAACTAATGAAAACACGAAACCACATCTAAACAGAAGCTAGATGCAATATTTATTCCTAAACAGAAGCAAAACGCAAAGAACAAAAATAAAGTTGGGTTGCCTCCCAACAAGCGCTATCATTTAACGCCCCTAGCTAGGCATGATGATGCTCGCATGAAAGATAAGAATTGAAACTTACATGGAGCATCTTGAAGAATATGACTAACACATTTAAGCCTAACCCACTTCCTATGCATATGGATTTTGTGCGCAAATAACTTATGGGAACGATAATCAACTAGCATAGGAAGGGAAAACGGGCATAACTCCAAGATTTTAAGCACATAGAGAGGAAACTTGATATTATTGCAATATGTAGAAGCATATGATCCTCTCTCATAATAATTTTCAGTAGCATATGATGCAGCACATAAAGCATTCTTTTCATGATCTACTTGCATAGAAATTTTACTACCCCCACATAAGCAAATTTATTCTCATCAATAGTAGTGGGAGGAAACTCAACAAAATAACTATCATGTGAAGCATAATCCAATTGAAAATTGAAATCATGATGATAAGTTTCATGGTTAACTTTATTCTTTATAGCATATGTGTCATCACAATAATCATCATAGATATCAACTTTGTTCTCATAATCAATTGGAACCTCTTCCGAAATAGTGGATTCATCACTAAATAAAGTAATGACCTCTCCAAATCCACTTTCATCAATATAATCATCATAAATAGGAGGCATGCTTTCATCATAATAAATTTGCTCATCAAAACTTGGGGGACTAATAATATCATCTTCATCAAACATAGCTTCCCCAAGCTTGTGGCTTTGCATATCATTAGCATCATGGATATTCAAAGGATTCACACTAGCAACATTGCAATCATGCTCATTATGCACATATTTTATGCCAAGCATTCTATGTAATTCTTCTTCTAGTACTTGAGCACAATTTTCCTTCCCATCATTTCCACGAAAGGTATTAAAAAGATGAAGCATATGAGGTAACCTTCATTCCATTTGTTTGTAGTTTTCTTTTATAAACTAAACTAGTGATAAAACAAGAAACTAAAAGATTTGATTGCAAGATCTAAAGATATACCTTCAAGCACTAACCTCCCCGGCAGCGGTGCCAGAAAAGAGCTTGATGTCTACTACGCAACCTTCTTCTTGTAGTCATTGTTGGGCCTCCAAGTGCAGAGGTTTGTAGGACAATACCAAATTTCCCTCAAGTGGATGACCTAAGGTTTATCAATCCGTGGGAGGCGTAGGATGAAGATGGTCTCTCTCAAGCAACCCTGCAACCAAATAACAAAGAATCTCTTGTGTCCCCAACACACCCAATACAATGGTAAATTGTATAGGTGCACTAGTTCGAGGAAGAGATGGTGATACAAGTGCAATATGGATGGTAGATATAGGTTTTTGTAATCTGAAAATACAAAAACAGCAAGGTAACTACAGATAAAAGTGAGCATAAACGGTGTTGCAATGATAGGAAACAAGGCCCAGGGTTCATACTTTCACTAGTGCAAGTTCTCACAACAATAATAACATAACTAGATCACATAACTATCCCTGAACATGCAACAAAGAGTCACTCCAAAGTCACTAATAGCGGAGAACAAACCAAGAGATTATGGTAGGGTACGAAACCACCTCAAAGTTATCCTTTCTGATCGATCTATTCAAGAGTCCGTAGTAAAATAACACGAAGCTATTCGTTCCGTTCAATCTATCATAGACTTCGTACTAGAATAACACCTTAAGATACAAATCAACCAAAACCCTAATGTCACCTAGATACTCCATTGTCACCTCAAGTATCCGTGGGCATTATTATACAATATGCATCACACAATCTCAGAATCATCTATTCAACCAACACAAAGAACTTCAAAGAGTGCCCCAAAGTTTCTACCGGAGAGTCAAGACGAAAATGTGTCCCAACCCCTATGCATAGATTCCCAAGGTCACGTAATCGGCAAGTTGACCACCAAAACATACATCAAGTGAATCAATAGAATACCCCAATGTCACCACAGGTATCCCACACAAGACATACATCAAGTGTTCTCAAATCCTTAAAGACTCAATCCGATAAGATAACTTCAAAGGGAAAACTCAATCCATTACAAGAGAGTAGAGGGGGAGAAACATCATAATATCCAATTATAATAGCAAAGCTCGCGATACGTCAAGATCATGCCATCTAAAGAACACGAGAGAGAGAGAGAGAGATCAAACACATAGCTACTGGTACATACCCTCAGCCCCGAGGGTGGACTACTCCCTCCTCGTCATGGAGAGCGCCGGGATGATGAAGATGGCCACCGGAGAGGGATTCCCCCCCTCCGACAGGGTGCCAGAACGTGTCTTGATTGGTTTTCGGTGGCAATAGAGGCTTTCGGCGGCGGAACTCCTGATCTAGGTTATTTTCCGGAGGTTTCTGTATATATAGAGGGTGTTGGAGTCGGGGGCAAGTAAATGTTGGGGAACTTAGTATTTTAAAATTTTCCTACGATCACGCAAAGATCTATCTACCAGATGCATAGCAACGACACGGGAGAGTGTGTCTACGTACCCTCGTAGACCGAAAGCGGAAGCGTCTAGTGACGCGGTTGATGTAGTCGAACTTCTTCACGATCCAACCAATCAAGCACCGAACGTACGACACCTCCGTGTTCAGCACACATTCTGCTTGATGACGTCCCACGAGCTCTTGATCCAGTTGAGCTTCACGGGAGAGTTTCGTCAGCACTACAGCGTGGTGACGGATATGATGAAGCTACCGGCGCAGGGCTTCGCCTAAACACTGCAGCGGTATGACCGAGGTGTGTTTCTGTGGAAGGTGGCACCGCACACGGCTAGAACAATGTTTCTTCTATGTCTTTGGGTGCCCCTGCCCCCGTATATAAAGGAGCAAGG
>LR738710.1:38344258-38387738 GCA_902687465.1 Secale cereale
GGGGGGGGGTCCGGTAACCCCCTCCGGTACTCCGGTTAAATTCGAAACTCTTCCGGAACACTTCCGGTGTCCGAATATAGTCGTCCAATATATCAATATTTATGTCTAGAACATTCCGAGACTCCTCATCATGTCCGTGATCTTATCCGGGACTCCTAACTACCTTTGGTACATCAAAACTAATGAACTCATAATACTGATCGTCATCAAACGTTAAGCGTGCGGACCCTACGGGTTCGAGAACTATGTAGACATGACCGAGACTCATCTCCGGTCAATAACCAATAGCGGAACCTGGATGCTCATATTGGCTCCTACATATTCTACGAAGATCTTTATCGGTCAAACCGCATAACAACATACGTTGTTCCCTTTATCATCGGTATGTTACTTGCCCAAGATTCGGTCCTCGGTATCTCAATACCTAGTTCAATCTCGTTACCGGCAAGTCTCTTTACTCGTTCCGTAATACATCATCCCGTGACTAACTCATTAGTCATTTGCTTGCAAGGCTTATTATGATGTGTATTACCGAGAGGGCCCAGAGATACCTCTCCGACACTCGGAGTGAGAAATCCTATTCTTGATCTATGCCAACACCACAAACACCTTCAGAGACACCTGTAGAGCATCTTTATAATCACCCAGTTACGTTGTGACGTTTGATAGCACACAAGGTGTTCCTACGGTATACGGGAGTTGCATAATCTCATAGTCATAGGAACATGTATAAGTCATGAAGAAAGCAATATCAGTAAAACTAAACGATCATAGTGCTAAGCTAACGGATGGGTCTTGTCCATCACATCATTCTCCTGATGTGATCTTGTTGATCAAATGACAACTCATGTCTATGGCTAGGAAACATAACCATCTTTGATCAATAAGCTAGTCTAGTAGAGGCATACTAGGGACATACTGTTTTGTCTATGTATTCACACATGTACTAAGTTTCCGGTTAATACAATTCTAGCATGAATAAAAGACATTTACCATGATATAAGAAAATACAAATAACATCTTTATTATTGCCTCTAGGGCATATTTCCTTCAGTCTCCCACTTGAACTAGAGTCAATAATCTAGATTACAAAGTAATGATCCTAACACCCATGGAGTCTTGGTGCTGATCATGTTTTGCCCGTGGAAGAGGCTTAGTCAACGGGTCTGCAACATTCAGATCCTTATGTATCTTGCAAATTTCTATGTCACCCTCCTTGACTAGATCGCGGATGGAATTGAAGCGTCTTTTGATGTGCTTTGTTCTCTTGTGAAACCTGGATTCCTCCGCCAAGGCTATTGCTCCAGTGTTGTCACAAAAGATTTTCATTGGACCCGATGCACTAGGTATTACACCTAGATCGGATATGAACTCCTTCATCCAGACTCCTTCATTTGCTGCTTCCGAAGCAGCTATGTATTCCGCTTCACATGTAGATCCCGCCACAACGCTCTGCTTGGAACTGCACCAACTGACAGCTCCGCCATTTAATAAAAATACATATCCGGTTTGTGACTTAGAGTCATCCGGATCAGTGTCAAAGCTTGAATCGACGTAACCGTTTACGACGAGCTCTTTGTCACCTCCATACACGAGAAACATATCCTTTGTCCTTTTCAGGTACTTCAGGATGTTCTTGACTGCTGTCCAGTGATCCACTCCTGGATTACTTTGGTACCTCCCTGCTAGACTTATAGAAAGGCACACATCAGGTCTGGTACACAACATTGCATACATGATAGATCCTATGGCCGAGGCATAGGGAATGACTTTCATGTTCTCTCTATCTTCTGCAGTGGTCAGGCATTGAGTCTTACTCAACTTCACACCTTGTAACACATGCAAGAACCCTTTATTTGACTGATCCATTTTGAACTTCTTCAAAACTTTATCAAGGTATGTGCTTTGTGAAAGTCCAATTAAGCGTCTTGATCTATCTCTATAGATCTTGATGCCTAATATGTAAGCAGCTTCACTGAGGTCTTTCATTGAAAAGTTCTTATTCAAGTATCCTTTTATGCTATCCAGAAATTCTATATCATTTCCAATCAACATTATGTCATCCACATATAATATCAGAAATGCTATAGAGCTCCCACGCACTTTCTTGTAAATACAGGCTTCACCAAGAGTCTGTATAAAACCATATGCTTTGATCACCTCATCAAAGCGTATATTCCAACTCCGAGATGCTTGCACCAGTCCATAGATGGATCGCTGGAGCTTGCACACTTTGTCAGCACCTTTAGGATCGACAAAACCTTCTGGTTGCATCATATACAACTCTTCTTTGAGATATCCATTCAGGAATGCAGTTTTGACATCCATTTGCCAGATTTCATAAACAAAAAATATGGCAACTGCTAACATGATTTGGACAGACTTAAGCATCGCTACGGGTGAGAAAGTCTCATCGTAGTCAACTCCTTGAACTTGTCGAAAATCTTTCGCAGCAAATCGAGCTTTGTAAACAGTAATATTACCGTCAGTGTCAGTCTTCTTCTTAAATATCCATTTATTTTTGATGGCTTGCCGATCATCGGGCAAGTCAACCAAAGTCCATACTTTGTTCTCATACATGGATCCCATCTCAGATTTCATGGCCTCAAGCCATTTTGCAGAATCTGGGTTCATCATCGCTTCCTCATAGTTCGTAGGTTCATCATGGTCTAGTAACATGACTTCCAGATCTGGGTTACCGTACCACTCTGGTGCGGAACGTACTCTGGTTGATCTACGAAGTTCAGCAGAAACTTGATCTGAAGTTTCATGATCATTATCATTAGCTTCCTCACTAATTGGTGTAGGAATCACTGGAACTAATTTCTGTGATGTACTACTTTCCAATTCAGGAGAAGGTACAATTACCTCATCAAGTTCCAATTTCCTCCCACTCACTTCTTTCGAGAGAAACTCCTTCTCTAGAAAGGATCCATTCTTAGCAACGAATATCTTGCCTTCGGATCTGTGATAGAAGGTGTACCCAGCAGTCTCTTTTGGGTATCTGTCAGAGATATTGACAACGGGTGTCCTCAGCGACCACCCATGGTATTTCAAGACAATTAGTGGCCGCTTGTTACCCCCCGGCTGTCTGCTCATCGTGCCGCCTCCTAGGACAGCCTATCCCAGGAGCCGGCTGCTAGCAGGCGGCAGGGACCCAAACAGGCGGCAGCATCACAGCTAGCAGCTGGCAGCTGGCAGACGGCCCCACGCCCCTATCTCGGGATGCGTGACGGGGGGCCACCACGCAACTGAGGCATGGCTAAAGTTGAGTACGTCCTTAGAGAATCTACAAGGGCATGGCTACAGTGAACGTGTACCTTATGGACATCTCCTAAGCGGCGAATCACTGTAGCCACGCTACGCGTGACCAAGCTTCGGTCAGAGGAAGCCATGATCCCACTACCCGCAGACGGCGGGGCCAGTAGGCGGCTGGCCCCACCGGCTAGTGGATAAGACATAGACAAGCCGCCCCTGGCAGGCGGCCAGGGGGCCGCCTAGTATCAGACGGCGAATCCCGCACTAGAAGTTTGAACCTCATCAAGACGACAAGACAGGGCGTGGCGGAAGCGTACGGCAGGAGACGGCGGCACTGTAGCCACTACCCCCGTGACGACGATGCCGTCAGCGAAAGCGCGCCTACAGTGAAAGGCAATCACCCGGGCCTGCAGGCGGCGGGCCCCAGCAGACTAGCAGCAAGGCCAGCGACCGAAGACACTAACGGTTAGGGGCCACCCCGCTAAGATTACTATTGTACCCCTGGGGGGTAGGCCTATATAACCCCCAGGGCCCTCCATGAGGGGGGTTGGAAGATTTAACCCTTAGAAGAAGAAGAAGATAGATAGAGAGAGAGAGAGAGAGAGAGAGAGAGAGAAAGAAACCCTAGCAACCACCCCCGATCCCTAGAGCGAAGGTAGTGAGCTAGCCTTGTTCATCTTCCTCCTCTAGACGACACAGCTCGAGGAGCAACCTTGTAGCTACCATAGTGACATTAGTCATGACTCGGAGTCCCCGCAGAGCATGACTAGGGGTGTTATCTCCTCGGAGAGCCCCGAACCTGGGTAAGATCCGCAGGCGTCCTAAGCTTCGCCACATCCCGCTTCCAGGGCCCGGCGACGCTCTATTGTCCCCATGCATGATAAGCCATCCGTTGGCATATGTCGCCCCAAAACCCCGACATTTGGCGCCCACCGTGGGGCTAGGTGCACCATCGTTCGGAGATATATTCTGGACGGGAACTTTGTTCCTCCCAGGCGAGAGCAGCCAGCCCGGCACGCCTATAGGCGTGGAAACCTGGATGCTTCGCGGCGCTCAGGCCACATGCGCCGCGAGCGGTCTCGCCAACCTTCTCGGCGGCGTCCGCATTCATGACGAGCCCTCTCCGATGACCGAGCCAGTAGCGCTGGCGAGCTGCCTCGTCGAGCTCCTCGACAAGCTCCACATCGTCGACGAGCGCGCCTCTGACGTGGAGTCAGTGGGCTCTTCTGACCCACCGGTAGACATGATCATCGACCTCGACGCAGAGCCCGTCGATTCCTTCCCTGAGCACATGGTGATCATCGACGACCCCCTCCCCGCTCCAACGGCCAGCAACACCATTAGCACCGTCACGGAGGTGCTCGTCACCAACCACGACGAACCGTCCGGCGGGGCGGACCAAGACCCACTCGAGGCCGCTCTGCAGAACCTCACCGCTCCTGTTGTGGAGGGGGCAGACAGCGCGGCGTTGGAGGTGCTCCGCGTCTCGCTCCTCGACAGCGCCAACAAGCTGGCTGCCTCCCGACGCCTCACTGAAGCCTACCGCTGCGAGATGGACCGTGCCATTTGCGGCACGCCGGCTGCCGGCGAGCCTAGCTAGGCTAGCGCCGTTCGCGATCGCGGCGGGCTGCTAGCGGACATGCTGGGGGCCCCGCGGCCTGTGTACCTCACTCCGTCAGAAAACCTAAGGGCTGCCCAGGTGGCAGTCGATGAGATGGGCCACTTGGAGGGAGACGAGCTTCGTTGCGTGACTCAGCGCGCCCGCTAGCTCCTCGACGCTGCCGCCGCGCAGCAGGATGCCCGTCATCGGGTATCAGAGGCCGGCGCGCACGCTGAAAACCGCCCTCTTCGGCGGGAGCAAGGAGCCACGTCTCGCTCTCCAACAGTCGGCGCCCCCAACCGGCGAGACTCAGAGCCGGCTGCTAGCCGCAGCCGGCAGACTCGCATCACCATCGAGCGCGACGAAGACGGCCGCCCAAGGGCTGTAGAACGGCGAGGGGAACATCCGCCTCCTCCTAGGCGGGAGAGGCACGTGTGTCCTCCGCCTGTCGACCACCCCTCCCTAGCAGGCCGCTTGGGCCGCTGCGAGGGGGGTGGGGAGAATGGCGCCCGCCACCGCCTGGACCGACTAGCTCGGTCCCAGGCGGTCGAAGAAGAAGATGACCTCGGTTCGGCCTGTTTTGGCCCCCGCATCCGCAACGAGCCTTTCCCCAAGGGCTTCTCGCTCCCCAGAGATACCCCCAAGTACAACGGATTAGTGAAACCAGAGGACTGGCTAGTGGACTACTCCACATCCGTCAGTATAGCCACCGGCAACAGGCATGTTGCGGTGAAGTACGTGCCACTTATGCTCCAGGGCACGGCCCGGACATGGCTGAACATCCTCAAACCCGACAGCATCAACGTCTGGTTGGACTTCACCGACGCCTTCACTCGCAACTTCACCAGCACCTACAAGCATCCTCCCAAGCCGCGCCAGCTCTCCCTATGCGTCCAAGGACCAGATGAGTCAGCCCGCGATTATCTAACACATTGGGCGGAGCTGCGAAACTCTTGTGAAGGAGTGCACGAAGTACAAGCCATTGAGTATTTCACGGCTGGGTGCAGAGAAGGCACCTTACTCCAACAGAAACTCCTCTGTGATAATCCGGCCACGCTGGACGAGCTGTTAAGCATAGCAGACAAGTACGCCACCGCTGACTCCTCCATGAAGACCGAGCTGCAAGTGGATGCTTCTGGCAAGATGACTCCTCCAACTCCCAAGATGCCGGCTGGAGAGTCCAGCCGACGCTAGTAGCCAAACGACCACAAACGCAAGGCCCACGCGCCGGCTGCCAACAGCCGGCTAGTGGCAGCAGTCGACGGCCAGCAACCAGAAGCTCAAGCAGGACCCAAGCGCCAGAAGGGCGGCAAGACAGTTTGGCAGCCAGCTTTCTCCTTCGACCAAGCTTTGGACGCCCCCTGCAAGTTCCACAGTGGCGCGAAGCCTTCCAACCACACCATGCGAAAGTGTCATTGGCTCACAAGGATTGCCAAGGGAGAAGCTCTGCTACCGCCGCCTGCTGGGCAGCCAGCCCCACCTCCCAATCCACCGGCTGCACGTCCGGGCGGCCAGGTCCAGGACGAATTCCCAGAAGAGAACGGGGCCTATGTCGTCTTCACCAGCCAGGTGGACGATAGGCATAGCCGACGCCAGCAGCGCAGAGAAGTCAACACCATTGCCGTCAAAGACCCAGAATTCATGCACTGGTCTGAGAGGCCCGTCAGCTGGAGCCGAGAGGATCACCCGGCTGACATGCCATCGCCGGGGGCCTACGCCTTGGTCCTGAATGCTACTCTCTCCACCGACAGGCGGGCCTGCCGTTTCTCTCGAGTACTGGTAGACGGTGGCAGCAACATCAACATCATGTACCGTGACACCATGGAGAAGTTGGGCATCAAAGAAAAGCAGCTTCAGCCTACCAGGACTGTGTTCCACGGCATTATGCCTGGCCTCTCTTGCTCACCAATCGGCAAGGCCAAGATTGATGTCCTGTTTGGTGACAAGATGCATTTCCGGAGGGAGCCAGTCTGGTTTGAAGTGGTGAACCTGGAAAGTCCCTATCACGTGATCCTGGGCTGGCCCGCTCTTGCAAAGTTCATGGCAGTACCCCATTATGCCTACCTCAAGGTGATGATGCCGGGCCCCAAGGGAATAATCACCATAGCCGGTGACTACGAGAAGTCCATCGCATGCGCAACAGCCAGCAGCCGTCAGGCCGAGTCCCTTGTCGTAGCTGAAGAAAAGCGCCGCCTGGAACAGCTGGTGGCAATGGCCGGTGAACAGCCAGCCATACCAGCCGATCCCAGGGAGGCGGAGCCACAAGGCTCGTTCCAGCCGGCCAAGGAGACAAGGAAGATTGCCTTGGACCCATCTCACCCAGAGCGATTTGCTGTCATAGGGTCAAACCTAGACAACAAATAGGAAAGCGAGCTCGTCGATATCATTCATGAGAATCGGGACATCTTTGCATGGTCCTCCAAAGACATGCCGGGTGTCCCGACAGATTTCGCCGAGCACAAACTCCATGTGAGAGAAGACGCAAAGCCTGTCAGGCAGCCGCTATGCCGCCTGTCAGAAGAGAAGAGAAGAGTTGTTGGGGAAGAAGTTGCCCGCCTGCTAGCAGCCGGCTTCATTATGGAAGTTTTTTTATCCAGAGTGGCTCGCAAACCCAGTCCTAGTGCTGAAGAAGAATAACAAATGGCGCATGTGCATTGATTACACCAGCCTCAACAAAGCTTGCCCTAAAGATCCATTTGCTCTGCCACGAATAGATCAAGTGATTGACTCCATAGCCGGATGTGAGCTGCTGTCATTCCTTGATGCCTATTCCGGGTATCATCACATCAAACTCGATCCGGCTGACCGTCTGAAGACCGCCTTCCTCACGCCATTTGGGGCCTTTTGCTACGTGACCATGACGTTCGGCCTAAGAAACACCGACGCTACCTTTCAGCGTTGCATGCAGAAGTGTCTCCTCGAGCAACTTGGCAGAAATGCCCACATTTATGTGGATGATATCGTGGTGAAGACGGAGAAGAGAGGAACACTTTTGGAGGATCTCCAAGAAACATTTGAAAACTTGCGCCACTTTCGGATCAAGCTAAACCTGGAGAAATTTGTTTTTGGGGTACCAGCCGGCCAACTCCTTGGCTTCCTAGTATCCGAATGCGGCATCGAGTGCAACCCTGCAAAGATTAAGGCCATTGAGAGAATGGAGCGGCCAACTCGTGTGCGAGATGTCCAGAAATTCACGGGGTGAATGGCATCTCTCAACCGTTTCATCAGCCGGCTGGGAGAAAAGGCACCCCCCTATATCAACTGATGAAGAAGACCACTTGCTTCGAGTGGAACGACCAGGCAGACGAAGCTTTCCAGCAGCTCAAGAAACTGCTGTCCACCCTGCCTGTCCTGGCGGCGCCAGCAGACAAGGAACCCATGTTCCTTTACATAGCCGCCACCAGCCGGGTGGTCAGCACGGTCATTGTGGTCGAGCACCGAGAAGACGGCAGAGCTTTGCCCGTCCAGAGGCCGGTCTACTACTTGAGCGAGGTGCTGTCAGTGTCCAAGCAGAACTACCCCCACTACCAGAAGATGTGCTACGGTGTGTACTTCACCGCCAAGAAACTCAAGCAGTACTTCCAAGAGCATCCAATCACGGTCGTCTGCACGGCCCCGCTTGCTGAAATCATGGGCAATAGAGATGCCTCAGGAAGAGTGGCTAAGTGGGCCATAGAGCTGACCCCCTTCACCATCTTCTACCAGCCACGCACCACCATCAAGTCGCAAGCATTGACTGACTTCCTCGTCGACTGGGCCGAAACCCAGTACCTGCCGCCTGTTCCAGACTCAACCCATTGGCGGATGCACTTTGACGGGTCAAAGATGCACACTGGCTTGGGAGCTGGCGTCGTCCTCACTTCCCCCAAGGGCGACAAGCTCAAGTACACCATGCAGATCCACTTCGCCGCCTCTAACAACGTGGCCGAGTATGAGGCACTTATCCACGGGCTCCGGATGGCCAAAGAGATTGGTATCCGCCGAGTGCTGTGCTATGGCGACTCAGACTTGGTTGTCCAGCAGTCATCTGGGGACTGGGACGCCAAAGACGCAAATATGGCAAGTTATCGTTTCCTTGTCCAACAGATCAGTGGGCACTTTGATGGCTGCGAGTTCCTCCACGTACCACGAGCCGACAACATGCAAGCCGACACCTTGGCACGAATCGGCTCCACCCGCCAAGCAATACCAGCCGGCGTGTCTCTTCAATGCTGCGCAAGCCGTCTATCAAACCTTCACGAGAGTCGGAGTCAATCTTCATACCAGCCGATCCTGGAGCAGACGGCCCGGCAACTTCAGCAGCCGGCCCAGAGACTGATCCAGCAGGCGGCCTTGATACTCCAACTCCAGCAGCCGGTCCACCAGTAGCTGCGCCGGTTCCTGGCCCGGGACTGCTCCAGCAGGCGGCCAAGAGGCGCCGGCCCTAGCAGACGGCCCGGGGACCGCCGCAGCCGGCTCGGGGACTTTGGAAGCACAGCAGGCAGCCCAGCCCAGCCCTCTGCCTCCCAGCCCAACCACCCTGGTCTCTCTGGCAGAAACAACATGAGTCTCAGCGCCATCTTGGGCACATCCAATCCTCACCTTCCTGCTCAGAAGAGAGCTGCCAGCAGATGAAACCTTGGCGAAACAAGTTCAACGCCGAGCTTCAGCATACACCATAGTCAACAAAGAGCTCGTCAGAAGATGTGTAACATATGTCTTCCAGCGCTGCGTGGAAGCAGAAAAGGGTCTGGCTATCCTGAAAGACATTCACCAAGGGGAATGTGGCCATCACACGGCCTCAAGATCCCTCGTCGCCAAAGCCTTCCGCCATGGTTTCTTCTGGCCGACTGCTTTGGACGCCGCCAAAGATTTGGTAAAAAAGTGCAACGGCTGCCAGCGCTTCAGTTCCAAGCAACACTTGCCGTCTTCTACACTCAAGACCATTCCGATCACTTGAACATTTGCCGTCTGGGGGCTAGATATGGTGGGCCCCTTCAAGACAGCCAGAGGCGGCTTGACACATTTACTCGTGGCAGTGGACAAATTCACCAAGTGGATCGAAGGAAAACCAATCAAGAAACTCAATGGCCCAACTGCTGTGACATTCATCGCAAACATCACAGTCCGGTATGGCATACCGCATAGCATCATCACCGACAACGGCACAAATTTGGCCAAAGGCGCACTGGCCCGTTTCTGTGCAACACAAGGCATCCGACTGGACCTAGCGTCCGTTGCCCACCCACAGTCCAACGGCCTTATCTTGTCTGGCATCAAGCCCCGGCTGGTCGAACCCTTGGAACGATCAGCCGACTACTGGATTGAAGAATTGCCATCCGTCCTCTGGAGCCTCAGAACAACTCCGAACAAGTCAACTGGCTTCACTCCTTTCTTCCTCGTGTATGGGCCGAGGCCGTCATCCCAACAGATGTTGAGTTCGACTTGCCCCGCGTCACCATGTATAAGGAAGCCGAAGCCAAAGAAGCACGAGAAGACGGTGTAGACTTGCTGGAGGAGGCCCGGCTGGTAGCACTGAGCCGCTCCACCATCTATCAGCAGGGTCTCCGCCGCTACCACAGCCGGCGAGTGAAGCCACGCTCCTTCCGCGAGGGGGACCTTGTGCTCCGGCTGATCCAGCGAACAGCCGGCCAACACAAGCTCTCGGCTCCTTGGGAAGGACCGTTCATCGTTAGCAAGGTGCTAGGCAACGATGCCTACTACCTCATTGACGCCTAGAAGCCAAGAGCACACAAGAGAGACGACTCAGGCAAGGAGTCGGAGCGTCCATGGAACGCAAACCTATTTCGTCGCTTTTATAGCTAAAAGACAGTATGTGTCGCGCTATCTATTTTATTTTGAGAACCAATGGGACCCCTGAAGAGTTCTCAGGGACTGCCCAACCCATTATCTATATGATAAGAATTATGCCTATGAATGAGTATTGTTCAGTCCTTTGTCCGGCACCGGAGCCTAGCAGACGGCCCGGGGACTGGCCGCCTAGCCCTATGTTTAAAACTTCTCCTTAAAATAGTCGGACAAGTAATGTGATGGCATCCAAGCCCTCTCCCGTCTTCAGTCACAGACTCGTAGAACGTGACTGTCCGGCTGGCAGGAGCCAAAGGCAAGAAGTGGTGCCCACATGAAAAATGGCTAAGGAAAACAGACATAGGGCAAGGCGTCCCTTCATACAAATCAGCCGGCTGTTACGCAGCCGGCCAGCCGGCCTCGGGCTTAGCCACACCGCCTTCCAGAGGGCGGGATACTTGCCCATCCAGAAAACAGCCAAGTACCTGACCCAGCCACAGAACCACAGAGTGGCTGTCTGGCTGGCAGGACAACAGTTAAAGGAGACAGCAAAAGAAAATCGCCCTAAGGAACCAAGGGCGGGGCTAATCCCAGGACTCGGCACAATTGCATAAAAACCATGTAGCATTAAAAGAATATTTACATCAAACATGCCTCAAGGGCCGCCTCCCAGTAGCAGCTTACTTATACACCCAGCGGGTGGAATTGTTCGGACTAATCCTACCAAGTCTTTACAAAGAAATAGGAACCAAAAGATACAAGAATAAAAGCCTAGGGCGCTGCAGGCGGAGCGGGCGGCACGATGGGGCCGACTTCCGAGGGGGCTGCCTGGCGGGTCTCGGCTTGGCCGCTTCCTGCAGCAGGCGGAGCCACCACACCTGGTCCGCTTGTCGAGGATCGGTCAGGCTGGTGGCCAGCAGATGGATCCGCCTCCTAGGAGCTGGCCTCCTCGTCTCTGCCTCCCTCCTCCTCGCCCTCATCGCTGGAGGCGATCTCCTCGTCCGGCTCCTCCGACGCCGCCAGGTCCAGCCCAAAGTTGCTGGGTGGCACCACATGGCCATTCTCATCCAACTCTGGGACGAAGATGGAGGTGTCGACGTATTCAGCAAGGGCAGCGGCACGTCTGGCGAGGTCCCCTTGCACCGCGGCCAGCTCAGGCTCGGCCTGCACGCGGAAGGTCTTCAGCTGGTCGAGGCTCAAGTCCGGGTACCAGCCCTTGGCGAACTCCAGGGCGGTCTGCGCACCAGCCCTCGCAGCGGCACCCTTCCAGGACTCGATGCGGTGGCCAGCCGCCTCCAGCCAGTCGGCAGTCCGACTGGGAGTGCGGAGTACCGGAGCACCTGGCCAGAGGGCGGCCAGCACTTGGGCACCAGCGCGTTGCAGGCGGCGAAGCAGGCAATGGACCAGCTGGAGGCGCACCCTGATAGCAAGAAGCTGCTCGGCTGGGGTCCTAGGCGCGTTAGGTGCGATCACCCGGCCCGCCTTGCGCCTCTCGTCACGCTCGGCCTCGATGGCCTGGGTGGCGTCCACAGAGTAGCCCGGGAAGAACTCTGCCAAAGCTAGAAGAAGAATCAGAAGAAAAGAAAGGCGGCTGTAACAAATGGCAAGTACAAGAAGAAAGGGCAGGCATCTCACAGTCAACCATGTCTGCAATGGCTCCATAGCCGTCTTGTAGAGCCGCCTCCTTCTCGACCAAGTTCGAGCGCTCGGCCTCGAATTCTGCCCGAAGAAGCGTCTCGGCGTCTGACATCTTTCCGAGCTCAACCTTGTGGGCCGCCGTCTGGTCTGCCAGCTCCTTGGCCAGGCGGTTACGATCCTGAGCGGCAAGATCGCGCTCTTGCCCCTTGGCAGCCAGCTCCGACTGGGCCTCGCCCAGCTGATTGTGGAGGTTGGCTGCGACCGCTGGCAAGAGAAGGAGAAGAAAAATAACAATGTCAGCAGCAGCAAAAAGATAACCTTGGAGTTCCAAGCCGCCTGCTCAGCAGCCGGCTCGGAACTCGAGGACTACACCCAGCGGGTGCGCTGACGCGCCCCCGCAAGGAGGAGAAGGGAAGCACTCACCCTGGCTGTCTGCCAGGGCAGCCTGCTGTTACGCCAGCTCCTGGCGGTGGGTGTTGTAGGAGGCCACACGGAGGTTGTGGTAGTCTTGCAAGAAGACACAAGATCAGCCCACGATGTACACTTTGGAGTTCCACGCTGCGTGCTCAGCAGCCGGCTCGGAACTCGGGGACTACACCCAGTGGGTGCGCTGACGCGCCCCCACAGAAGAAATTGAAGGAATAAAAGCGAAAGAGCATGAAGTCTACATACCCGAACAGAGGACCGTGCAGCCATGAACTCCTGCACCACCGTCTGCACGACGTTGCCCAGGGAGGTGAAGCGGTCGAGGACGTCCCGCGACGCGACAATCAGCGTGCTGTCGCCTCTGGGCCTCCAACCTGACGGCGCTGCGCTGGTGGCTTCATTCTTTGGCACGGACGAGCTGGCGCCGCCGGCCTCCACCTGCTGCGACACGGAGACCGCCCTCACAGGGCGCGGACGGGCAGGGGCTTGGGGCATCGGCTGCGGGCCTGTCACCAGCACGCCCTCAGCTGGCGGCACCTCTACCCCTGCAGGCCGGCTGCCCTGCGTCCTTGCAGCGGCACAGGGGGCGCCGCCTATGTCTCCATGACAACGCAGTAGTCCCCCTCGTTGTCTGGGGCCGGCTGCTCAGCAGCAGCCGACACTTGGGCAGACGGCTCCAGAGAGCCCGCCTCTGGGAAGATGGTGCGGCCCGCTGGCTGCCGGGAGCCCACTTCCTGCTCCTGGGCTCGGGCGGCGTCTGCCTGGGCCTTCGTTGCCACTTCGGCCTCTGCCCTGGCCACGACATCAGCCACTGCTCGCTCGCGGTCCGCGGCCTCCCGCTCCTCGCGCACCTCGCGAGCATTCCTCTCCATCGCCTCTCGGAGCGCGGCGGCTGGATCCACGCGGCGGGGCGCAGGAGGGACATCCGTGCCCCCACAATGGAGCCCACCGTCGCCCGCGAGAGGGAGAGCGGCGCACTGCGTGGATATCCCAAAGAAAGATGGGGAATCAGCCAAGAGGGGAACGACTGAGAAGGATAAGCATTAAACAAAAGAAGAATACAAGATACTTACCCGGATACGACCGGCCTGGCCTTGGGTACCCTGGGCACGATCGCCTTGGCGGCTGTCTCCCGACGCCTGGTGGCGGCGGTCGACAGCCGGAGCTTCTTGGGCTGGGCACTAGACGACCATGAAGAGGACCGCCGCTTCACGCCGCCGGCTACGCCAGACGGCCCCGCCTGCTGGCTGCCGCGACCAGACGGATCCGCCTCCCGGACGCGGAGGGGCGCCTCCTCCTCCTCCTCCTCGCCGTCGTCTGGCCAATTCTCGACGCCGCCTTCTGGCACGCCGCCTGATGGTTGCCCCCCGCCTGTCATCTCTTCCTCCTCCATGGCGGCGGCCCCAAGATCGGAGTCGCTCGTATCGCTTTGGAAGCGATCTGGTTCCAGGGGGCGGCCTAGCTGGTCAGAACCCGGTGCCAGCTGGCCGGGGAAGATCTGTAGACGACATCAAGATCAGACGGCTATAGCAGCCGGAAAGAAAAGAAAGAAAAACAAGAGAAGACAGAGAAAACTTACCGCGGGCGGCTGGTTGCTGCGGCTGTATGGCGGCTTGCCAAAGGCCTAGCCAGAGTCGGAGACCTTGCAGTTAGAAATGTAGTTCACCAAGTTAGCCACCTCCTTGTATGGCATTGGCTTGGTGCATGTCCGGCTAGGATCCCGGCGCCCGCTCATGTCACAAATCAGATGAGGGTGGCACTGCACTGGCAGCACTCGGCGCTCCGCAAACATGAGCAACAGATCTACGAAGACCAGACCCTCGCTATCCCTCAGCTCCCGGAGATGCCGCATGGCAATGGAAGCGCCTGCCGAGAGAGAGGTAGGCCGGGTCCTCCAGGAGTCGCGTGGCTCAGCGGGCGGGCCTGGTGCCCAGTCCGGCAGGCAAATGAAGTCTTGGTCGGGATCAACGTTGGAGACATAGAAGTACGTCTTCTGCCACAGGTTTACCAACGCCACGAGCTGCGGCGCCGGGAAGAAGTTTCTTGATCCACTGCGCTTCACCGCAATGCACCCCCCGCATTGGGCGGCCACGCTCTGGATTGCGGTGCCGAGCTTCATGTAGAAAAGCTTGGCCCACAAGTCCATGGTGGGGAGGATGCCGAAGTATGCCTCGCACAGGACGACGAAGGCAGACAACGTCACCACCGTGTTCGGTGTGAGGTGGTGGGGTTGGATGTTGAAGAATTCCAAGAACGACCGGAAGAAGCCGCTCGCCGGGAGGCCGAAGCTGCACGGGAAGTGCGAGCGAAAGACGACCCGCTCGCCCAGCCGTGGGGCTGGCCTGATCTTCGCCGCCGGCGCTAGGCGCACGGCGACCTTGTCGGCGGGAGGCAGCTTCCACGACCGGCGGAGGTTGTCGATGTGCTCCTCCAGGACGTCGCTGCCGTCCCACTGGCCGTGGTGGCGGACCGGCGGTACGGCGACCATGGCTCAGGCGGCAGCTCGCTGTGGAGTTGGCAAGAGGAGCGGACGAGAGCAAGGAAGAAGAAGAAGGAGAGCGGGGAGGGGCGAGCGCGAGAACGGCGCTAACTCCTCTCCCCCGGACTACTTATAGGCTCGAAGCGGCGAAGCCGAGGGGGCGGGCGTGGGATCAACTGCTCCACACCCCGCACGACCCCCACCTTTCGCATGCCTAATCTGTGCGCATTAAATGCACGTGGGGAGGGCAATCGATTATCCCAGCCACACTGGAGCAGCGCGCGGACCGAGGCCCTGTAGTGGCGGGCCCCGGCCCACTGTTGCGTCCCGTCACGCGCGTGGGCTGGCAGGCCGACGCGACAGGGCAATGATGCGTGGGGAGCCGCTAACGGTCGGCAGGCCTGCTCGACTGCCTGCTGACAAGGCGGTGCCTTCCCCCGAAGATTTGAAGACAGAGGTCCGACTGACAGAAGCCGGCCCCCTTAGTACAGGCCCGGCGGCCAGCAGACGGAACTTTACGGAAGACGGAGGAAGGACGCTGGTCCCGCCTAGAGAGGGAAGCTGCTGGAACCCCGCAGCCCTCCAACACTAGTCGCGGACTTCCACCAGCTTCGAGGACAACTGTCGGAGATATTGACCACGGGTGTCCTCAGCGACCACCCATGGTATTTCAAGACAATTCGTGTCCGCTTGTTACCCCCCGACCGTCTGCTCATCGTGCCGCCTCCTAAGACAGCTTGTCCTAGGAGCCGGCTGCCAGCAGGCGGCAGGGACCCAAACAGGCGGCATCATCACAGCTAGCAGCTGGCAGACGGCCCCACGCCCCTCTCTCGGGATGCGTGACAGGGGCCACCACACAGCTGAGGCATGACTACAGTTGAGTACGTCCTTAGAGAATCTACAAGGGCGTGGCTACAGTGAATGTGTACCTTATGGACATCTCCTAAGCGGCGAATCACTGTAGCCACGCTACACGTGACCAAGCTTCGGTCAGAGGAAGCCATGATCCCACTACCCGCAGACGGCGGGGCCAGTAGGCGGCTGGCCCCACCGGCTAGTGGATAAGACATAGACAAGCCGCCCCTAGCAGGCGGCCAGGGGAGGCGGCCGCCTGGTATCAGACGACGAATCCCGCCCTAGAAGTCTGAACCTCATCAAGACGACAAGACAGGGCGTGGCGGAAGCGTACGGCAGGAGACGGCGGCATTGTAGCCACTACCCCCCTGACGACGCTGCCGTCAGCGGAAGCACGCCTACAGTGAAAGGCAATCACCCGGGCCTGTAGGCGGCGGGCCCCAGCAGACAGACGACAAGGCCAGCGCCCGAAGACACTAACGGCTGGGGGTGTCACACCCTGCATTTTGTAACATGATATTTGTACCCTTTGAAGCATGAAAATTTGGACCAGCAATTTTTTTTAGCATCATTTGGCTTTCATTTGAATTGAGTTTTTCTTCATGTGCTCATTAAAGTCAACTATGACCTCTTGTAGAATTCATCTCCATACCCAAAACTTCTGCCCAATGATCATGCCAAGTGTTATATAACAGTACAGTATTTTCCTACAAAATTAATTTGGCCAAAATGTATTTTATAAATTTAGTTTTCCAAAAACCCCTGAATTGAGATTTGCACTGCAAGTACTTGATTTAGGGTGGGAAAATTATTTCAAAAGGTTTATTTGAGACCTAGTAGTCATAGGACTCCCAGAAACCACAAAGGTATAATTTTAAAAGTTATTTTCCTATTTTATTTAAAAGCTTTTTATTAAGGCCAGAAATGGTCTTTAATAGGGAAAAATTATTTAACTATTTCAAAAATATTTGCCAAAATTCAGAGAGACTCAGAGGACATATATTTTCCATATATATGAGTTTCAGCACTTGGTCATGTTCAAAATAATGGGCTAAACCCTCTAAAACCCTTCCTGGATATTTCAAGCTTTTGAAATATTTACAAAGGTAATATTCTCCAAAAATTCCAGGGAAATTCTATCATGTCATATATGACATACTTGATGATCTTGCCAAGTCCCATGCCTTGGGAAGCAAGAAAACATCTTCAAACCCCTTCATAACCATTCTGTCCATATTTGAAGTTTGAGCAACTTTACATTGCCAAACTTGTCCCAATGCTCTCAAATTTAATGCACATACTAGAATGGCCTAATAAGGCATCTAGACCAAATGGCACAAGATTTGGAATAGAGCAACTTGATCAGATCACCCTAAAACCCTTTCTGTTCAAATGCAAATTTGAACAACTTTACATTACCAACTTTTTATCTGGAGCTTCAAACTTTGTGGGCATGATCAGCACCCCAAATGATGATGCTACACCAAGTGGTGCATCAAGGAGAGATGATTAGCTTGACTCAAACAAGATGAAGCTGTTTCTGTTGATTTCTAGGGTTCACCAAAGTTACATTGGCTAGTTTATTCAAATGAGCCCAAATTTGGTGAAGCACCCTATTTTCTTATGCTGTTCAATCCTGTTAAGTGCCATGTCAAGTGGAGATCATTTGCTTGACCAAACACTGATCAAACACCTTCTGGATTTTTACTAAAACCCTCATCCTGATCACTTTTACTCTTCTCCATGGCCTCAACTTTTTACCACATGATCATTGAGTTACTAGCTACCCCCAGTAACTTACCCAGCACCCTAGCTCCATGATTGAGGGGTAAGAACCCTGTTTTACCTTGCTGGACAGCAAGTTTTCACCAAGTCACCAGCATCCTCACTCTCTCTCAGCATCTCCAGGGCATCCAAGGCCTCAGGCCAATTCTTTACTTCTCCCTCAACCTTCTAGACACTCTTGGGCACGCTGGTTTTGACCAGAACGGCGAGCGCACGATGATGCCAGCAATACGCACGCTCTGGAGCACGCTACAGTGCACCTCCGCACCGTGGCTTCGGCCAATCGCTGGCCCCCGACAAGCCTCGGGCTCCTCCTTCGCGCCAGTCGAGGCCTCTCGACGTCCGCAACCTCCCCGGCGCTGTCCCCCCTCCTCCTGCGCCCTCCAGTGGTCGTCGTCGCACGCGCGCTGGCTGCCCGCAACGGCCACTCTTCTGCCTCGCACGCGCGCGTCGACTGGAAGGTTCCCCGCTCCTCTTTTCCCCTCAGATAGACGTGGAGCAAGTCCACGGTCCTCCCCGGCTTGATCCCATGCTCCAGAACCTCTCCTAGCCTCGCCTGCAACCTCGCCGGCGCACGGGTCCACGGTGGACCATGGGCGCGGCTATATAAGCCCCTCCCGAGCCTCTCCAGCAGCACCAACAACTTCACCTCACTCCACTGAGTCCCCCAGCACCATCCATTCTTCCCCAGAGAGCTCCAGTACTCGGGATTGACCGGAGCACCGCCGCGTCGGGCCGCCGGTGATCTCGCCGTACGGGCCTCCCCTGCCCCTCCTTCTGCCCGATTCGGAACCCCCTCACTCCACTGACCATTTCCCCTCTGTTTCCCCCTCCTGTTGCAGTCGGAAACGACCAGGGCAACGACCTCCCGACGAGCTTCCGCCGTCCCACCTCGCCGCCGGCGAACCTGACCTCCCCGGCGTACCATACCACCACCCCTACAACCGCCACTCGACGCTGGACCCAACCCTGCCCTCCGTTACCGTTGCCGTGGCCGGAAACCTCGCCGGTGAGCTCGCCGTCGCCGTGGCCGCAAGGTTGGAGATGACAGGCAGGCCCCGCCTGTCATCCCCACACCTCTCTCCCCCTCCTCTCTGCCACTGACCCACGGGCCCCGCCCGTCAGGTTCAAAAACCTGACGTGCGCGCGCAGGCACCCGTGCGGCTGGGCTGGACCGCCCTGGGCCGTGCACTGTGGCCTCTCTGGCCCAGTTGCACAGGTCTTTTTCCCCTTTTTCTTTTCTGTACTAATTCAAACATTTCTACAGAAAAGAATAATGGTCCAAATAAAATAATTCCAACTCCTAAAATCTTGTAATATTCCAACCTATTTAATGGTACCACTTTCACTCACATCCATGAAACTTTTCTGTTCTGTTCAAATTTAAATTCAAATTTGAGCAGTAAAACTCCTGTTCTAAAATCAATAGAATCCATTCTGTTGCTCCAAAACTCCAACTATGAATTTTTCCCATCTTAGAAATTCCTCTAGTATTTAACAAAAATAAGTTGACATTTTTCTGAGCACTTTGATTTTTCTGTTTTGTTTGTATTCTTATTTTCCCGTGGTTATTATGCGACGTATAGATCCCGTATTTGACGAAGTTGCTGTGGAAGAAGAAGGAGAAGGATTTGAAGACTTTGGAGACCAAGCCAATCCAGGCAAGCAGCCCTTTGACCATGATACACTTGTTCTTCGGAACCCGTTTGTTTCTGATGCATGATGATAGGGTTACGATGGTGACCTAGTTGATTCCACCATATGATGCATGCCTTGATCGTGATCTTGCTATGTGCTAGATGACATGCATATGGTTAGTAGTAATGAATAGTGATGCATGTGTGACATGAACCTTCGTGGTTGAAGTCTTTACATAAAACCCCGTCGGGTGCCATTCATGCCCGAGGGAGAAGATGATGAGTTAGGTGACCGCTTGATGACGAAGTGGTGTACCGAGACAAGTGTGTGTGTTTATCAAACGGATTGGTTTAAGTTGCGACCGTTATTCCAACCATACATGTGCAACCACACTACCCCTTATGGGACGGGGCTTTATTGATTACTTAGGTCGATACTAGCATGGTGCCCGCATTACTAGTGACGGGAAGACTTGAGGTCTTTCCCGAGACGGGGTCGTGCTTGGATAGACGACCATGACTGTTTTCACAGGGCACCGGACACACCGTTGGTCCCTTCGGGTACGCGTGACATTGAAATTAGGGCAAGTCCCGCGATCTATTGTTTGTACCCGAGGGCCGTGTACCAATGAGTGGACCCTATGTTAGTGTCGTCTAAGGAAAGATAATGACCGGGTGCTTACCCCGGGTACTTGAGGTACCGCGGGTCGTGGATGACACGGAAGTTCCCCGGATCTTGTGGGTAAAGTGTACAACCTCTGCAGAGTGTCAAACTATTCGAATAGCCATGTCCACGGTCATGGAAAGTTGGGTAACCGCTCTTGGGCTACGTCCAAATGTTTGTGAAACCATGCGTGTGTATGTGAGTCAAGGTGGTGACTTGACTCGATGAGTTGAATCTCATTCATGTTGATATCGGTAACCTGTCATCGAGGTTACGTGAGTTTATTGATGCAATAACTTGATAGTAGAATGTTTATTCTAGCCCTTGCTAGATTGTTCATTATCGTTCAATTGCATTGTTACTTTGAACCACATCATGGGTTGCTTGCGAGTACATTCAAAGTACTCATTGGCTTGCCACTGGTTATTTAATTGGCCAGGCATGGAAGAACAGGAATATGAGGAAGAGTTCTTTGGAGACGAACATGCGAACTAGGACGCTATCCCAGTCAGAATGCCTGTAGGGTTAAGGCAGATGGCATGGGTTCTACCCGTTATCGAAGACTTCCGCTATTTGAGTTATTTGCTTTTCAGCCCGTGAGGCTCTGTCTATGTAAGACTTGGCCATAATGGCCTTAATTCGTGTAAGACTATTTGTATGAATGTAAGACTCTTGTTATTCAGCTTCTGTGTGTTCAGTGAGCATTGATCTCTGGGATCACTGTACACGTGCATTCGGTGATCTCGACTTCTAAGTCGGGGTCCCCACAGTGCTGGTATTAGAGCCATCCTGACTGTAGGAAGCCTTAGTTAGCATGGGCGTTAGTTAGATGAGACCCTTTTTCAAAAACCTTCTGAACCTCTCTTCTTTTCTAAACCTGAGATTTCATCAGCTTATTAACCCCTCCTATTCCACCTTTGTAGATGTCCGCTGTACCCGAAGAGCACCTGACCACTGGGTTTCCCTTACTTCTCGAGGATAGCCTCCAGGAGTGTCAGTTCCACCGAGCACCCATCCTCACCTACCTTGAGCATTGGGTGAGCGACACTGAGGTGGAGTACCATGTGGATGTGATCGTGAAGGCAAACGATCCTCCCACAAGTTGGTTCTTCGAGGGACCCCAGATGGCAACACTACCACTCGCTGTCGAGGCTGCTGCACTCAAGGCACTAACCCGTCTCCGCGAGCTTCTTCCGGAGATGGCAGCCAAGATGACAACTCGCTTCTTGCCTTACCGGAAGGAAGGTGACGAAGAAAGCAGCGCACTAGCCCCTCCACTGAAGGAAGGACTCTCGCTTCGGTTCCAGACCTACTTCAGTCTATGTGCCGACAGCTTGGCACAAGACTTGGCCTCGGAATCAATGAAGCTTCGAGAAGAACTTCACAAGACCAAGGCACTTCTTCATCGAGCTCAAGAGAAGGCAAATAGGATCAAGAAGGAAGGAGCACCTTCTGGACAGTCCGCTATCGCATATCGACGCGGAAGGCCCTCCGAGGATGTATCTTCCAAGAATGAAGAATCACCTCGGCGACGCCGGATGACGGCGAGGGAATATCGCAAGCTTTTCCCCGCACCACCGACGAAGCACCGTCGTATCCAACTCCTCCACTCACCCACACCCTCTAGTGACAAGGGGGCCCAGACAGATGAAGACAAGGAGGAAGACCCAGAAGAGCCGGAATACGCGACCGAGCATTCTACCGCTTAGGCACTATTCGCTACTCGGATATGCCAGTTGTGGTCTTTACGGTTGGATAGGTCGTGTAACCCCTATGCGCAGTCGAGTCCTTGTATGGTTCATATGAAACCATCTAGTGTTTGCTTTTGTTGTGTCTGGATGTATGTCGTATTCTTCCTTCGGGAATGTGTAAACGACTACATCACCCATTTGGTTTTAATGGATGTGTTTTGGCCTTACGGCCCTTGCATGATTTGATTAGTGTCACACCCACCCCCTTACTAGGCACCCATCTATCTTGCTTTCCCTCTTCCAAGTCATGAGACCTTTTACCGCTCCAACAGGATGCCTGTTGTAACTCGTACTGGTACCTCTACCCAGCAGCCCGAAGCCGGAGCATCCTCTCAGCCAGAGGCAGGCCACGACCAAACCAACGACCAAGCTCCACCACCACCACCTCCTCCAAGCATGGACATGGCTAAGCTTCTCCAAGCTTTCTGAGAGGAACACCAAGCCAACACTGCAGCTCTTCAGCTGATTGCTCAAGCTGTCACCAACAACCGCCAGCCGGCGGGGAATGGCAATGGACGTTCCACGTTGGCAGAGTTCAAGAAGCATGCACCACCAACCTTCATCGAGACTGCTGAACCCCTGGATGCAGACGACTGGGTCCGTTCCATTGAGGAGATACTGTAACTAGTCGGATGCACCGAAGACCGCGTGAAGGTGGCTTATGCAGCCCACTGCCTCGGGGGAACTGCTAGAGCTTGGTGGGATGGATTCAAGGTCATGCATGCTGAACAAGACATCACTTGGGTTAACTTCAAGGCAGAATTCCGCAAGGCCCACATTCCTTCCGGAATCATGGCTATCAAAAAGCGTGAGTTCCGAGCCCTGAAGCAAGGAAGTGGCACTGTCAAGGAGTACATGCAGAAGTTCAGTGTTCTGTCAAGGTATGCCCCTGAAGATGTCAGCACTTATGCTGCAAAAAGGGATCGCTTCATGGAAGGCCTCAGTCAGACTCTGCAATACTCGCTTGTCGTGTGCGACTGCCCGTCTTTCCCTGACCTGGTGAACAAGGCACTTATGCTTGAAGACAAGCGGCGTGCTTTGGAAGACACTCGCAAGCGCAAGTTGGTCATTAAGGGAAGTTCCAGCAACCAGAAGCCTCGTCCGTGGCAGTCAGCCCCGGCCAAGCCAACCTATCAGCAACCAAGAGCTCCTGCACCTCGTGCCAACCCTCAGCCTCAGCAGTATGCCAACCCCAGGCCAACTTTCAACCCCAATACCAGTGGTGGCAACAAGATCAATCCAAACCAAGTCACTTGCTTTGGATGTGGTCAGCCCGGACACATCTCAAGGGTGTGCCCCAACAAGAAGCCTGACGCCCCGCGCCCCAATGCGCAGAACCAGGGACAAGGCCGTGGAATGCCACCAAGGAACCCAGCTCCTCGCAATCCGCCTAACCATGGGAAGGGGCGTGTGAATCACGTCACTGCTGAAGAAGCCCAGGAAGACCCGGACGTCGTGCTGGGTACGTTCCTTGTCAACTCAGCACCTGCAACTGTCTTGTTTGATTCTGGAGCAACGCATTCATTTGTCACTCAAAGATCTGCATTAAAAAGTGGCATGACCCCTACACCCCTGAATAACCCTATGGTGGTACAAACCCCCGGAGCCGAGATGAGAGCCAAGATAGGCTGTAAAGGAGTCGGTATTACCATTGACGGTGTAGACTTCCTAGCAGACCTTATCATCCTGAGATCGCAAGGCTTGGATGTGATCTTAGGGATGGATTGGCTCAGTAAGCACCAAGGCTTATTAGACTGTGCCAATCGGACAGTCACTGTGACCAATGACCAGGGAGTCGAAGTCAAATTTGCTTCCAACTCCTCTTCCGCTCAAGCCGCTAAAGTCAACTGTCTGTCTGAAGTTGGGCTAGATCAAGTACCGGTGGTATGTGAGTATCCTGATGTCTTTCTAGATGAACTACCGGGAATGCCCCCTGATTGTGACATTGAGTTCATCATCGAGCTCGTGCCCGGAGCAGGACCCATCTATAAGAAGCCTTATAGAATGGGGACGGAAGAATTAGCTGAGTTGAAGAAGCAGCTGGAAGAGCAACTAAGGAAGGGATTTATCCGCCCAAGTGCCTCCCCTTGGGGATCTCCTGTTCTGTTTGTGGCAAAGAGGGATGGTACCATCCGCTTATGCATTGACTATCGTTCCCTCAATGAAGTTACAATCAAGAACAAGTATCCACTTCCCAAGATCGAAGATCTGTTTGATCAGCTCCGCGGAGCCAAGGTGTTCTCCAAGATCGACCTCAGATCTGGGTACTACTAGCTGAAGATCAGACCCCAAGATATTCCGAAGACGGCATTCGTAACCAGATATGGCCTGTACGAGTGCACGGTCATGTCTTTTGGGTTAACCAATGCCCCAGCTTACTTCATGTATCTCATGAGTAAAGTCTTCATGGAATATTTGGACAAGTTCGTCGTCGTCTTCATTGATGACATTCTTGTGTTCTCGAAGTCGGAGGAAGAGCACGAGCAGCATCTGAGGATGGTCCTAGACAAGCTTCATGAGCACCAACTGTATGCCAAATTCAGCAAGTGTGAGTTCTGGCTGCATAAAGTTGGATTCTTAGGTCATGTCTTGACTGAGGAAGGATTATCTGTTGATCCTGCAAAGATCGAAGCTGTGACCCAATGGCAATCTCCAACGACCGTCAAGGAAGTCAGAAGCTTCCTCGGACTAGCGGGCTATTACCGCAAGTTCGTGGAAGGATTCTCTAGCATTGCACGACCAATGACTCAGCTCCTCAAGAAGGACAATAAGTTCGAGTGGACGCCAAAATGCGAAGAAAGCTTCCAAGAGCTCAAGAAGAGATTGACCACCGCCCCAGTTCTGGCAACACCTGATATTCACAAGGAGTTTGTGATATATTGTGATGCCTCTCGAACCGGATTGGGAAGCGTTCTGATGCAAGAAGGCCGCGTCATAGCATACCTCTCCAGGCAGCTACGACCCCATGAGGAGAACTACGCTACTCACGATCTTGAGCTAGCGGCAGTAGTTCATGCCTTGAAGACATGGCGGCATTACCTCCTAGGGAAACGGTGTGAGATCTACACAGACCACAAAAGTCTGAAGTACATTTTCACCCAAAAGGAATTGAACATGAGGCAGCGGAGATGGTTGGAACTCATCAAAGACTATGACCTCAGTGTTCAGTATCACCCTGGGAAGGCTAACATGGTGGCCGATGCCTTAAGCAAGAAGGCTTGCTCCTTGAATGCCGTTATTCAAGTAAGGCAGCCAGCCTTGTTTAAGGAGATCGAACAATTCAGTCTGGAATTGGTCACCCGTGGATTTCTGGATCATTTGGAAGTCAGACCGACCCTGCTGGACGACGTCAAGAAGGCACAAGATGGACACGCAAGCATTGAAGGCATCAAGAGGAAGATGAAGCTGGGCAAGGCCCCAGGATTCTCCGAAGACGAGCACGGGATTGTTTGGTACAAAGGTCGCATCTGCGTACCAAACAACACCGAGTTGAAGACGCTGATTCTGCAAGAAGCCCATGACACTCCGTATTCTATCCACCCCGGAGGAACCAAGATGTACCAAGACTTGAAGGCACGATTCTGGTGGCACGGGATGAAAAGAGAGATTGCGACCTATGTTGCAAAGTGTGATGTGTGCCAAAGGGTCAAGGCTGAATATCAGCGACCTGCTGGATTGCTTCAACCACTCAAGGTTCCTGAGTGGAAGTGGGATAAAGTCGGAATGGACTTCATCACTGGATTACCAAGGTCGAATAGAGGACATGACTCTATCTGGGTCATAGTCGATCATTTGACCAAGGTGGCCCATTTCATTCCTATCAAGACTACCTACTCAGGCAACCAGCTGGCAACTCTCTATATCAACCGAATCGTAAGTCTTCACGGCGTTCCCAAGGAGATCGTGTCAGATCGAGGCACCCAGTTCACTTCAAAGTTCTGGAAGAGACTCCAAGAAGCCTTGGGAACCAAGTTGTCTTTCAGCACAGCTTTCCACCCACAGACCGGAGGTCAAAATGAGCGAGTCAATCAGATTCTCGAAGACATGCTCCGAGCCTGTGTCTTGGCATATTGAGCCAAGTGGGAAGACTGTCTCCCTTTCGCCGAGTTCTCCTATAACAACAGTTACCAGTCAAGCCTTCAGATGGCACCATTTGAGGTGTTGTACGGACGCAGATGTCGCACACCCCTCAATTGGTCGGAGACTGGAGAAGGACTAGTCTTTGGACCGGATATTCTCCGCGCAGCAGAAGAGCAAGTCCAACTAGTCAGAGAGCGATTAAAGGCAGCCAAGTCAAGGCAGAAGAGTTATGCTGACACTCGACGCCGAGACATGAGTTTCCGTGTCGGAGATCATGTGTACCTGCGGGTAACTCCTCTGAAGGGAACCAAGTGTTTCCACGTTAAGGGGAAACTTGCGCCAAGGTTCATTGGTCCTTTCAAGATCACCGACCGACGAGGAGAAGTGGCTTACCAGATGGAACTACCACCTGATCTATCCGATGTGCACAATGTATTCCATGTGTCACAACTCCGGAAATGTCTCCAAGTTCCAGACAAGCCTAATCTCTACAAGGATGTGGATCACCAAGCCATTGATCTGCAGCCTGATTTGACCTACCGCGAGAAGCCCATTCGCATTCTGGACGAAGCAGAACGATGGACGCGAAGCCGTACCATCAAATATTTCAAGGTCCAGTGGAGCAACCACACCGAAGCAGAAGCAACCTGGGAACGAGAAGACTATCTTAAATCCGAGTTTCCTGACCTCTTTTAAGACCTAGTTTAGGAATCTCGGGGACGAGATTCTTGTAAGGGGGGTAGGTCTGTCACACCCTGCATTTTGTGACATGATATTCGTACCCTTTGAAGCATGAAAATTTGGACCAGCAAATTTTTTTAGCATCATTTGGCTTTCATTTGAATTGAGTTTTTCTTCATGTGCTTTTTCATGTGCTCATTAAAGTCAACTATGACCTCTTGTAGAATTCATCTCCATACCCAAAACTTCTGCCCAATGATCATGCCAAGTGTTATATAACAGTATAGTATTTTCCTACAAAATTAATTGGGCCAAAATGTATTTTATAAATTTAGTTTTCCAAAAACCCCTGAATTGAGATTTGCACTGCAAGTACTTGATTTAGGGTGAGAAAATTATTTCAAAAGGTTTATTTAAGACCTAGTAGTCATAGGACTCCCAGAAACCACAAAGGTATAATTTTAAAAGTTATTTTCCTATTTTATTTAAAAGCTTTTTCTTAAGGCCAGAAATGGTCTTTAATAGGGAAACATTATTTAACTATTTCAAAAATATTTGCCAAAATTCAGAGAGACTCAGAGGACATATATTGTCCATATATATATATATGAGTTTTAGCACTTGGTCATGTTCAAAATAATGGGCTAAACCCTCTAAAACCCTTCCTGGATATTTCAACTTTTGAAATATTTACAAAGGTAATATTCTCCAAAAATTCCAGGGAAATTCTATCATGTCATATATGACATACTTGATGATCTTGCCAAGTCCCATGCCTTGGGAAGCAAGAAAACATCTTCAAACCCCTTCATAACCATTCTGTCCATATTTGAAGTTTGAGCAACTTTACATTGCCAAACTTGTCCAAATGCCTCTCAAATTTGGTGCACATGCTAGAATGGCCTAATAAGGCATCTAGACCAAATGGCACAAGATTTGGAATAGAGCAACTTGATCAGATCACCCTAAAACCCTTTCTGTTCAAATGCAAATTTGAACAACTTTACATTACCAACTTTTTATCTGGAGCTTCAAACTTTGTAGGCATGATCAACACCCCAAATGATGATGCTACACCAAGTGGTGCATCAAGGAGAGATGATTAGCTTGACTCAAACAAGATGAAGCTGTTTCTGTTGATTTCTAGGGTTCACCAAAGTTACATTGGCTAGTTTATTCAAATGAGCCCAAATTTGGTGAAGCACCCTATTTTATTATGTTGTTCAATCCTGTTAAGTGCCATGTCAAGTGGAGATCATTTGCTTGACCAAACACTGATCAAACACCTTCTGGCTTTTTACTAAAACCCTCATCCTGATCACTTTTACTCTTCTCCATGGCCTCAACTTTTTACCACATGATCATTGAGTTACTAGCTACCCCCAGTAACTTCCCCAGCACCCCAGCTCCATGATTGAGGGGTAAGAACCCTGTTTTACCTTGCTGGACAGCAAGTTTTCACCAACTCACCAGCATCCTCACTCTCTCTCAGCATCTCCAGGGCATCCAAGGCCTCAGGCCAATTCTTTACTTCTCCCTCAACCTTCTAGACACTCTTGGGCACGTTGGTTTTGACCAGAACGGTGAGAGCACGATGATGCCAGCAATACGCACGCTCTGGAGCACGCTACAGTGCACCTCCGCACGGTGGCTTCGGCCAATCGCTGGCCCCCGACAGCCTCGGGCTCCTCCTTCGCGCCAGTCGAGGCCTCTCGACGTCCGCAACCTCCCCGGCGCTGTCCCCCCTCCTCCTGCGCCCTCCAGTGGTCGTCGTCGCACGCGTACTGGCCGCCCGCAACGGCCACTCTTCTGCCTCGCACGCGCGCGTCGACTGGAAGGTTCCCCGCTCCTCTTTTCCCCTCAGCTAGACGTGGAGCAAGTCCACGGTCCTCCCCGGCTTGATCCCAGGCTCCAGAACCTCTCCTAGCCTCGCCTGCAACCTCGCCGGCGACGGGTCCACGGTGGACCATGGGCGCGGCTATATAAGCCCCTCCCGAGCCTCTCCAGCAGCACCAACAGCTTCAGCTCACTCCACTGAGTCCCCCAGCACCATCCATTCTTCCCCAGAGAGCTCCAGTACTCGGGATCGACCGGAGCACCGCCGCGTCGGGCCGCCGGTGATCTCGCTGTACGGGCCTCCCCTGCCCCTCCTTCTGCCCGATTCGGAACCCCCTCACTCCACTGACCATTTCCCCTCTGTTTCCCCCTCCTGTTGCAGTCGGAAACGACCAGGGCAACGACCTCCCGACGAGCTTCCGCCGTCCCACCTTGCCGCCGGTGAACCTGACCTCCCCGGCGTACCATACCACCACCCCTACAACCGCCACTCGACGCTGGACCCAACCCTGCCCTCCGTTACCGTTGCCGTGGCCGGAAACCTCGCCGGTGAGCTCGCCGTCGCCGTGGCCGCAAGGTTGGAGATGACAGGCGGGCCCCGCCTGTCATCCCCACACCTCTCTCCCCCTCCTCTCTGCCACTGACCCACGGGCCCCGCCCGTCAGGTTCAAAAACCTGACGTGCGCGCGCAGGCACCCGTGCGGCTGGGCTGGACCGCCCTGGGCCGTGCACTGTGGCCTCTCTGGCCCAGTTGCACAGGTCTTTTTCTCCTTTTTCTTTTCTGTACTAATTCAAACATTTCTACAGAAAAGAATAATGGTCCAAATAAAATAATTCCAACTCCTAAAATCTTGTAATATTCCAACCTATTTAATGGTACCACTTTCACTCACATCCATGAAACTTTTCTGTTCTGTTCAAATTTAAATTCAAATTTGAGCAGTAAAACTCCTGTTCTAAAATCAATAGAATCCATTCTGTTGCTCCAAAACTCCAACTATGAATTTTTCCCATCTTAGAAATTCCTCTAGTATTTAACAAAAATAAGTTGACATTTTTCTGAGCACTTTGATTTTTCTGTTTTGTTTGTATTCTTATTTTCCCGTGGTTATTATGCGACGTATAGATCCCGTATTTGACGAAGTTGCTGTGGAAGAAGAAGGAGAAGGATTTGAAGACTTTGAAGACCAAGCCAATCCAGGCAAGCAACCCTTTGACCATGATACACTTGTTCTTCGGAACCCGTTTGTTTCCGATGCATGATGATAGGGTTACGATGGTGACCTAGTTGATTCCACCATATGATGCATGCCTTGATCGTGATCTTGCTATGTGCTAGATGACATGCATATGGTTAGTAGTAATGAATAGTGATGCATGTGTGACATGAACCTTCGTGGTTGAAGTCTTTACATAAAACCCCGTCAGGTGCCATTCATGCCCGAGGGAGAAGATGATGAGTTAGGTGACCACTTGATGACGAAGTGGTGTACCGAGACAAGTGTGTGTGTTTATCAAACGGATTAGTTTAAGTTGCGACCGTTATTCCAACCATACATGTGCAACCACACTACCCCTTATGGGACGGGGCTTTATTGATTACTTAGGTCGATACTAGCATGGTGCCCGCATTACTAGTGACGGGAAGACTTGAGGTCTTTCCCGGGACGGGGTCGTGCTTGGATAGACGACCATGACTGTTTTCACAGGGCACCGGACACACCGTTGGTCCCTTCGGGTACGCGTGACATTGAAATTAGGGCAAGTCCCGCGATCTATTGTTTGTACCCGAGGGCTGTGTACCAACGAGTGGACCCTATGTTAGTGTCGTCTAAGGAAAGATAATGACCGGGTGCTTACCCCGGGTACTTGAGGTACCGCGGGTCGTGGATGACACGGAAGTTCCCCGGATCTTGTGGGTAAAGTGTACAACCTCTGCAGAGTGTCAAACTATTCGAATAGCTGTGTCCACGGTCATGGACAGTTGGGTAACCGCTCTTGGGCTACGTCCAAATGTTTGTGAAACCATGCGTGTGTATGTGAGTCAAGGTGGTGACTTGACTCGATGAGTTGAATCTCATTCATGTTGATATCGGTAACCTGTCATTGAGGTTACGTGAGTTTATTGATGCAATAACTTGATAGTAGAATGTTTATTCTAGCCCATGCTAGATTGTTCATTACCGTTCAATTGCATTGTTACTTTGAACCACATCATGGGTTGCTTGCGAGTACATTCAAAGTACTCATTGGCTTGCCACTGGTTATTTAATTGGCCAGGCATGGAAGAACAGGAATATGAGGAAGAGTTCTTTGGAGACGAACATGCGAACTAGGACACTATCCCAGTCAGAATGCCTGTAGGGTTAAGGCAGATGGCATGGGTTCTACCCGTTATCGAAGACTTCCGCTATTTGAGTTATTTGCTTTTCAGCCCATGAGGCTCTATCTATGTAAGACTTGGCCATAATGGCCTTAATTCGTGTAAGACTATTTGTATGGATGTAAGACTCTTGTTATTCAGCTTCTGTGTGTTCAGTGAGCATTGATCTCTGGGATCACTGTACACGTGCATTCGGTGATCTCGACTTCTAAGTCGGGGTCCCCACAGGGGGCCACCCCGCTAAGATTACTAATGTACCCCTGGGGGGTAGGCCTATATAACCCCCCAGGGCCCTCCATGAGGGGGGGTTGGAAGATTTAACCCTAAGAAGAAGAAGAAGATAGAGAGAGAGAGAAAGAAACCCTAGCAACCACCCCCGATCCCTAGAGCGAAGGTAGTGAGCTAGCCTTGTTCATCTTCCTCCTCTAGATGACACAGCTCGAGGAGCAAACTTGTAGCTACCATAGTGACATTAGTCATGACGCGGAGTCCCCACAGAGCAGGACTAGGGGTGTTATCTCCTCGGAGAGCCCCGAACCTGGGTAAGATCCATAGGCGTCCTAAGTTTCGCCTCATCCCGCTTCCAGGGCCCGGCGACGCTCTATTGTCCCCATGCATGATAAGCCATCCGTTGGCATATGTCTCCCCAAAACCCCGACAGTATCCTATAAAGACACATTTCTCAGACTTGGGTTCGAGCTTATCAGGTTGAAGCTTTTTCACATAAGCATCGCAGCCCCAAACTTTAAGAAACGACAACTTTGGTTTCTTGCCAAACCACATTTCATAAGGCGTCGTCTCAATGGATTTAGATGGTGCCCTATTTAACGTGAATGCAACTGTCTCTAAAGCATAACCCCAAAATGATAGTGGTGAATCGGTAAGAGACATCATAGACCGCACCATATCTAATAAAGTACGGTTAGGACGTTCGGACACACCATTATGCTGTGGTGTTCCGGGTGGCGTGAGTTGTGAAACTATTCCACATTGTTTCAAATGAAGACCCAACTTGTAACTCAAATATTCACCTCCACGATCAGATCGTAGGAACTTTATTTTCTTGTTATGATGATTCTCTACTTCACTCTGAAATTCTTTGAACTTTTCAAATGTTTCAGACTTGTGTTTCATCAAGTAGATATACCCATATCTGCTTAAATCATCAGTGAAGGTCAGAAAATAACGATACCCACCGTGAGCTTCAACACTCATCGGTCCACATACATCAGTATGTATGATTTCCAACAAATCTGTTGCTCGCTCCATTGTTTCGGAGAACGGAGTTTTAGTCATCTTGCCCATGAGGCATGGTTCGCAAGCACCAAGTGATTCATAATCAAGTGATTCCAAAAGTCCATCACTATGGAGTTTCTTCATGCGCTTTACACCAATATGACCTAAACGGCAGTGCCACAAATAAGTTGCACTATCATTATTAACCTTGCATCTTTTGGCTTCAATATTATGAATATGTGTATCACTACAATCAAGATCCAACAAGAATAGACCACTCTTCAAGGGTGCATGACCATAAAAGATATTATTCATAAAAATAGAACAACCATTATTCTCAGATTTAAATGAATAACCGTCTCGCAACAAACAAGATCCAGATATAATGTTCATGCTTAGCGCTGGCACCAAATAACAATTATTTAGGTCTAAAACTAATCCCGAAGGTAGATGTAGAGGTAGCGTGCCGACGGCGATCACATCGACTTTGGAACCATTTCCCACGCGCATCGTCGCCTCATCCTTAGCCAATCTTCGTTTAATCTGTAGTCCCTGTTTCGAGTTACAAATATTAGCAACCGAACCGGTATCAAATACCCAGGTACTACTACGAGCATTAGTAAGGTACACATCAATAACATGTATATCACATATACCTTTGTTCACATTGCCATCCTTCTTATCCGCCAAATACATGGGGAAGTTCCGCTTCCAGTGTCCAGTCCATTTGCAGTAGAAGCACTCAGTTTCAGGCTTGGATCCAGACTTGGGTTTCTTCGCGCGTGTAGCAACTGTCTTGCTATTTTTCTTGAAGTTCCCCTTCTTTCCCTTGCCTTTTTTCTTGAAACTAGTGGTCTTATTAACCATCAACACTTGATGCTCCTTTTTGATTTCTACCTCCGCAGCCTTGAGCGTAGCGAAGAGCTTGGGAATTGTCTTTTGCATCCCTTGCATATTATAGTTCATCACGAAGCCTTTATAGCTTGGTGGCAGTGATTGAAGAACTCCATCAATAACACTATCTTCATCAACTTTGCAACCAAGTTGAGTCATATGATTGTAGTACCCAGACATTCTGAGCAAGTGTTCACTGATAGAACTATTCTCATCCATCTTGCAGCTATAGAACTTATTGGAAATCTCATATTTCTCAATCCGGGCATTTTCTTGAAATATTAACTTCAACTCCTGGAACATCTCATATGCTCCATGACGTTCAAAACGTCGTTGAAGTCCCGGTTCAAAGCCGTAAAGCATGGCACACTGAACTATCGTGTAGTCATCAGACCGCGTCTGCCAGACGTTCAAAGCGTCTACATTAGCGGGAGGGGGCTTGTCACCTTGCAGTGCTTCAAGGACATAATTCTTCTGTGCAGCAATGAGGATAATCCTCAAGTTACAGACCCAGTCCGTGTAATTGCTACCATCATCTTTCAACTTAGCTTTCTCTAGGAATGCATTAAAATTCAAAGGAACGGTAGCACCGGTGATGGCTTCTCGCCCCTCGTTGGTTACCCCAAGTGGAAGGTTTGAGATGCAGTGTAGCGGAAGTTTTCCCTTGGCAAAGATACCAAGAATCGATTTCCCCCGAGACTCCTAGTTTCAACAAGAAGGTGTCAACTGCTAACGACGCCAGATATTAGCAATCAACATGGACCTGCACACAGATACAAATAACTTTGCTCCCAACGAGTACAGAGAGGTTGTCAATCCCTCCGGCCTTGTCGTTTACAAAGGATAAAACGCAAGTGATAATAGTGATAGGTTTTGCTGCAAATAGTAAGTAAAAGCGTAAAGTAAATAGCGGATGTGATCAGTGATGGTAATATGGACCGGGGTCCCATGATGTTCACTAGTGATGTCTCTCTCCCAAAAGACGATAAAACAGCTATGTGAGGTAAACGAATTACAGCTGGGCAATTGACAGAATTATGTGCGCAAACCAATGCTAACTATGTTGCAAGAAAGGTAGAGGTTCAAAGCATGGGCGGTACGCCAAGGCAAGTAGACCGAAATCCATCTGCATCTACTACTAATCATCCACCTTGAGATATCTATCCAGAACATCTCGCTGGTATTAAGTTGTGAGTCCCACCCATAGTGTAAACTCAAAGCAACAGACAACTACATTAAAAGAACTTTGGGTAAAGTAAACAATCCTTGCACCCGCGGGCACAAGCACCGTTGTTTTCCCCTTGTGGCAACAGCACATCCCCTAGACTCATGTTTCTGTCACTCAACCTAGTCATCGAGGGGCATGAACCCACAATCAAGCATAACGTTCCCTCTTGGAGTCACTACCTACTACTTGGCCAAAGCAATAAATAACAACGGACAACATGCAAGAATTACTTACGAACATAAATATAAAAGAGGTAGATCAAATATATTACTCAAACACAATCTGAACAAAACCTTACAATCCATCGGATCCCAGCAAACTCAACATAGCAACAGCATAAGGATTACATATGTGCCTCGATCATGTAGGGCAGCTCACGAGGACTAATTAGTGAAGCACAAGAACGGGAGGAGAACATCACAAAGCTACTGGTCATGGACCCATGGTCCAAGGGAGACTACTCACAACTCATCCGGGAGGCGTCCATGGTGGTGGAGAGGCTCCCGGTGGTGATCCTCCCCTCCGGCAGGGTGCCGGGAAGAGTTCTCCTGGTGCTCCCGATCTTGGAAGCGCGGCGGCGGCGGAACAGAGATGAGATCGCGAAAAAGGGTTCCCATCTCGAGGGTTTCGGGACACGATATAAATATATGCTAAAGGGGGGCATCAGCGGAGGCCTGGGGGGCCCAGGCGCCCCCCCGGCGCGGCCAGGAGGGGGGCCGCGCCACCAGGGCACCTGGAGCCCTGGTGGCCCCCCTTCGGCCCTACTTCGGCTGCCGGGAAGCTTCTGGAACGCTGATTTTTTATATAATTTTTCCGGGATTTTTCTGGCAGTTCTCGTAATGGGAAAACCTGAAATACAAAAACAGCAGAAAACAGAAACTGGCACTGGGGTGCACTGAGTTAATAGGTTAGTCCAAATATGATCAAAAGTGTATGGAAGTGTATAAATATCATAGCAATATCACCCAAAAGAGGCATGGAGCAAGCAGAAATTATAGATACGTCTTGGACGTATCAACATCCCCAAGCTTAATTCCTGCTCGTCCTCGAGTAGGTAAATGATAACAAGAATAATTTCTGTGGTGACATGCTATTAACCATATAAGGATTTTTCATAGTCATATGACAAAAGCTTACTAAGACAATGAATCTGTAGTAATTAAGTTGCCTCATGAGAAAATCACAAAGAACTGAAAGTTTTACAATATGATACTGAAACATCAAATAGATTTGTAATATGATTAAGTGATATCTTGCTTGCCCCCTTTAGTGAAGCAAAACATAAATGCAGGGGCACCTCCAAGGTTTAAGTGATGACTAGATACAATGATTTCAGAATAAACGATATCACAATCATGCAAAAGACAATGCTACTTTGGGACAATGCACATTACACTCAGAATGACAATCATGCTCTTAGTAGTTGGTGCTTTAAAAGAAGGTGGAGACTCTCGAACCGTGGCTTTTGTTGGCAAGGTTGAAAACCCGTAGTCGGAAACAAAGACAAAGCATGTGCTAGAGCTCTTGATTTTAAAAACAGAGGTAATATTTTTTATTATTATGCATGTTCCGTCAACGAATGCTAGCACACAACTCAATCACTTCTTGAGATGGACAAGTTTCGAGGAACGGCTCCCGAATGAGGACGATCACATCCTCTTAATCTCCTTTGTTTAGCACTGCCAAAGTTTTCTGATTTCTCATGAACAAAGCGTGAAGGAGGGTTTGTTTGTTATATTAATTTTGAGCCGGGCGCTCTCAATGCCAGTTCCTTTTCGTGTTATGGGTTTGCACATTAGACATGCAATCCCGGGGTGAAGCTTGTCCAACTTAAAAAGATCATGAATTAACTACTACTTCCTCATGAACTTAAAACAGAGGCACAAAACAGAAATGCATTTTTTTTTGAATAATTTCGAGATGGTACATGCAAGTCTCCGTTAGGAATGTCAGGTAAATACCATGTAGGAAGGTATGGTGGACTCATATGGCATAACTGGTTTAAAGGAATTTGGATGCACAAGCAGTCAGTCCGCTTAGTACAGGTGGAGGTTAGCAAAAGACTAGGAGCGACCAACTAAGAGAGCAATGACGGTCATAATCATGCAGAGCGACAAAGCAACATTGAATCAGGCATGGTAGTTATATCGCTACTCAGAAACAAAAGATCATCAAGGCTTGACAGACTTTCTTTACAGTCTTAAATATGCGTGAGCATACGCCAAGTCAATCAAAATAAATTCTTGAAGGAAGATATTACTAAACCATACCACATCATAGGCAAACAAATCATGTTGGTACTCCAATAACACATTGGGAACCCCCCAGCTATTTGAGACTAACCATAAGAAAACATGAACTACTAAGCACCATTATGCACGTAGCATTTTTATCATAGACATATCAACCATGCAACAGAAGCAAACTCTCTTAATAAGATAATCATGATAAATAAAGAGAGTTCAAGCAACCAACTAAACAAAAGCTCTTTAAAAAGATAAGCATGAAAACTAAAAGCTAAGCATGATAGTAGCTATTGAAAGACAAAGAACACACAGCAAGGATAGACATGAAAATTCTATGTTATGTTCTAGGTAGAAGTGGAGCGTGTTTCTCTCCCACACAAAGAAAGCTGAGTTCCGACTCGTTATGAAAAGCTAAGGAAAACTAAAAAGGAAAACTAAAAGCAAGAGGCTCCAAGCATAGCACATAACACATGAAGTGATAAAAATATAGTGGAACGAAAGACGAACTGATAATGTTGATGGAGAAGGGGATGCACGGGGGCATCCCCAATCTTAGACGCTTGAGTCTCCTTGAATATTTCTTGGGGGTGCATGGGGGCATCCCCAAGCTTGAGCGTTTGACACTCCTGAATCTTTTTATCATCTTCCCTCGCACACTTGAAAACTCCCTTCATACATAACTCATCATAATCTGATTAGCGAGATTAGTACCCATAATAAAATAATTGTTCCTTGCTGGAAATAAGGATATTCTTGAAGGTCTACTGTTTCTAAAGATTGCCAAAAGGTTTTTGCAAAGAAAAAGCAAGCTCAAGGTTTGCAAAATGAAGGAAAGGCAAAACAGGACAGAATCTGTGAAAAACAGAACAACAGGTAGTAAATGATTTTTTCGGGGTACTTCTGCAACTCTAATAAAAAAACTCAGAACATACGCACGAAAGACAATTATATAGAGCACGCTGTCGAAAAAATTCAGACCAAAAAGATGATCTGGTGATTTTATACGAATTTTTCTATCCAAGGACAGAATCTGTTTCCTAGACATCACGTCACAACTTTTGAACTTTCTTGCAATCAGAGGCTACACTTGGCACAAAGTTGAAAAGTAAAGATACAATGATGATGCTACTGTAGTAACAACATCAAGACGCAACAAAAGCAAAATAAAATTTTATTCATGTGGGCTGCCTCCCAAAAGCGCTTTCTTTTATGCCTTTAAGCTAGGCATAATGCATAGAGATCAAGTTTTATCAAGAGTAAAAGAATAGCTAGCCCGTATAACGGACTCAAAAGGTAACTTAATCTTCTTTCTAGGGAAGTGTTCCATCCCTTTCTTGAGAGGAAATTGGAATTTTATATTCCCCTCTTTCATGTCAATGATAGCACCAACGGTGTGTAGAAAAGGACGTCCCAAAATAATTGGACAAGAAGGTTCACATTCAATATCCATAATAGTAAAATCAACGGGAACATAATTTTCATCGACAATGATAAGAACATCGTCGATCCTCCCCAAAGGTTTCTTTATGGAAGAATCAACGAGATGAACACCAAAAGAACAAGAATCAAAAGGTTTCAATTTAAGCATATCATATATTCTTTTGGGCATAACGGAGGTACTAGCTCCAACATCACATAAAGCATAGCAAGAGAAGTTATTCAACTTAATTTTAATCATAGGATCCCAACCATCTTCTAGCTTTCTAGGTATGGAGGCTTCTACTCTAAGTTTCTCCTCCCTAGCTTTGATGAGAGCATTAGTGATATGCTCTGTGAAGGCAAGGTTAAGCGTGCTAGTGCGGGGATCTCTAGACATCTTGTGAAGGAAATCAATAACTTCGGTAAGAGTGCAATTATCAAAATCAAGGTCACTACTATCAAGTAAGGTGGTAGTGGTGTCCTTTAGGTTCACTTGTTTGGTAGTTTCTATAGTCATAGCATCACCATTAATAGGTCCATTGGGACCAGGAGTGCATTGGGTGCTAAGAGTTTGGATATCCTCAACAACTTGGATAGTAGCAACAGTGTGGTGGGTAGGAAGGTTCTTAATTCTGTCTTCTTCCTCCCTTTCTCTAGCCCATCTCTCTTTAAGTTTAGCCAACATCCTAATGTTTTCATTAATTTGCACTTGAATAGCATTCATAGGAGTGACCTTCCTCTCCTCAAGAGGAGAAGTTCTAATTTTAAGCAATTCTACCTCATTGGCTAAATTGTCTACCTTCGAAGAGAGATCATCTAGTTTGTTTAGTTTTTCTCCTACACTCTTATTAAAGGCTTTTTGGGTAGTGATGAAATCTTTAAGCATAATCTCTAGTTCAGTAGTGGAGTTCTTGGTGATAGGATAAGCATTGTTGTTCCCATAAGAATTAGAGGGGAACGGTCTAGGATTGCTACCAAAATTACTCCTATAAGCATTGTTGTTGAAATTGTTTCTAGAGATAAAGTTCACATCTACTTGTTCTTGAGCAATCAAAGAATTTAAAGGAACATCACGAGGATCAATAGAAGATTGCTTCGAAAGTAGAGACATGATCAAGTCAACTTTTTCATTTAGGGAGGAAATCGCCTCGACAGAGTTTACCTTCCTACCTATTGGAGCGCGTTCGGTGTGCCATTGGGAATAGTTGGTCATCATCTCATCGAGAAGCTTTGTGGCAGCACCAAGTGTAGTTGACATAAAAGTTCCTCCCGCGGCCGAATCTAACAAGTTCCGCGAGGTAAAGTTCAAGCCTGCATAAAAAGTTTGGATAACCATCCAAGTAGTCAAACCATGAGTAGGGCAGTTCTTGACAAGAGATTTCATACGTTCCCAAGCTTGGGCAACGTGTTCATTATCCAATTGTTTAAAATTCATTATGTTACTTCTTAGTTGGATAATTTTAGCAGGTGGATAGTACTTTCCAATAAAAGCATCTTTGCACTTGTCCCATGAATCTATGCTATTTCTAGGCAAAGACTGAAACCAAATTTTAGCTCCTCCTCTCAAGGAGAAAGGAAAAAAGCTTAAGCTTAACAATATTGCCATCTATTTCTTGGTACTTTTGCATATCACAGAGTTTAACAAAATTGTTTAAGTGTAAAGCAGCATCATCTCCAGCACCGGAGAATTGATCTTTCATGACTAAGTTCTGTAAAGCAGGTTTAATTTCATACGAAGGTGCTGAAGTGGCAGGTGTAGTGATAGGTGTGTAGATAAAGTCATCGTTGTTATGACTAGTGAAGTCACACAACTTGGTGTTCTCGGTGGAACCCTATAGTAGCAAGCAAGCAAGATAACTATTTTTGTGATTTTTGATAAAAGATACTAAAGCAAAAAAACTGAAAGGTAAACTAACAAGACTAAAAAGCAGATGTAAAAGATAGCATGCAACTCCCCTATCCTGAAGAGTGGAGTCCCCGGCAACGGCGCCAGAAAACTTTGCTTGATGGCTTCTCGCCCCTCGTTGGTTACCCCAAGTGGAAGGTTTGAGATGCAGTGTAGCGGAAGTTTTCCCTTGGCAAAGATACCAAGGATCGATTTCCCCTGAGACTCCCAGTTTCAACAAGAAGGTGTCAACTGCTAACGGCGCCAGATATTAGCAATCAACATGGACCTGCACACAGATATAAATAACTTTGCTCCCAACGAGTACAGAGAGGTTGTCAATCCCTCCGGCCTTGTCGTTTACAAAGGATCAAACGCAAGTGATAATAGTGATAGGTTTTGCTGCAAATAGTAAGTAAAAGCTTAAAGTAAATAGCGGATGTGATCAATGATGGTAATATGGACCGGGGTCCCATGATGTTCACTAGTGATGTCTCTCTCCCAAAAGACGATAAAACAGCTATGTGAGGTAAACGAATTACAACTAGGCAATTGACAGAATTATGTGCGCAAACCAATGCTAACTATGTTGCAAGAAAGGTAGAGGTTCAAAGCATGGGTGGTACGCCAAGGCAAGTAGACCAAAATCCATCTGCATCTACTACTAATCATCCACCTTGAGATATCTATCCAGAACATCTCACTGGTATTAAGTTGCGAGTCCCACCCATAGTGTAAACTCAAAGCAACAGACAACTGCATTAAAAGAACTTTGCGTAAAATAAACAATCCTTGCACCCGCGGGCACAAGCATCGTTGTTTTCCCCCTTGTGGCAACAGCACATCCCCTAGACTCATGTTTCTGTCTCTCAAGCTAGTCATCGAGGGACATGAACCCACAATCAAGCATAACGTTCCCTCTTGGAGTCACTACCTACTACTTGGCCAAAGCAATAAATAGCAACGGAAAACATGCAAGAATTACTTACGAACATAAATATAAAAGAGGTAGATCAAATATATTACTCAAACACAATCTGAACATAATCTCACAATCCATCGGATCCCAGCAAACTCAACATAGCAACAACATAAGGATTACATATGTGCCTCGATCATGTAGGGCAGCTCACGAGGACTAATTAGTGAAGCACAAGAACGGGAGGAGAACATCACATAGCTACTGGTCATGGACCCATGGTCCAAGGGAGACTACTCACAACTCATCCGGGAGGCGTCCATGGTGGTGGAGAGGCTCCCGGTGGTGATCCTCCCCTCCGGCAGGGTGCCGGGAAGAGTTCTCCTGGTGCTCCCGATCTTGGAAGCACGGCGGCGGCGGAACAGAGATGAGACCGCGAAAAAGGGTTCCCGTCTCGAGGGTTTCAGGACACGATATAAATATATGCCAAAGGGGGCATCAGCGGAGGCCTGGGGGGCCCAGGCGCCCCCCGGCGCGGCCAAGAGGGGGCCGCGCCACCAGGGCGCCTGGAGCCCTGGTGGCCCCCCTCCGGCCCTACTTCGGCTGCCGGGAAGCTTCTGGAACGCTGATTTTTATATAATTTTTCCGGGATTTTTCTGGCAGTTCTCGTAATGGGAAAACCTGAAATACAAAAACAGCAGAAAACAGAAACTGGCACTGGGGTGCACTGAGTTAATAGGTTAGTCCAAATATGATCAAAAGTGTATGGAAGTGTATAAATATCATAGCAATATCACCCAAAATAGGCATGGAGCAAGCAGAAATTATAGATACGTTTTGGACGTATCAACCGGCCATTGATCTACAACAACATAGATATGCAAAAAAAAAAAAACTATCAGGACTAAGTTCATGATAAATTAAAGTTCAATTAATCATATTACTTAAAGAACTCCCACTTAGATAGACATCCCTCTGGTCATCTAAATGATCACGTGATCCAAATCAACTAAACCATGTCCGATCATCACGTGAGATGGAATAGTTTTAACGGTGAACATCTTATGTTGATCATATCTACTATATGATTCACGCTCGACCTTTCGGTCTCCAGTGTTCCGAGGCCATATCTGCATATGCTAGGCTTGTCAAGTTTAACCCGAGTATTCTATGTGTGCAAAACTGGCTTACACCCGCTGTATGTGAACGTAGAGCTTATCACACCCGATCATCACGTGGTGTCTCGGCACGACGAACTTTCGCAACGGTGCATACTCAGGGAGAACACTTATACCTTGAAATTTTGTAAGGGATCATCTTATAATGCTACCGCCGTACTAAGAAAAATAAGAAGCATAATAAGATAAACATCACATGCAATCAAAATATGTGACATGATATGGCCATCACCATCTTGTGCTTTTGATCTCCATCTCCAAAGCACCGTCATGATCACCTTCGTCACCGGCGCGACACCATGATCTCCATCGTAGGAACGTTGTCGTCTTGCCAACTATTGCTTCCACGACTATCGCTACCGCTTAGTGATAAAGCAATTACATGGCGACTGTATTTCATACAATAAAGCGACAACCATATGGCTCCTGCCAGTTGCCGATAACTTTACAAAACATGTTCATCTCATACAATAACATATCACTCATCATGTCTTGACCATATCACATCACAACATGCCCTGCAAAAACAAGTTAGACGTACCGTACTTTGTTGTTGCAAGTTTTACGTGGCTGCTACGGGCTTAGCCAGAACCGTTCTTACCTATGCATACAAAACCACAATGATATTTTGTCAAGTATGTGCTGTTTTAACCTTCACAAGGACCGGGCGTAGTCACAGTCGATTCAGCTAAAGTGAGAGAGACAGACACCCGCCAGTCACCTTTAAGCAACGAGTGCTCATAATGGTCAAAACAGTCTCGCATAAGCGTACGCGTAATGTCGGTCCGGGCCGCTTCATCTCACAATACTGCCGAACCAAAGTATGACATGCTGGTAAGCAGTATGACTACTATCGTCCACAACTCATTGTGTTCTACTCATGCATATCATCTACGCATAGACCTGGCTCATGATACCACTGTTGGGGAACGTAGTATTTTAAAATTTTCCTACGATCACACAAGATCTATCTACCAGATGCATAGCAACGAGAGGGGAGAGTGTGTCTACGTACCCTCGTAGACCGAAAGCGGAAGCGTCTAGTGATGCGGTTGATGTAGTCGAACTTCTTCGCGATCCAACCGATCAAGCACCGAACGTACGGCACCTCCGCGTTCAGCACATATTCAGCTTGATGATGTCCCACGAGCTCTTGATCCAGTTGAGCTTCACGGGAGATTTTCGTCAGCACTACGGCGTGGTGACAGATATGATGAAGCTACCGGCGCAGGGCATCTCCTAAGCACTGCATCGGTATGACCGAGGTGTGTTTCTATGGAGGGGGGCACCGCACACGGCTAGAACAATGTTTCTTCTGTGTCTTTGTGTGCCCCTGCCCCCGTATATAAAGGAGCAAGGGGGGAGGTGCGGCCAGGCTTGGGGCGCGCCAAGTGAGTAGGAATCCTACTCCTAGTAGGAATAGGAATCCCCTTTCCTATTCCTACTAGGAGTAGGAAAGGAAGGGGAAGAGAAGAAGGAAGAAGAGGGGCGCCTCCCCCTTTCCTAGTCCAACTAGGATTCCTAGGGGGAGGGTGCGGCCAGCCCCATGGGCTGCCTCTCTCTGTCCCTCAATGGCCTACTATGGCCCATACTCCCTCGGGGGGGGGGGGGGGGG
>LR738710.1:38387748-38427962 GCA_902687465.1 Secale cereale
GGGTTCCGGTAACCCCCTCCGTTACTCCGGTTAAATCCAAAACTTTTCCGGAACACTTCCGGTGTCCGAATATAGTCGTCCAATATATCAATCTTTACGTCTCGGACATTCCGAGACTCCTCGTCATGTCCGTGATCTTATCCGGGACTTCGAACTACCTTCGGTACATCAAAACTCATAAACTCATAATACCGATCTTCATCAAACGTTAAGCGTACGGACCATACGGGTTCGAGAACTATGTAAACATGACCGAGACTCATCTCCGCTCAATAACCAATAGCGGAACCTAGATGCTGATATTGGCTCCTACATATTCTACGAAGATCTTTTCGGTCAAACCGCATAACAACATACGTTGTTCCCTTTGTCATCGGTATGTTACTTGCCCGAGGTTCGATCGTCGGTATCTCAATACCTAGTTCAATCTCGTTACCGACAAGTCTCTCTACTTGTTCCTTAATACATCATCCCATGACTAACTCATTAGTCATTTGCTTGCAAGGCTTATTATGATGTGTATTACCGAGAGGGCCCAGAGATACCTCTCCGACACTCGGAGTGACAAATCCTATTCTTGATCTATGCCAACACCACGAACACCTTCGGAAACACCTGTAGAGCATCTTTATAATCACCCAGTTACGTTGTGACGTTTGATAGCACATAAGGTGTTCCTTCAGTATGCGGGAGTTGCATAATCTCATAGTCATAGGAACATGTATAAGTCATGAAGAAAGCAATAGCAGTAAAACTAAACGATCATAGTGCTAAGCTAAGGGATGGGTCTTGTCCATCACATCATTCTCCCAATGATGTGATCGTGTTGATCAAATGAAAACTCATGTCTATGGCTAGGAAACATAACCATCTTTGATCAATAAGCTAGTCTAGTAGAGGCATACTAGGGACATACTGTTTTGTCTATGTATTCACACATGTACTAAGTTTCCGGTTAATACAATTCTAGCATGAATAAAAGACATTTATCATGATATAAGGAAATACAAATAACATGTTTATTATTGCCTCTAGGGCATATTTCCTTCAGTAAAGGGGGTCTCCGGGCTGTCCACGAGGCAGGGGCCGCGCCCAGTAGGGGGGGGGGGTGCCCCTACCCTCGTGGGCAGCCCGTGGACCTTCTGGCCCCCTCCGGCACTTTCTGGGCTTCTTCTGGTCCAAAAATAACCTCCGTTGAGTTTCAGGTCAATTGGGCTCCGTTTGATATTCCTTTTCTGCGATACTCTAAAAAAGGAGAAAAACAGAAACTGGCACTGGGCTCTGGGTTAATAGGTTAGTCCCAAAAAATCATATAAAAGTGTATATAAAATCCCACAAAACATCATAGAAGGATAATATAATAGCATGGAACAAAAAAAAATATAGATACGTTGGAGACGTATCATCATTTGATTAACGGTATCACATCGTTATGAGAATGATGTGATGGACAAGACCCATCCGTTAGCTTAGCACTATGATTGTTTAGTTTTACTGCTATTGCTTTCTTCATGACTTATACATGTTCCTCTAACTATGAGATTATGCAACTCCCGAATACCGGAGGAACACCTTGCGCGCTATAAAATGTCACAACGTAACTGGGTGATTGTAAAGATGCTCTACAGGTGTTTTCGAAAGTGTTTGTGGTGTTGGCATAAATCAAGAATAGGATTTGTCACTCCGAATGTCGGAGAGGTATCTCTGGGCCCTCTCGGTAATACACATCATAATAAGCCTTACAAGCAAACGACTAATGAGTTAGTAACAAGATGATGTATTACGGAACGAGTAAAGAGACTTGTCGGTAACCAGATTGAACTAGGTATGATGATACCGATGATCGAATCTCGGGTAAGTAACATACCAATGACAAAGGGAATAATGTATGTTGTTATGCGGTTGGACCAATAAAGATGTTCATAGATTATGTAGGATCCAATATGAGCATCCAGGTTCCGCTATTGGTTATTGACCGGAGATATGTCTCGGTCATGTCTACATAGTTCTCGGACCCGTAGGGTACGCACGCTTAACGTTCGATGATGATTTCTATTATGAGTTATGCGATTTGATGACCAAAGTTTGTTTGGAGTCCTGGATGAGATCACGGACATGACAAGGAGTCTCGAAATGGTCGAGAGGTAAAGATTCATATATTGGAAGGCTATATTCGGACATCGGAAAGGTTTCGAGTGATTCGGGTATTTTTGGAGTACCGGGGAGTCAATGGGCCTTAATGGGCCTTAGTGGGAAGGAGAGGCAGCAGCTAGGAGGTGGCGCGCACCCCTCCTAAGCCCAGTCCGAATTGGACAAGGGGTTTGGGGTGCTTCCCCCCTCTCCCTTCCTTCTCCCCTCCCCCTCCTTTCCGCCTTCACCTAGTTGGACTAGGAAAGGAGGAAACCTACTCCTACTAGGAGTAGAAATCCTACTCCCTTGGCGCGCCCCTCCTAGGGCCGGCCTCCTCGTCCCTCCCTCCTTTATATACGTGGGGAGGGGCACCCCATAGACACATCAATTGTTCCTAGCCACGTGCGGTGCCCCCCTCCACAGTTACACACCTCGGTCATATCGTTGAAGAGCTTAGGCGAAGCTCTGCGCCGGTAAATTCATCATCACCGTCACCACGCCGTCGCGCTGACGAAACTCTCCCGCGACACTCAACTGGATAAGAGTTCGTGCAATGTCATCGAGCTAAACGCGTGCTGAACACGGAGGTGCCGTATGTTCCGTGCTTGGATCGGTTGGATCGCGAAAATGTTCGACTACATCAACCGCGTTACTAAACGCTTCCGCTTTTGGTCTACGAGGGTACGTGGACACACTCTCCCGCTCGTTGCTATGCTTCTCCTAGATAGATTTTGAGTGATCGTAGGATTTTTTTTGAAACTACGTTCCCCAACAAGGTGGCGCCGCACGCGGAGCCATTGGAGATGCCGACCATTGGGGAGCCGGAAAGGGACGGTCGAGCCTTAATGGTCAGGCCACCGTCGGCCTCTAGGGGCTCCGCGCATGCGCCAGGGAGTAGCTCTGCCGCCGGGTCCCTGCAGCCGCATGCAGGGGTTGGCAGTGTGGTGTTCGGCCGCCAACCGAGGAGCCTATGGCGGTGGAGGCCGTGCGGCAGCAATTCCGGGGCCGTGAGGGCCGGATCCAGGCTTTCGCCCAGAGCGAACTAGAGGGGGCACGGGAGCTCGAGCACGCCGTTGCGGTGAGTCCATCTTTTCTCTTGCTTCCAACGCGGTAGGTTAGTGGGGGCGCGCTAGCGCACCCACTGGGTGTAGCCCCCGCGATGCGGGCCAACTGCGAAGATGACGACATGAGCCTTAATGGTGCAAGTTTTATAAAACTAAAATGATATGAAATGGAATTGGAAAACAGAAAAGAAAAGAAAAGATAAAATAAAATCAAAAACAAAAGGAAACAAGAGAGATCTGCTACTTCTCGAGCTTGTGTTGTATTCCCTCGAAGAGGAAAGGGTGATGCAGCACAGTAGCGTAAGTATTTCCCTCAGTTTTTGAGAACCAAGGTATCAATCCAGTAGGAGACCACGCGCGAGTCCCTCGCACCTACACAAACAAATAAGAACTTCACAGCCAACACGATAAGGGGTTGTCAATCCCTTTACGGTCACTTACAAAAGTGAGATCTGATAGATAGGATAGTATAATATTTTTGGTATAAGAACAGAAAGTAAATAAAGAAAAGTAAAGTAGAGGAAGATTAATATGTTGAGAATAGACCCGGGGGCCATAGGTTTCACTAGTGGCTTCTCTCATGATAGCAGAATTCTACGGTGGGTGAACAAATTACTGTCAAGCAATTGATAGAAAAGTGCATAGTTATGCGAATATCTAGGCATGATCATTATATATAGGCATCACGTCCGTGACAGGTAGACCGAAACGATTCTTCATCTACTACTATTACTCCACACATCGACCGCTATCCAGCATGCATCTACAGTATTAAGTTCATAAGAACAGATTAATGCTTTAAGCAAGATGACATGATGTAGAGGGATAAACTCAAGCAATATGATATAAACCCCATCTTTTTATCCTCGATGGCAACAATACAATACGTGCCTTGCTGCCCCTGCTGTCACTGGGAAAGGACACCGCAAGATTGAACCCAAAGCCAAGCACTTCTCCCATTGCAAGAACTATAGATCTAGTAGGCCAAACAAAACGATAATTCGAAGAGACTTGTAAGGATATTATAATCACACATAAAAGATTCCAGAAAAGAATCAAATATTGTTCATAGATAATCTTGATCATAAACCCAGAATTCATCGGATCTCGACAAACACACTGCAAAAAGATTACATCGAATAGATATCCTCGAAGATCGAGGAGAACTTTGTATTGAGATCCAAAAAGAGATAATAAGCCATCTAGCTAATAATCATGGACCCGAAGGTCTGTGGTAAACTACTCACAACTCATTGGTGATGCTATGGTGTTGATGTAGAAGCACTCCGCGATGGATCCCCCCTCCGGCGGAGCTCTGGAACAGGCCCCAAGATGAGATCTCACGGCAACAGAAGGTTGCGGCGGTGGAATTAGGGTTTTCTCTGTTGCCTCTATGTTTTCTGGTTACATGGATATGTATAGGAGGAAGAAGGGCATCGGGGGAGCCAGAGGGGGCCCACGAGGGTGGGGGCGTGCCTTGGACCCTGGTGGCCACCTCTCTCGTTCCCCCGCGTTTACTCCAAGTCTTTTGGGTAGATATGGTTCCAAAATAACTCTCCCGAAGGTTTCATTCCGTTTGGACTCGGTTTGATATTCCTTTTCTGCGAAACACTGAAATAGGCAAAAAACAGCAATTTGCACTGGGCCTTGGGTTAGTAGGTTAGTCCCAAAACCAATATAAAAGTGTATAATAAAGCCCATTAAACATCCAAAATAGAATATATAATAGCATGGAACAATAAAAAATTATAGATACATTGGAGACGTATCAAGCATCCCCAAGCTTAATTCCTGGTCGTCCTCGAGTAGGTAAATGATAAAAACAGATTTTTTGATGTGGAATGCTAACTAACATAATTCTCAATGTAATTTCTCTTTGTTGTGGCATGAATGTTCAGATCCAAAAGATTCAAGATAAAAGTCTATGTTGACATAAGAATATACTACTTCAAGCATACTAATAAAGCAATCATGTCTTCTCAAAATAACATGGCCAAAGAAAGTTCATCCCTACAAAATCATATAGTGAGGCTATGCTCCATCTTCGTCACACAAAATATTCCAATCATGCACAACCCCGATTTCAGCCAAGCAATTGTGTCATCCTAAAAAAAATTCAAACTCTTTCAACTTTCACGCAATATATGAGCGTGAGCCATGGACATAGCACTTTGTGGAATAGAGTGGTGGTTGTGGAGAAGACAAAAGAGGAAGATGGTCTCACATCAACTAGGCGTATCATCGGGCTATGGAGATGCCCATCAATAGATATCAATGTGAGTGAGTAGGGATTGCCATGCAACGGATGCACTAGAGCTATAAATGTATGAAAGCTCAACAAAAGAAACTAAGTGGGTGTGCATCCAACTTGCTTGCTCACGAAGACCTAGGGCATTTGAGGAAGCCCATCGTTGGAATATACAAGCCAAGTTCTATAATGAAAATTCCCGCTAGTATATGAAAGTGACTAAACAAGAGACTCTCTATCATGAAGATCATGGTGCTACTTTGAAGCACAAGTGTGGAAAAAGATAGTAGCATTGTCCCTTTTTCCTTTTTTTTCTTTTTCTTTTTTTGGGCCTTTTTTTCTTTGATCTTTCCTTCTTTTTTCTTTTTCTTTTCTTTGGGACAATGCTCTAATAATGATGATCATCACACTTATATTGATTTACAACTCGATATTACAACTCGATACTAGAACAAAATATGACTCTATATGAATGCCTCCGGCGGTGTACCGGGATGTGCAATGAATCAAGAGTGACATGTATGAAAAATTATGCATGGTGGCGTAGCCACAAATACGATGTCAAGTACATGATCATGCATGGCAATATGACAATGATGAAGCGTGTCATAGCAAACGAAACGGTGAAAAGTTGCATGTCAATATATCTCGGAATGGCTATGGAAATGCCATGATAGGTAGGTATGGTGGCTGTTTTGAGGAAGGTATATGGTGGGTGTATGGCACCGGTGAAAGTTACGCGGTACAAGAGAGGCCAGCAATGGTGGAAGGGTGAGAGTGTGTATAATCCATGGACTCAACATTAGTCATAAAGAACTCACATACTTATTGCAAAAATCTACAAGTCATCAAAACAAAGTACTACATGCATGCTCCTAGGGGAAGGGTTGGTAGGAGTTAACCACCGCGCGATCCCGGCCTCCACACAAAGGATGACACTCAATGAAATACCTCATGCTTCAAATTTGTCACACAACGGTTACCATACATGCATGCTATGGGACTTGCAAACCTTAACACAAGTATTTCTCAAATTCACAACTACTCTACTAGCATGACTCTAATATCACCATCCTCATATCTCAAAACAATCATCAAGTATCAAACTTCCAATAATGTTCAATGCACTTTATGTGAAAGGTTTTTACTATACCCATATTGGATGCCTATCATATTAGGAATAGTTTTATAAGCAAAGCACATTACCATGCTGTTCTAAAAGACTCTCAAAAGGATATAAGTGAAGCATGAGAGATCAACAATTTCTACAAAATAAAACCACTACCGTGCTCTATAAGATTTAATTGAAGCACTAGAGCAAAACTATCTAGCTCAAAAGGTATAAGTGAAGCACATAGAGTATTCTAATAAATTCTAAATCATATTTATCTCTCTCAAAAGATGTGTCCAGCAAGGATGATTGTGGCAAACTAAAAAGCGAAGACTCAAATTATACATGACGCTCCAAGCAAAACACATATCATGCGATGAATAAAAATATAGTCCCGAGTATAGTTACCGGTAGATGAAGACGAAAGAGGGGATGCCTTCCCGGGGCATCCCGAAGCTTAGGCTTTTGGTTGTCCTTGAATTTTACCTTGGGGTGCCTTGGGAATCCCCAATCTTAGGCTCTTGCCACTCTTTGTTCCATAGTCCATCAAAGCCATACTCAAAACTTGAAAACTTCACAACACAAAACTTAGCCAAAAATCTCGTGAGCTCCGTTAGTATAAGAAAACAAACCACCACTCAAAGGTACTATAATAAACTCACTATTTGTTTATATTGGTGTTAAACCTACTGTATTACAACTTCTCCATGATTCATACCCCCCGATACTACTCATAGATTCATCAAAATAAGCAAACAACACACGAAAAACAGAATCTGTCAAAAACAGAACAGTCTGTAGTAATCTGTAACTTTCGAATACTTCTGTAACTCCAATAAATTTGAAATAAATTGGTAAATGTGAGGAATTTTTCTATTAATCATGTGCAAAAAGAATCAACTAAATAGCACTCTCCAGTAAAAAATTACAGCCAATCCCGTGAGTGCTAAAGTTTCTGTTTTTTACAGCATGATCATATCAACTTCACACAAGTCTTCCCAAAGGTTCTACTTGGCAAAAACAATAATTAAAACACAAAACCACATCTAAACAGAAGCTAGATGATATATTTATTCCTAAACAGAAGCTGAAACAAAGAAAATAAAATTGGGTTGCCTCCCAACAAACGCTATCGTTTAACGCCCCTAGCTAGGCATTGATAATTTCGATGATGCTCACATGAAGGGTAGCAATTGAAACACGAAGAGAGCATCACATAGCATGTGAAAAACACATCTAAGTCTAACATACTTCCTATGCATAGGCATTTTATAGGAAAACAAATTAGCAAGACAAGCAAGATCTAACATATGCAAGGAAGAAGAAAGAAACAAGATCAATCTCAACATCAAGAGAGGTAATTTAGTAACATGAAGATTTCTACAACCATAGTTTACTCTCTCATAATAATTTCATGTAGGATCATAAGCAAATGCAACAATATAGCTATCACAAAACATATTCTCAACACGATCCACATGCATACGAAGTTGACACTCTTCCAAAATAGTGGGAGCAACATTAACTAAAGTCATGACCTCTCCAAACCCACTTTTATAAAAAAAATCATAAGATTGATCATACTCCAAATATGTGGGATCTAAAGTTGACACTCTTCCAAACCCACTTTCAATATTATTGCAAACATTATTATCAATCTCATATTCATCATGGGGTTGAAATAAATTTTCAAGACCGTAAGAAGCATCACCCCAATCATGATCATAGCAACAAGTAATGGGCATAACAATACTAGCATCCCCAAGCTTAGGGTTTTGCATATCATCAACACAATTGACATTAATAGAATTTACAATAGTATCATTACAATCATGCTTTTCATTCAAGGAGTTATCGTGAATCACTTTATAATCTTCTTCTTTCAACACTTCATCACAATTTTTGGACTCACGAATTTCAAGCAAAACCTCATAAAGATAATCTAGTGCACGCAGCTCACTAGCAATTGGTTCAACATAATTGGATCTCTTAAAAATATTAGCAAGTGGATGAGGATCCATAGATAGATTTTTAGCAAGCGAAGATGCAAGCTAATAGAGGGAACATGGCAACACAAGCAAACAAAAAGGCGAACGGAAAAAGGGCGAATAAAACGACGAAGGTAAAGCGGGGGAGAGGAAAACGAGAGGCAAATAATGTAGTGCGAAGGATAAGGGTTTGTGATAGGTACTTGGTATATGACTTTTGCGTAGATCTCCCCGGCAACGGCGCCAGAAATTCTTCTTGCTACTTCTCGAGCTTGCGTTGTATTCCCTCGAAGAGTAAAGGGTGATGCAGCACAGTAGCGTAAGTATTTCCCTCAGTTTTTGAGAACCAAGGTATCAATCCAGTAGGAGACCACGCGCGAGTCCCTCGCACCTGCACAAACAAATAAGAACTTCGCAGCCAACGCGATAAGGGGTTGTCAATCCCTATACAGTCACTTACGAAAGTGAGATCTGATAGATAGGATAGTATAATATTTTTGGTATTGTTGGTATAAGAACAGAAAGTAAATAAAGCAAAGTAAAGTAGATGGAAGATTAATATGTTGAGAATAGACCCGGGGCCATAGGTTTCACTAGTGGCTTCTCTCATGATAGCAGAATTCTACAGTGGGTGAACAAATTACTGTCGAGAAATTGATAGAAAAGCGCATAGTTATGAGAATATCTAGGCATGATCATTATATATAGGCATCACGTCCGTGAAAATAGACCGAAACGATTCTACATCTACTAGTATTACTCCACACATCGACCGCTATCCAGCATGCATCTAGAGTATTAAGTTCATAAGAACAGAGTAATGCTTTAAGCAAGATGACATGATGTAGAGGGATAAAATCAAGCAATATGATATAAACCCCATCTTTTTATCCTCGATGGCAACAATACAATACGTGCCTTGCTGCCCCTGCTGTCACTGGGAAAGGACACCGCGAGATTGAACCCAAAGCCAAGCACTTATCCCATTGCAAGAATTATAGACCTAGTAGGCCAAACCAAACCAATAATTCGAAGAGACTTGCAAGGATATTATAATCACACATAAAAGATTTCAGAAAAGAATCAAATATTGTTCATAGATAACCTTGATCATAAACCCACAATTCATCGAATCTCAACAAACACACCGCAAAAAGATTACATCGAATAGATCTCCTCGAAGATTGAGGAGAACTTTGTATTGAGATCCAAAAAAAGAGAAGAAGCCATCTAGCTAATAACTATGGACCCGAAGGTCTGTGGTAAACTACTCACAACTCATTGGTGAGGCTATGGTGTTGATGTAGAAGCACTCTATGATGGATCCCCACTCCGGCGGAGCTCCGGAACAAGCCCCAAGATGGGATCTCACGTGAACTGTCAGGGATATTACTACTGGGTATAAACCGCCCAGGAGGGGCTGGTTTATGCCTGTCAAGATTATTTCTACTGAAACCCAGCGGAGCATGGAGCATGACGCTTTGTACTAGATAGACTTAGAGCCCAAGATGTGTTAGGGCCCATGATTTGTAAACCGCCATACGACGTGTAACTTGTGATGTAAGATAGGAAAGATAGAGACCGAGCCGGACACGTTTATGAGCCGGCCTCGGGACTCTGTAAACCGGACCGGGCGTCACCTCGTGTATATAAAGGGACGACCCGACGACGGTTCAGGAAGAGAGAACAACAACTCGAGACATAGGGAAAGCGTATTCGCTCCCTGGTCATCAAAACCCTAGCAATATTACACCAAACTAGACATAGGCTTTTACCTTCATCGAAGGGGCCGAACTAGTATAAAACCCTTGCGTCCTTGTCCGCTTTAACCCCTTTAAGCTAACCCGTAGTGATGGCCTCACGACTAAGTCCTTTTGCTACGACATCTGCCGTGACAAAACACGACAGTTGGTGCCCATCGTGGGGCCATCACACGATGGTTTCGAGTTCTTGAAGGGCAGCTTTGAAGGACTCAAGGGCTATGCAATGGGACGGATGACTAAGAGTCGTCGCGGCAAGATCTACATCGACGATGCAGGCTGGGGCCCCGAGGCCGATTCGATTGAATACGGGAACCGGGTCCCCTTTGGCGGCATCCACGTCTTCATCGACAAGATCGGTGAACCGGGCCCTGAGCCGGACATCTTCCCCAACATCGTCGAGTCGGCTCAGCGTGCGAGACCTACCCGGATTCGGCCCTCCGTGAAGCATGTCTTCGTCGGAGCGGTTCATGGAGTGCGAGCTGAAGATGGATCGGACTCCAGTGGCGAGACCGTTGTCTACTTCGGCGATGAGTCATCCTCTGGAGAAAGAGAATCTTTATACTTGCTGCATGATGGCCGGTCTGGGGGCTGTTCCGATGGTGACAGTATTCCGGACCCCGTGGATCCGCCGAACCGGCTCGCAGTATTCATGGCCGGATCGCAACTTGTGCAACAGTTTTTGACTGCGGCGATGTTAACACCGGATCTGGGGACAGCAGCGGCTAGGGCTGCTGGCCCGGTACAGTCACCGGCTCAGGTATTAACTGCCTTAGTTGACAAGTTGACGGCGCTGTTAACTGCAGAGGTGGCCCAGGCCGACAAGGAACAACATGATGCAGAAATTGCTCAGGTAAAGAACCAGATAGATTAAGCAAAATTGGACTTAGCTGCTGAGAATACCAGGATGGTTGCAAGGCAGGCCGAGCTAGATGCTCAGGCTTACCGGCTCATGTTGGATCAAACTGCTTCGCATGATGTAATGAGGAGAAGGCAACAATCCCGCCTGCCGCCGGTTTGCGAGGCGAGGAACCTTTTCAATACGCTAGGAGTAGGAACCAGTAACCAGTCGGAGGTAAACCGGGGAGGAGTGCCTGGTACAGGAGCATCAGTCCAGCCACAGGCCGCAGAGCCAACTCGCCAGGTCGTTCCGCCATAGCGTGTTCCTACCCCTCCCGGTCATTACTCCAACCCACTAGATAACATAGTTGCCACCGCTTCACGACTGGCCGCTCTTCCCATTGAGGGAGAATCCCCCATAGTGCTGGAAGCACGATGGGCTAGGGAATTTCTAGAGACCGCCTTAACCCAGCAGCAAGCTTATTCGCACAGCCGCGAGAGGATACACTCCACCCCTCGCCCAAGCTGGAGTTATAGCAGGCACCTAGATGAACCCACCGTGTCAAGAAGCGCGCGAAAACGAAACCCGCCGCGGAGGGATAATCCGACGGGGGGAGATGCGAACGCTCAAGATGTAGTGGATCAGGGCAGGCAGCGCCGGGAGGCCGAGTTAGCAGCACAGTACGAAAACCGCCAGCCAACGCCGGTTCGTCCATCTACCACAATTGAACCAGGGTTATGTCCACCTCCTTGGGAGTACCATGCCTTACTCTCGCTTTACGCAACATAAAACTGCCCAAGGACTTCAAAGGACCGCGCAAGGTGCCCAACTATACCGCGGACCTGTCTCCTGAAGCCTGGGTTGAAAGCTACGAGATGGCGATGGAGATGCTTGATGTGGATGATGCGACGTGTGCTAAGTACTTCACCATGATGCTGGAGGGCACAACCCGCGCCTGGCTAAAGGGGTTATCACAGAATTCCATCGGATCATGGGCCGAGTTATGGCGCCGGTTTATCAATAACTTCAAGGACAGATGTAAGCAACCCATGTCCATCGTGGACTTGGCGGCCTGCGTTCAAGGTGAAAATGAATCAATCAGTAATTGGGTACGCTGGGTGTCAGAGATTTTACATTCCTCAGACCGCATCAATCTGGACACATCAGTAGTTAAATTAGAGGGCAACTGCCGGTTTGAACCTCTGAAGCTGAAGCTAGGACGACTCAAGCGTCATTGTGATGACATGGGGACACTCATGGGGGCCCTGGTGAAGTATGCGGATTCAGATAGTACCAAATATCCAGAGTCTGATGATGAGAAGTCAGGGAAAGCAAAGAAGAGCGGTAAAGCACTGCAGCCTAGCCCGGCGAATGAAGGATATAATGGTAAGCGTAAGGCGGATAGTAACTTAGATTTTGTGGCTAACACGAAATGCTCAGGAGAATGGCCAGCGCCGCAAGGGTAGGCCGCCCCCGCGAAATGGGAGACCGCCTATCAATGTGGAACGCCAGATGAACATACCTTGCCCGAGGCATGGTACGCAGGAAAAGCCGGGTACGCACCTCTGGAAGGACTGCTTTATTATGAAGGAAATCATGAACCGGTCGCAATATGATCATGGACCGTCCGGCGGTTCAGGCCCTGGTTTTCACGGGCTGGGTTATCAAGGCGGTGGATCCGGTTCAGGGTTCCAAGGTAAGCAGAACAATCACAGCAACCAGAACGGGCACAATCAGCATAACCAGCAGCACGGCCAGGGTGGTTATAACAATTAGGGCAATCAACAGTAGCAGTAGTCAGGATATCAGAGTAATCCGAAGCAGTTGAATAGTGGGCAGTATCACGTCTTCAACACAAGCTTATGTAAACGTGATCAGAAAGTTTACAGGAGGGCAGTACATTCTGTTGAACCGGCGGTGCCACGCTACCTGTGCTGGTCAGAACAGCCCATTGTGTGGAGTTGAGAGGACCACCCGCCCCGAGTTGATAATCCGGGTCAGCTGGCTCTAGTTGTGGCACCTCAAGTTGGGGGTTATAAGTTCACTAAGGTGCTCATGGATGGAGGAAGCAGCATCAACATTCTATATTACGAGACTTTCCGTCGCATGAGTTTGACAGACAAAAAGCTTCGGCAGTCCAACACGGTCTTTCACGGAGTGGTGCCTGGTAAATCGGCATATCCGGTCGGTAAGATAGACTTGGAAGTCACCTTCGGAGATGAGTAGGACTCAAGGTCCAAAACTTTGACCTTTGAAGTGGTAAAGATCAAGAGCCCGTATCATGCCCTGTTCGGGCGGGCGGTTTATGCTAAATTCATGGCGAGGCCTTGTTATGTTTATCTGCAGCTCAAGATGCTGGGTCACAAGGGAACTATCACGGTCCATGGGAGCCATAAGATTGCTTTGGAGTGCGAGGAAGGTGATGCAGCTTATGATGAGGTAGTGCAACCGAGGAGCTGAAATTTTATAAAGATAATGTTGATCCGGCGGATATGTCTCCGCTGAAGAAGCCAACCACAGAGCATGATATGGACTTGAAGTTTAAATCAACTGATGAGACCAAGCAGGTTGACTTTGTTCCTGGCGATTCATCCAAGCAGTTCACTATCAGTGCTAACCTAGATCCGAAATAGGAAAGCACGCTCATCGAGTTCATCCATGAGAATCGGGACATTTTTGCATGGAAACCTTCTGACATGCCAGGTGTACCGAGGGAACTCGCTGAGCACACTCTCAATATTGATCCCAAGTTTAAACCAGTTAAACAGTTTCTCCGCCGCTTCAACGAAGAAAGGCACAAGGCAATTGGTGAAGAAGTGGCTAGGCTCTTGGCGACAGGTTTTATAATTGAGGTGTTTCATCCGGAGTGGCTGGCTAATCCGGTTCTGGTACTTAAGAAGAAAGGCACTTGGCGAATGTGTGTTGATTACACAGACCTGAACAAAGCTTGCCCAACTGATCCCTTTGCCCTCCCTCATATTGATCAAATCATTGATGCTACGGCAGGTTGTGAGCGCTTAAGTTTTTTGGATGCATATTCCGGTTATAATCAGATCAAGATGGCAGTTAAGGACCAGGAGAAGACGGCCTTCATAACTCCCTTTGGGGCCTTCTGTTACATATCTATGCCTTCTGGGCTCAAGAGTGCCCAGGCGACCTATCAACGTTGTGTGCAGAATTGTCTTCACGGACAGCTCGGGCAGAATGTTCACGCTTATGTAGACGACATTGTGGTAAAATCCAGGAAAGAGGAAACATTGATAGCTGACCTAAAGGAAACTTTCGATAATCTCCGAGTCTATAAGATGATGCTTAATCCGGCCAGGTGCATTTTTGGTGTTCCGGCTAGCAAGCTCCTGGGGTTCTTGGTGTCCAACAGAGGAATCGAAGCTAATCCGGAGAAGATCAAGGCGATTACATCCTTGGCTAAACCAGAGTGCATCAATGATGTTTAACGCTTGGTGGGCCGCATTGCAGTGCTCAGTCGGTTTATCAGTCGTCTGGGGGAGAAGGCCATCCCGCTTTATCAGATGATGAAGAAGACATATCGTTTTGTCTCGAGTGATGCTGCTAATGTTGTGTTCGAGGATTTGAAGAAGAAATTGGTAGAGCCGCCGGTCCTTGCTGCACCAGTTGATAATGAGCCGCTGTTGTTATACGTGGCTGCTAATGCAGGAGTAGTAAGCATTGCCATTGTGGTAGAGCGCAAGGAGGCAGGAAAAGAATATTCGATTCAGCGGCCGGTTTACTACATTAGCGAGGTGCTCATTAAGTCAAAATAGAGATACCCGCATTGGCAGAAGTTGGTATATGGAGTCTTCATGGAAAACCGGAAACTGAAACAGTACTTTCAGGGTCATCCAATCACCATGGTCAGTTCAGCCCCTCTGGGCGATATAATCCAGAATAGAGAAGCGACTGGTCGGGTTGCGAAGTGGGCCATTGAACTTAGTCCCCACGGGTTGAAGTATGTACCTCGTGCTGCAATCAAATCTCAAGCACCGGTGGACTTCATCAACGACTGGACAAAGTTGCAAGCACCAGAGGAAAAGCTGGATCATACATATTGGACGATTCACTTTGACGGATCCAGGCAATTGGAGGGCTCGGGGGCTGGAGTGGTATTAACTTCCCCACGAGGTGATAAGTTTTGTTATGTCCTCTGTTTAATGTTCCCTTGTACTAACAATGCAGCTGAGTATGAAGCTCTCCTCCATGGTCTACGAATGGCTAAGGAAATGAATTTAAGCTGGGTTAAATGTTTCGGCGATTCAGACCTAGTGGCGCAACAGGTATCTGGCAAGTGGGATTCCAAGGATCCATTTATGGCAGCGTATCGTCGCAAGGTGGATGCTGTTGCTGGACACTTCAAGGGTTATCAGGTGGACCATGTAGACCGGCAAAAGAATGAAGTGGCCGATGCGTTAAGCCGGCTGGGTTCTCAACGTAAACCGGTTCCACCCAGTGTCTTTCTGGACGTATTGCACAGTCCGTCGGTGAAATTACCTTCAGAAGAGGACTTGGCTGTTCCTGATCCGAAGGCTCAGCTGGTGGCGGCGCTTCATGTTATTCCGTATTGGACGGTCCCTTACCTGGCGTACATGAACCGAGGTGAGTTACCAGAGGATGAAGTCTTGGCTAGACAGATAGTCCGACGATCCAAATCAATGACTATTGTCAATGGAGAGCTACATCGTTGCAGCATCTCTGGGGCGTTTCAACGTTGTGTATTGCCAGACGAAGGCCGTGATATTCTTCGAGAGATCCACGAAGGAGACTGCGGTCATCATGCCGGTTCAAAATCTTTGGTAGCTAAAGCTTTTCGTCATGGGTTCTATTGGCTGATGGCTCATGCCGATGCTGAGGACTTGGTCAGAAAATGTGATGCTTGCCAGAAATTCTCATGACGTGCTCATATACTGGCTCAAGAATTGAGGATGATTCCAATTACTTGGCCATTTGCGACTTGGGGGCTTGACATGGTCGGACCCTTTAAGAGATCCCCAGATAAGAAGACCCACCTTTTGGTGGCGGTGGATAAGTTTACCAAATGGGTTGAAGCGGAACCAGTCAGCAAGTGTGATGCGGCAACGTCGGTTCAATTCATCAAGAAGGTGATTTTCCGGTTTGGCTTTCCACACAACATTATAACTGATAATGGTACCAATCTATCCAAGGGGGCTATGGAGGAATTCTGTCAACGAGAGCACATCCGCCTTGATGTATCATCAGTAGCTCACCCTCAATCCAACGGTCAAGCTGAGAGAGCCAATCAAGAGATCTTGAGAGGCATTAAACCCCGGCTTATGGTTCCTTTGCAGAGGACGCCGGGTTGTTGGGTGGAGGAATTGCCCTCTGTGTTATGGAGCATCAACACCACACCAAACAGATCTACAGGGTACACGCCTTTCTTCATGGTATATGGAGCTGAAGCGGTCCTCCCTAGTGATATCCGTCATGATTCGCTGCGGGTGGCGGCTTACGTCAAAGCTGATAACGAGAAGGCACGGCAAGACGCGTTGGACCGGCTGGATGAGGAACATGACACGGTAACAACTCGATCTGCGATTTATCAGCAAGATCTGCGCCGGTACCACAGTCGCAGGGTTAAAAGCAGAATGTTTCAAGAAGGAGATCTAGTGCTCCGGCTCATCCAAGACCAGACAGACATGCACAAGCTATCCCCGCCTTGGGAAGGACCCTTTGTGGTCAGCAAGAACCTACATAATGGATCATACTACCTCGTCGACGTTCGAGAACATAAGGACTCACGTACTGCGGAGGAGGAGACCCGACGGCCATGGAACATCGCTCTTCTTCGACCTTACTACACCTGAACCATAGGCTCCGCTTTATGTACATAACTTTGCAATGTTTATATTATGATCAATATAATAAACCGGCGGCCCCGATAAGCGGGGTATCTGCTGCTTTTTCATAAGAGTTTGTCACATGGGGGCTTCTGTGTGCAAAGGAGTTCCTATGGCCTCTTAAACCGGCTACTAGACCAAGACCATCACAAGAGCATAGCTCTGGTTGCTTCGGTAATTCGGCTATCAAAGCCCACATGATGATGAGGGGAAAAAGAGAGTTTGATGCATAACACAACTCAAACATAGGCACCCGACGAGCATAGCTCAAATGCTACCTGGGGGCTCGTGATGCATAGCATCAACGAGTTGACAACACTTGTAGTAGGCTATCAAGCCATGGCTTGGAAGCCTGGTGTATACACCTAAAACCCTGGATTAGCCTGCCTGCATTAAGTAAGTCACTCCGCCCAGGTAAACCTGGTATGACCCGTCGAACGTATACAAAAGTCAATCTTTTACAGACCCTGAACTTGGTAACGTTAAATTGACGATTGGTTAAGGATTGAGGACCATCTTAACAGGCTTTGTGAAATGGTTAATTCAGTAGCCTGGCAGCTCATAAAAAGCCTCGAATTTGGAGCCCGGCAGCTCGTAAAAAGCCTCGACTACACGGTTTTTATTTGACAATGTCTCTTTTGATATTTGCTTAAATTTTTTATCTTCAAGATCATTGGTGTTTATCCAAGTCCATTGATTCGGGGAGTGGATGACTATAAGTTGCCACTACAATACACCAGCGTTTACAGAACCTGGTCTGATTTGATTATAAATCGCCAGTACTGCCTACAGTTAAACCGGAGTTTATCATAACCCGGCACGGTTCCATCATGAACTGACAAATGATCAAGGGAGTCATCAACACTTACAACTTGGATCATTGTCTTGACTACCGATTATTGATTAACGCCAATCGAGCACAACTTAAACACAGGTATGATATATGTTTTATGTTTTATATTTTATATATAGTTCAGGTTATAAACCTAGACCATGTATTTGGGCATCATGACCCGTCCGGCGATAAACCACCAGGACACTTTAAATTTTGACTTATGTAGAAACAGGCGGAATAAACTGTTTAAAACATCATAAGTAGTAAGAATTATGAAGTTGTCAGATGAAGCAATGTCATACAAAGGAGAATATGCGTGACAACATAAAGTGTTTCAGCTACCCTATTACAAGGTGCTGGATAGCCCAAAAGAATACCTGTTTTCTGTCTAAAGTGCTGGGACATAATATCTAAACCGACACCGGTTTAAGAATTTGCATCAGCTCGGCTTAAAGGTTGTGGATCGTCCTGCTCCGACTCCCTGTCGTTCTCTTCTAGCTGCTGGAAGTCAGTGGTTGCCCAATCGATCTTGGTCAGCGCTTTGAAAACAGCTTCATCGTTCACGAGTTTAGATGGATGAATATCAGGAGCATAAGTGTGCTTACGGATGGTAGGGATGAGATCTTCCACATCGTAAGCCAGAGGGTCGACCCGCACGTTCTCAACATTATAACCCGGATGATAGCGAGACAGATCAGCCTCATCAGATAGTTTGCTGGCCAGAGGCCGCATTTATCTTATTAAAGCACGTAAGTCGCTGTTTGTGAATGCTGATCCGTCCTCCTTCATGCTGGGGTAGCCGTTCATCACTTCAGCTGGATCAAGGTCGGGCACCCAAGCTTTCGCTCGAGTTAAGGCCATCAAGGTATCCGCCCTTGCAGATGATTTCTTCAGCTCTACGAGGCAGGCAGGTAGAATGGATAACTTTTCCAAAGTGTCCTTGATCGTTGTGGGATCCGGCTTATTGTGAGAAGCACTGTAGACAATTCTCTGAGCACCGGAATACAACTGCTCTACAAGAGCGTATGCGGCCTTCAACTTTTTCCGCATATCAGTCCCAAGATGAGCAATACGTTTTCCTACATCAAAGAGTGTGAGTTAAACCGGAAAGTGCAGACCTACCATATTTAGGATTATGTTAACAAGACTTACCAAATATAGCAGTTGTCATGGCGTTTATCTGCTGCTTTAAATCGGATAGTTCTTCTGTCACTGGATTAAGAGCAGCCTCTGCATCAGTTGCCCTTTTCTCCAGAGTGGCTCTTACAGCATCCCAATCCGACCATTCCTTTTCAAGCACTACTGGAATCTGGCACTTTGCCATCTGCCATGGCAGATGGCAAAGGCATGGTCGGCGGATGGCAAAGGCTTTGCCATCAGCCAACAGATGGCAAACCGTTTGTCTGAAATCCAGTGGGCAAAGGCTTCTTTGCCATCTGCTGCCTGATGGAAAAGAGCATGTGCCTTTGCCATCAGCTGGCAGATGGCAAAGCCTCTTAACGGGGTGAGCCCCGTTAGAAGGATAACGGCATACTTTGCCGTCTGTCAGCAGATGGCAAAGGCTGCAGGCACTTTGCCATCTACCAGCAGATGGCAAAGGCTGTAGGCTCTTTGTCGTCTGCCAGCAGATGGCAAAGGCTACATGCAATTTGCCGTCTGCCAGCAGATGGCAAATTATACATGTAGATGACATGTGGCCTCTTTACCATCTGCTAGCTGATGGCAAAGTGCCTATATTGCCCAATTTAATTTTGTTTTTTCTTATATCAATTCATGTTCACAGAAAATCAAACATAGATATTATATATATAGCATATTCAACACATATTACCAATAGTCATGAACACATATATATCCAACACATATTACCAATATTAGCAAGTTTCATCCATACATATACATAGTTTCATCAATATTACACAGTTTCATCATATGTAGCAAGTTTCACAAAGTCAAAACAAAAACTAAAGACAAGCACTCCATCAACCCAAGCTTGTGTGATCTGAAGCAAATCTGCAAAATGAAAAAGAAGAAAATTAGAAGAAGAAGACTAGAAGAAGAAGATTATTACGATGCAACTAAAATGTGAAGATTATTATGATGCAACTTATATCTGTAAAATAGGTCATTTTGGAGCTAAGTATGGTTATTATGTTATTTTTGAGCTAGCTAAGCATACTAAGTCATTTTGGTATAAAAAATGCTAAGTAGGGTCATTTCGGAGATAATAAGTTTATCATGTCATTTTGAATCTAGCTAAGCATATGAAGTCATGTCGGAGCTAAAATATGTCATTTCGTAAGCATAATATGCCATTTTAGAGCTAGCTAAGCATATTAAGTCATTTTGGAGGAATAAAATGCTAAGTATTGGTCATTTTAGAGCTTTCCTAGGTTAAATGGGTCATTTTTGAGCTAATTAAGGTTACTAGTCATCAACCCCGTGCAAATGCACGGGCTAGTTATTTTGGAAAAATAACATTTTCTAAAACACCGCATAACTCTATGGTAATGAGCAGACTAAGGCATAGCCCATTGGTGGAAAGGGGCTGATGCCTTCTCATCCACCCAGGTTCAAGGCATGGTATTTGGAATTTGGGTTTGTTGCACCAATTATACTATAGGGGCCTCCCTTGCAGTCGTCATGTCAAAAAAAACTCTATGGTAAAGTGATTGCAATTAAAGAATTAAGAAAAAGATGGCCGCTTCGGGACGATAAAACTGGTAACTCAAAACAAAATATTTGAAGTAATAGTTAGAGGGAACGACATGCTCAATTAATTAAGGATAAAGAGGGATACATATTCGAGGTCATGAGATTTTGTACCTAGTTAGTTTGGCTGAACATATATTCCCAAAAATACAACTTCGAATCATGCATGGTTATTATATATCAAAGACATCATATATGATAAATACCTTCTCACTTGGACATGAAGGACATGGATCACTGAAATTATTCTCCGAGTCTAAATCATAGCATCACTATTTGTATTATAACATAAATAGCTCGTCATTATGTATATATTTATATAACCATAAAAAAATGGAAGAAACAATTTATTCCAGATACCTATATTTGTGCTGAAAGAGGCGTTTTGGCTCCTGTATGTGGGATGAACACTTAAAAGGAGGACATTTATTTTGTTTAATACTGATTCTGATAGGTTTCTCTCTCCTTTGTATAGGCTCAAAATAAAAACATATATCGTATACCATGTATACAAATTGTGTGTGGCAGCATATGTCCTAATAATCAAACCTGTAGTCCAGTATATATGTATATAAAATAGAATTGTATGAAGCTAATACCTACACGTGGTGACACGGGATGCAGGTAAAGTGCGGCTGAGAAGCTCATGCAGCCATTATACGTCCTCGCCGAGGGTTGTCGACTTGTTTATCATCTTCATCGCCCGAGCTTTGGCCAGATAATCCGTAATGACACACTTAATGCGCGCCACTTTCGATACATACCTTCATCTCCTATTGTGTGAGAAGGAGGAATTACGACAAAGAGGTTACACACTTTCAACATGAATATGAAGCATATAACGTGATTCTTTCTTTTAGAATATATTCCATTAGAATGGAAATACACGTATGCAAGGTCATATTTGTGCTTCTTTTCCTAGTAACTGCACATGTATGTATAACATGTATATGAACTACAATTTAGTATGATGGATTCAGTCAATGCAAAAATCAGATATTAATTAAATAAAAGCTAGATCTTCCTACGCAAGTTCCAGCTCATAAAACAGATGGATTAACTATAAAAAAATCAACATAGATATGTTCATAATTATATCGTACATCTAACAAAAGACGGACTGTCGGGGGAAACTGTCCACCACGAGCACCTATGGGACCGGAGCCCCTTGTTCGTGCGGTAAGGGAGCGGAGGGAGCAAAAAGAGCAGATCGTAGTGAGCACGCGGGCAGTTTACCCAGGTTCGGGCCGCGATGGACGCGTAAAACCCTACTCCTGCTTGATTGTATTGAGTTGGGGAGCTCGGGAGCTTCAAGAACTAGCTACACCGAGCCAGTGAGAGATCTAGGTTCCGAACCCTTTCTACGTTGTGCATGGGCCTCCTTTTATAGCTCAAGGGGTCACCGACAGGTGTCAACGTAGGAGAAGGGGTAAAAATGTAATAGTGGTGGTAGTTGTAACAGTGCGGGAACAGTGGATGAACAGTGCATGAACAGTGGTCACCACCTACTTTTACAGTGGGGGACAAGAGCATTTAATGCCCGTCGCCGTCGACCCCAAAAGCGCCCGCCCTTGCGTCTCCGTTTGCCACGGCGATGGCTTTATCACCGTGGAGTGCCACCGTGTCCCCCAGGCTGCACAGCCATCCGCCACGCGTCCCTGGAATGGCCCCAGGGTGACGCGTGGACCGATGAGCTGGAGCGCGGGCACACAGCGCAACTCCCCCCGGCAAGCACCTTGCCGGGGTCTTGACCTTGCCGGGCCCGGGAGCTTGTCGGGCTCTGAAGCTTGTCGCTCCCCGGGCCCTGCCGGGGCGCGTGCTGCGCCGGGGCATGTCTTCTGTAATGCAATCTTCTAGTCTTCCTGGCAAGTTCTACTTGCCAGGGCCTTGAGTTGATAAGGAAATCTCGAGCCTGGGGCGGCCTTCCCAGCAAGCCCCACTTGCCGGGGCCTTGATCTTCTGTCTTGTATACTTTGTTTTTGAATGGCTTTATATGGAGCAGGAAGGTCTCCGGCAAGCACGTGGGGAGCCCCGCCGCGGTAAGCTGCTACTGCCCGTGCACAAGTTGGGGTACTGAGGTACCCCTACCTTAGTACACCGACAGGAGCCCCCGGGCCTGGGCCACACACGGTGCCGAGCGCTGTTGGGCCAGGCCCAAAGCAGTGCACGGGCACGCGCGGCCCACGACACGCCGAATCCACTTCCGCATCCGCCGCGTCCCTCCGTAACGGCACGCGTCGATTGCGGCGTCGTGGGAGGGAACGTGGCCACGCTCTTTTAATGGAAAGAGCGAAACGTCCCCCACTTCCCCATAAAAGCAGAGGAAGCAGGAGCAGTTCCCCTCCTACGCTTTCATTGCTTCTTCTTCCATCTCCAGAAATTCCCCTTTGCGCTCCGCCTCCACACCTCCTCCGCCGTCCTCCGCATCCTCGGCGCCGCCGGACTCTTCGTCCCCCTTCCCTCGCCGCCTCCGCCATGGCCCCGAAGACCGAGAAGGCGAAGGCGGAGAAGACCAAGAAGGAGAAATCCGAGCAGGCGGCGAGGCTTGCTCTTCTGCGGAAGAGGAATGTTGTCTTCTCGCCGAGGCTCAGCGCGCGGGAGCTCTGGAACAAGTACTACTTGTTCTGGGCCAAGAAGACCAAGGCGCATCCTCGGACCAGAGTCTATCCCGCCGCCGCTAAGGACAATTACCCCGGCGGGTATTTCTTCTTCGCTGCTTTCTTCCACTACGGCCTTTGTCCTCCCTTTTCTGAATTTTTCTGCAATATCATGAACACCTACAGCCTCCACCTTCTAGACTTCACCCCCAACGCCATCCTCACGATGGCGGTTTTCGCACATCTGTGCGAAAACTATATTGGGATCTATCCGAATGTAGCGCTTTTTAGGCATTTCTTTACGCCTAGAGTAGAGGCCGGCGCTCCCCTCTCCGGAGGAATCTCTTGGGTCTTCCGCTTGAACAAGAAGGAATCCTACCTGCCAGGGGAGCTCCGCGGCAAGTGGGAGGAGTGGCGCGCGGACTGGTGCTGGGTAGTTGAGGACGAGCCGCAACCTTTCACTGCGCCGCGCACAACAGCCATCGTGCGCGGCAGGGACTGGAGTGAGTTGGACTCGGACGACATCAAGCTCAACGTCGCCCTCGTCAGAATTCTTCGTCTCCGGGTAGCTAAGTTGTCTGTCGGAGAGGTAGGAGCATACTTCCTCCGCTGCCGCATTGCCCCTCTACAGGATAGGAAGAGGCCAGCATGGGAGTACGGCAACGCGGCGGACATAATGAGACTGCGCCCAGGGCTAAACTTCAACTTCACGTCGCTGGAGCTGAAGGGGATGGTCCGGGAACTTTTTAAGCACGACCCGGCCCACCCAGAGTGGTTCAGAGCTCCCCGGGGAGTGGTGCCCTTATGCAACAGCACGGCCCGGGATTCCCTTCGCGCCATGATGCCCGCATGTGACTCGCATGGCGTCGACCGCACATGGATTCCGCCCAAGCCAGACGTCATCATGAGCTTCTTCGACAACCTGGTGGAGGTGGCGAAGAACAAGGATGAGATCAAGGGGCTCACTCGGGACACCACTGACTGGGAGATTGCTTATATAGCTTCCCGGGTAGAAGAGGCCGCCGCAGCCGCAGCGACAGGGGAGTTTGGCTTCACGGTTGAAGAGGCAGAGGCTGCGGAAGCGTCCTGCCAAGAAGAGGAGGCGGAGATCCGCAGGCTGCTGAAGCTTCCGCCCGACGAGCTCGCCGGGGTCCCCTCTCTGAGGCACGCCGGGATCCCCGGAGTTGTGACCGAGGCCGCGGCAAGCGGCGAGGTTGCCGGAGGAAACAGAGGCGCTGGAAGGAGCGGAGGCGCCGGAGGGAGCACGACCGCAGGGCAGGGCGCCGGGCCCAGCGAGCCGGCCGAGGAGGAGGAGGAGGAGGACGCCGGGGCCGGCGAGGACTCCGATGGGTCTCTGGGGCTCTACAACGACGACGTCTCCTCGTCATCGGAGACCTCCCCGCCTCGGGCAAGTCCCAGGCGATCTCCGCTGAAGCGTCTCCGCAAGGCGACGACAGGGACGAGGACGCAGGCGCCCCGGCAACAACCAGCTCGCCGGGCGGCGCGGGCTACCCGGGGGAGCCAAGCTGCGACGGGAGCGCCCGGCGTACCAACCGCGGCGGAGGCGCCCCGCACACAGCCTACGGCGGAGGCGCCCCGCACGTCAGCGCCAAGCGGAGGAGGGTCTTCGCAGAGCGGAGCGGCTGCTCCGCCCGCTCCCCGGGCCTCGGCGTCCACAGGGGCCGGGTCTTCGCAGCCCCCAACCCCGGGGACCGCCAAGCGCCCAAGGGAGCCTTCGCCTCCTGCTCCTCGCGCGGGCACGCCTCAGGTGGCGTTCGACTTCTCCGCCCTGAGTGACAACGACGACGACGAGGAACAGGAGTAAGGACTTGAAGCTTTGTATTTTCTTCAACTTTGTCTTGATTCTTCCTTCGTTGATTCTGATCTTGTTTCTTGCTTTGATTTCAGGACCCTGGCCCAGCGAGTGGCGAAGAAGGCCAAGGTTCCCGTGGTCGAGGTCGCGGACGACTCGCCCGTCGCGGCGAGCGGGGACGCGCCGGAGACGAGCTTGCCGGACCCGAGCGCTGCTCCGAGGAGCAGCCCCCAGCGCAGCCCCCAGCGTAAGTTTGGTTTTTGATTCTTCCACTCGTCGGGCGCGCTTGAGGATCTTGTTTATACTAACACCTTGTTGTTCTGTCTTGTCTTGTGTAGAGGTGGAGCCGCAGCCACAGGGGCGTCCGGAGACCACTCCCGAGGAGCCGCAGGCCCCGCCGTCCCCGCCAAGGACGAACTCTCCGGCGAGGGAGAGTGCTCCGCCAAGGGCGGGTACTCCGCCAAGGGCGAGTACCCCGCCAAGGGCGAGCAGCCCGGCGAGGGCGGCCACCCCGCCAAGGCAGAGCTCCCCGGCGAGGGAGCCCGCCGTCGACGAAGTCCGTCAAGGTAAGTTTTGTAATCTGGTGTTCTTGGATTCGTCTTTTTTGGATATTTGCTTGAACTTCTTCTTCTTTTTCTTCTTCTTCTAGATCCTCCTCCCCCTGAACAAATGGAGACGGAGGTCGTCGTCGAGGAGGAGGGCGCGCAGGGCGACGGCGGCAACGCCCCTGTCGTTGAAGACACGGCGGGAGCCGCCGAGCCTGCTGCGGAGGAGACTGCTCCGACCGCAGACGCAGCGGCTGGGGAGGGGGACGGCGGCCATACTGCCGGCCCGGAGGCGGCAGGAGCGTCGAGCGCTGCGCCGGCCGCCGACCCCTCCACCGAGAAGGAGCAGTCTGCCTACTACCTTGAGGCCCCCAACGGCGTCTTCATCCATGTGCCGTGGGGGTCTTCGTCGCGTGCCCCCGAGGAGGGAGAGGCCTTCGATGGGGAGGTCCTCGCCTCCGCGGGTCTGAAGATCGTCGAGGCGCCTGGCGGGAGCGACGAGCCCGAGGAGGAGAAATTGCTTCACCGGCTCCTGGCCCTTTACCGGGCCAGGCAGGCGAAACTCGAGTCTTGGGAGGCCCTCACCGCCAAGGCCGCCGCTGACATGGAGAAACGCGCGGCGGAGCTCCGCGCCGCCAACCAGGCGGCCCTCCGCGACGTGGCGGAGGAGCGCGAGAGGCTCGCCGGGGAGTACCAGGAGTGGCTCTTGGAGAAGGCCGAGGCCGAGGAGCAGCAGCGACTCGCCGGAGAAGAGCTGTCCCGGCGAGAAGGAGAGCTCACCCAACGGAAGGTCAACCTCGACGCCCACGAGGAAGACCTTACCGCCCGGGAGCAGGCCCTTGGCGGAGAGCTGAAAGAGGCGAAGGCCACCGCCGCCATAGTAGAGACCGCCAAGAAAGACCTTGAGGCAAAGGTGGCGCAGCTGGAGGAGTTCTTGAAAGCGAGCACGGAGAGGGTCACCGCGCTCAACACAGAGCGCGAGAAGGACGCCCACACTAACTCTGAACTCCAGGTGCGCCTTTCCAAGCAAGGCGACGAGTTGAAGGCCGCCAAGGATTCGATTGCAGATCTGGAACTGAAGGTTTCAACGCTGAAGGACTCGCTCGACGCCGTCCGGGACCGGGAAACTAAGCTGAAGGACGAGCTCCGCAAGGAGCGAGGCTTGGTGGAGAGCGCCACCACAGCGGCCAACAACTTCCGCCAAACCGTCGAGGTATGGACCGAAGACTTGGTGGCCTCTGCAGCTAACATCGACAAGGAGCTGATGGCGCTGAGGGTTGAGCATCTTATATACTCTCCGGATCCAAACCTCCCCCACAGCGCCAAGCTCAGCCTCTTCTTCAGAGGGATCGCGCCGGCACTTGCAAATCTTCAGAAGAAGCTCCCCGCGCAACTGGCCGAGGAGTCACGCCAGCTCTGCGCGGGAACTCTGGAGCGCATCTTGACGAAGATAGTGTACCGCAATCCTGGTATAAACCTCGCCAACGTTCTCCGTAGCTTGCCGGCCGACGCGGACATGGAGGCGCTGAAGGCGCAGGTCGCCCACATTATCGCCAAAGTGAACAAGATCTCTAGGATTGAAGGCGACCGCGTAGACTAGGCCTCCTCTTCTTCATCTCTTTTGTTGCTGCATAGTGTGCCATGAACTTATTAGTCATTGCGACAAGTTATCCCTTGTAAGATATTTATCTTATTTTTGATCAATCAGTGCAGTGTTATCTCCCTTGTCTTGGTCCTTTACTTTGTATGCTTTTCACCCTACGCTTCCAGGGAGCTTGCCGGCAAGGGCCCTTTGCCGCGAGCGCTGAGTGCTAGACTCTGAGCAGCCTGCTGGCCAAGGTCTTACCGGCAAGCAACCTTGCCGCAACTAGTCGCAGCACACTTAGCTTGCTGAGTGAACTCGAAAACGAAACAAGGGCGCGACACTTGTCGCAGCTCACTTAAGTCGTTGAGCGTACTCGAAAACAAGATAAGGGTGCGGCTAGCCACGGGTAGGTTCCTCCGCGCACAGGTTTTCCATACAAAGTGTGATCGTTCAAGGAAGACAACTAAAATTTAAAAATTTGAACTGCTCAAATTCTAATAACTTAGCTTTCATATATTGCTTGCTTCCCGGCAAAGGCTTCTTTTTATTGAACAGCACTTGGTTCATCTTCCATCTCCTTCCCCCCCGGCAAACTTGTGCGCGAGGAACATTCCTTCTGCTTAAGAGGCAAGGAAAAAGAAGAGGGAAACAAGTATATGGCCTTTCGGCGTGCTAATGCTTACCGGATACGTATGTTGCACAAGATGCCAAATAACGCATGCAAATAGCGAAGAAAAGCATGGAAAAGGCAAATAGCGCAAAACACAAAAGCTTTACTGATGCACGGGGTCTGCGCCCGGCTTTGTACAAAGGGTTACATGCAACAGCGGCAAGGCTTGTACAAAAGGTGGTTGCCGGAGCGGATCACGGCAACCGCGCCTTATGGGTGAAACTTTCGAAGATGCTCTATGTTCCAGGAATTGCTCACCGGTAAGCCTTCTTCGGTCTCAAGGCGGACAGCGCCAGGCCTTGTTACTTGTCTCACCCGATAAGGACCTTCCCACTTTGGCGTCAACTTGTTGGAATTCTTGGCGGACTGAACACGCCGAAGAACAAGGTCGCCTTCCTCGAGACTCCTGGCCTTGACCTTGCGGCTATGGTAGCGACGCAAGGCCTGCTGGTATCGAGCAGCTCGTACAGCAGCCTGGAGACGTTCCTCCTCGAGGAGCAATGCATCATCTTGTCGCAGTTGCTCTTGCTCGAGCTCATCATAAGCAAGCACTCGAGGAGATCCGTATACGAGTTCCGTGGGGAGAACTGCCTCTGGTCCATAGACTAGAGCAAAGGGTGTCTGTCCGGTGGCTCGACTTGGTGTCGTTCTGATTGACCAAAGAGCCGCCGGTAGCTCCTCTATCCAATTTCTTCCGCACTTGCGCAGCCTGTCAAAGGTCCTTGTCTTGAGTCCGCGCAGCACTTCAGCATTGGCCCTCTCCGCTTGACCGTTGCTCCTCGGGTGAGCAACAGAAGCGAAACAGACCTTGGCGCCAAGGTCTTGGACGTACTGCATGAAGGTGCGACTAGTAAATTGTGTACCGTTGTCGGTGATGATCCTGTTAGGGATTCCGTAACGACAAACAATCGACCTGAAGAACCTGACCGCTGACTGTGCTGTCACCTTTCTCACTGGTTCCACTTCTGGCCACTTTGTGAACTTGTCGATTGCAACGTACAAGTACTCAAAGCCCCCGACAGCTCGGGGGAAGGGGCCGAGGATATCGAGCCCCCAGACCGAGAAGGGCCAGGACAAAGGAATCGTCTAGAGAGCTTGAGCTGGCTGATGAATTTGCTTTGCATGGAACTGGCACGCTTCACACTTGGTTACTAGTACAGTTGCATTTTGGAGGGCTTCTTGCCAGAAGAACCCTTGCCGGAAAGCTTTCCCGGCAAGTGCTCTTGCGCCAACGTGGTGGCCGCATATGCCTCCGTGTATTTCTGCCAACAGCTTCTGTCCATCTTCCCTGGAGATGCACTTCAACCTGACACCATTGAGTCTTCTTCTGTACAGCTCGTTATCCACGAACTGGTACATACTTGACTGCCTGGTTATCTTCTCTATTTCTTCTGGGTCGTCGGGAAGTTCTCCAGTTTGCAGAAAACGAACGATCTGCTGCGCCCATGCCGGAGCCTGGGGCTCAACGGCAAGGACTAAAGGCATGAGGGCCGCTGCGGGAACCTCAGCTTCTACGGCAAGAACCTCTGGTTCTGCCGGAGCGGATGGTCCCCCGGCAAGCTCGCCGGGGCGAGGCTTGTCGGGAATGCTTGCTTCAACTGTACAGATCCGAGGATCTGCAGGAGCAAACTGTTCCTCAGTGTTCTGGTCGTTGATCTTGGGGACCTTGGCGGCGGCCTCGGGGAGATCCGCCGGCAAGTAGTCGCCGGAGACTAACTTTCTCTTCTTGGACTGCCCAATTGATGGTGTGACGGATGGCTGAGTTAGCTTGAGCAAGAAGGTCCCTGGTTCCACAGGTAACTTCATCGCAGCACACTTTGAAAGGCCATCTGCAATTTCATTCTGAGCTCTCGGGACGTGCTCCATTTGCAGACCTTCAAAGTGCTCTTCAAGCTTCCTCACTTCATCTACATAAGCTTCCATCAAAGGGCTCTGGTAACTCTTGTTAACTTGTCGGACCACCAACTGAGAATCTCCCCGCACAATCAGCTTTCTGATCCAAAGTTCGGCCGCAATCCTGAGGCCGGCAAGCAAGCCTTCATACTCAGCAGTGTTGTTTGTCGCTTGCTCCCTGGGAAAGTGCATCTGGATAACATACTTGAGGTGCTCCCCGGTGGGCGCGATGAGTACTACGCCGGCACCGGTGCCTTGCAGCGAGAAGGCACCATCAAAGTACATTACCCATTCACTTGTCGCTTCTTGTACGGGTACACTTGTCTCTGGAAGTTCCTCATCGGGCGTCGGGGTCCATTCAGCTATGAATTCTGCCAAAGCTCGGCTCTGTATGGTTGAAGTACTTTCAAACTTGAGTCCAAAGCTCGACAGCTCCAGTGCCCACTCAACGATCCTGCCTGTTGCTTCTGGATTGTGCAATATTCTCTTCAACGGAAAGCGAGTGACCACTGTTATCTCATGTGCCTGAAAGTAATGGCGCAGCTTTCTCGAGGCCATGAGGAGGCCGAAAAGCAATTTCTGCACCCCAGAGTATCTTGATCTAGCCCCCTGCAAGAGGGAACTTACAAAATACACTGGGCGCTGCACCATCTTCTTCCGCACTTCTTCTTGCTCCTGCGCAGAGTTTTCCTTGTTGGGGCCAGAGCTTGTCGGAGGAGCCCCCTGCTTGTCGCTGGATCCGCTTGCCGGTGGTGCTGACTCCTCGTCGACCTCCCTCTCCGCTACTAACGCAGCACTAACCACCTGGTTGGTTGCCGCTAGGTACAGCAACAACTTCTCCTGTGGCCTAGGTGCGACAAGTATTGGAGTGGAGGATAGGTACCGTTTCAAGTCTTGCAGCACCGCCTCCGCTTCCGGAGTCCACTTCATAGGACCCGCCTTCTTCAAGATTTTGAAGAAGGGCAAGGCGCGTTCTGCAGACTTTGAAATGAACCTACTGAGGGCAGCCACACAACCTGCAAGTCTCCTGACATCCTTGACTCGCTTCGGGGCTTCTATCTGCTCGATGGCTTTTATCTTGTCGGGGTTGGCTTCAATACCCCTCTGTGACACAAAGAACCCGAGAAGCTTGCCGGGGGGGACTCCAAAGACGCACTTCTCGGGGTTCAACTTAAGCTGTATCTTGCGCAGGTTCCGAAATGTCTCTTCCAAATCTTGGACCAGGGTATCCTTGCTCTTGCTCTTCACCACGATATCATCCATGTAAGCCTCTACATTTCTGTGGATCTGTGGCTCAAAAGCAGTGTGCACTACCCTTGCAAATGTTGACCCTGCATTCTTCAGTCCAAATGGCATGCGTATGAAGCAATAAGTGCCACATGGAGTGATAAATGCAGTCTTCTCTTCATCTTCCTTGGCCATGAAAATCTGATGGTAGCCTGAATACGCATCAAGGAAAGAGAGTAGCTCACATCCGGCAGTGGAGTCAACAATCTGGTCAATGCGCGGCAAGGGAAATGGATCCTTAGGACATGCTTTATTCACATCAGTGAAGTCTATACACAGTCTCCACTTCCCGTTGGCCTTACGCACGACGACTGGGTTTGCTAACCACGTCGGATGGATCACGCCTCTAACTAGGCCTGCTGCTTCTAGCTTCTTGATTTCTTCGGCAATGAATTCTTGGCGCTCCACGGCTTGCTTTCTGACCTTCTGCTTGACGGGCCGCGCATGAGGACAAACAGCAAGCTTGTGCTCAATTACCTTCCTGGGAACACCGGGGATGCCAGATGGTTGCCAGGCAAACACATCGACATTCGCCCACAGGAAGGCAACGAGCGCGCTTTCCTATTTGCTGTCAAGTGTGGCGCTGATGGTGAAGGTACCACCAGTGCCGTCCTCGTTGGCGGGCACCTTCTTGGTTGCCGGAGGAGCGGCCATTCCCTTCTTGCACTTGCCGGTGGAGCTCAATGGAACGTCCTCGACGGCAGCGCAGCACTCCGAAGAGGTGCGGTTGCCGGAGTGGGCCCCAGAGCACTTGCCGGACTTGGTCTTCGTCTTCTTCCCCCCGGGAGCTTCAGCGGCAAGTGTATCCTTTGCGGCGTCCTTCTCTGCTGCGGCTGCTGCATCCCGGTAGATCTTGTCGGCGCAGATAAGCGCATCTTTCTTGTCGCCATGGACAGTGATGACGCTTATCGGCCCCGGCATCTTGAGTACGTTGTATGCGAAGTGGGAAGCTGCCATGAACTTGGCGAGGGCGGGACGGCCGAGTATCCCATTATATGGCAGTGGGATATCGGCGACGTCGAATGTGATGCGCTCAGTTCTGAAGTTGAGCTCCCCGCCAAAGGTCACCGGCAGAGTTATCTTCCCCTTGGGCTTGCTCCTCCCCGGGTTGATTCCTTGGAAAGAACCGGTCTCTTCGAGCTCGCCATCTGGGATTTGGAGTTTGTTGATCACAGCAGAGGAGATCAAGTTCAGCCCGGCCCCGCCGTCAACCAACATTTTGGTGACCTTGAGGTTGCGGATGGTGGGTGAGACCAGCATCGGCAAGCACCCGACCGCAATGGTGCGGTCGGGGTGATCCTCAAGATCAAAAATGATGGGCGTGCTGGACCATTTGAGGAGCCTGCGCGACTCCACGGGCGGCTCTGCTGCATTCACTTCCCGCACCCACTGCTTGAGTTGGCGGTGGGAAGTGTGCAGAGAGGCGCCACCGTCGACGCACAGGACTTCCGTGGCCTTTTGGAACTCCTGCTCGCTGTTATCTTCATCCTCCATGTCATCGTCGTCGTCTTCTTCATCCTTGTCGCGGCCCCGGGGAGGTCGGTCACCTTGCCTCTGCTTGGCCTTGCCGCGGATTTCCTCCCCGGCCGTTGAATGGCCGCTTCTTGCTTGGTTCTCCTCCGCCACCTTGGGCTTCTCCTTGTCGCGCCGTTCGTACTCAGCTTTCTGCTGCTCGACGAGGTACTCGACGCGTTTGCAGTTGGAGAGGTCGTGGCCCTTGGTGCGGTGGATCTTGCAGTATTGCTTGTTGGAGCCGTCCTGCTTGTCGGCCGCCGCTACAGGGGCAGGCTCCTTGCCGGAGCCGCCAGCCTGCGCTTGCTTGGCGGGAACCTCCTTGCCGGACTTCTCTACGGCAAGCACTTCCTTCTTGTTCTTTCTTCTGTTGTTCCGCCGCCGGCTCTTCTTTGCCGGGGCGGCGTCCTCGCTGTCGCTTCCCCCTGCGCCAACATCCTCCCCGGGGAGTTTCCTCCCCTCTTCGGCGCGCGCGCACTTATCAGCTAGAGCATAGAGCTCGCTGACATCCCGTATCTTGGTCATGGCCATTTCTTCACGCATGCGACGGTTACGCACGTTCTGGTGGAACGCGCTGATAACCGCGGCAGGGTGGACGTCGGGGATGTTGTGCTGCATGCGGCTGAAGCGTTGGATGTACTTGCGCAGAGGTTCTCCTTCCTTCTGGGCCAAGATGTGGAGATCACTCTCCTGGCCGTGGGGTTTGTGGCCGCCCGTGAAGGCGCCAACAAATTGGTGGCAAAGGTCCGCCCAAGAAGAAATGGAGCCTTCCGGCAAGTGCATAAGCCAAGAACGGACGTTTGGCTTAAGCACTAGCGGGAAGTAATTCGCCAGTATCTTGTCGTCGCGCCCCCCGGCAGCCTGCACCGCGATGGTGTAAATGCTGAGGAATTCCGAGGGATGCGTCTTGCCATCGTACTTCTCCGGTACGTCGGGCTTGAAGTTCTTCATGCTGGGCCACTGGACGCGCCGCAGCTCACGGGTAAACGCAGGGCAACCTGCCGCGTACGGCAAGTCGCCTGGTTCACCGGGCGCGCACGTGTCGACAGCGTTCCCAGCTCGCTGATCTGATTGTCGCCGAGCTTCTCGGCAGCGCTCGATCGTCGTTCGAGCGTCTTCTTGTCGCCGGTCGTCAAGGACCTGGCGCTGGTCCCGACGAGCCCGCGGATCCGACGACGCCGTGGAGTCGTCGTCGACATTGATCCGGCGGGGAGGCGTCTTCTGCTTCCGTGGCGGGGAGTGCACGGTGGTTGCACCCCCGGCGGTCTTGTCGCCGTCGGCCTTCGTCTTCTCGACTTGCCGCGGCCGCGAGGTTGCGGGCTGCTGCGGAGAGTCGTTGTTGGAGAAAGCGATCAGGCTCTGGATGGTTGCCCTCCAGTCTTCGGCCTTGTCTGCCGCTGGAGGGAAGTCGAGGAGCAGTTGCGCCCTTGCGAGCGCTTCTGCTGGAGAGGAGGGGAGCGGGGGCGAGCGGTGCGAGGAGCGGGATATGCTCGGACTCCTAACAGGGTTAGAAGGAGCAGGGTCCCGCCCCGGCGACCGTGCCTTGCTCGTGCCAGGACGATGGCCCGGAGCGTCCCGCGAGCCTCCGGTTTGCCCTTGGCCCAGCAAGCGGATGCCACCTCCTGTGGCATGGCGCTGCTGGGTTGTTGTTTGTTGAGATGGACGTGGCGCGTCCACGGAGACCGAGGCTCGGTCATCCGTCTTGTCCTTGGATTTGGTGGCGCCGCGAGTTTCCTCGCCGGCGACCACCCTTCCGACGGCGTCTCCCCCGCCCACCGTTGGTTCTGGTGGCGGCGGATGAGACGCAGACGGGCCTGCGACCTCCGAAGCTTTCTTCTTCGGGGCCATGTTGCTGTTGTTGATGAAGTTGGAGAGGTTGATGAAGATTGCGCCCGCGTGAACGCCGGATCAGGTTCGCACAACCTCGACTTCCCCCTACCTGGCGCGCCAAAGATGTCGGGGGAAACTGTCCACCACGAGCACCTATGGGACCGGAGCCCCTTGTTCGTGCGGTAAGGGAGCGGAGGGAGCACAAAGAGCAGATCGTAGTGAGCACGCGGGCAGTTTACCCAAGTTCGGGCCGCGATGGACGCGTAAAACCCTACTCCTGCTTGATTGTATTGAGTTGGGGAGCTCGGGAGCTTCAAGAACTAGCTACACCGAGCCAGTGAGAGATCTAGGTTCCGAACCCTTTCTACGTTGTGCATGGGCCTCCTTTTATAGCTCAAGGGGTCACCGACAGGTGTCAACGTAGGAGAAGGGGTAAAAATGTAATAGTGGTGGTAGTTGTAACAGTGCGGGAACAGTGGATGAACAGTGCATGAACAGTGGTCACCACCTACTTTGATAGTGGGGGACAAGAGCATTTAATGCCCGTCGCCGTCGACCCCAAAAGCGCCCGCCCTTGCGTCTCCGTTTGCCACGGCGATGGCTTTATCACCGTGGAGTGCCACCGTGTCCCCCAGGCTGCACAGCCATCCGCCACGCGTCCCTGGAATGGCCCCAGGGCGACGCGTGGACCGATGAGCTGGAGCGCGGGCACACAGCGCAACTCCCCCCGGCAAGCACCTTGCCGGGGTCTTGACCTTGCCGGGCCCGGGAGCTTGTCGGGCTCTGAAGCTTGTCGCTCCCCGGGCCCTGTCGGGGCGCGTGCTGCGCCGGGGCATGTCTTCTGTAATGCAATCTTCTAGTCTTCCTGGCAAGTTCTACTTGCCAAGGCCTTGAGTTGATAAGGAAATCTCAAGCCTGGGGCGGCCTTTCCGGCAAGCCCCACTTGCCGGGGCCTTGATCTTCTGTCTTGTATACTTTGTTTTTGAATGGCTTTATATGGAGCAGGAAGGTCTCCGGCAAGCACATGGGGAGCCCCGCCGCGGGAAGCTGCTACTGCCCGTGCACAAGTTGGGGTACTGAGGTACCCCTACCTTAGTACACCGACACGGACATTAAAACTAACCAAGCAGAAACAAATAATGAAAACCACCTAAGAGGTTAACTTGAGCATAACAATTTTTTTCTCTCCCGTGTCCTTGAAATTAATACTGTTATGGTGTCACCTTGTTGACCTCCTGAATGCAAATCCCTCCAAGTCTGCAACAACACTATCAAATAAAGTCCATCAGAATGGAGAAGTTTCTACTTCTAAGATGTGGATAAGTGGGATAGCATAAAATTGAAAGAACAAATTCAAAACGACCTATCTAATCTAAAACAAAATTAGAAGTGGTGCTTGAGTTTGCTGTGCAGAAGTACGTCCGCACGCCTTTTGCGAATCAAATCGCCTGATTTGATTTATAGCATCTATAAATCTTAGCCGTCCAAGTAATACGCAGTTTGAGATGTCTGGAACTAGAGAAATCATATCATCAGCATCCGCCACAAAGAAACTCTAGGCTGCACATTCTCATTATATACAAAGTAAAGGTATGAAACTAAAGAAAGAACATCATCATCCCCCAAAGCAAAACTCTAGGCTGTACTTTCTTATTATATACCAAGTCTGAAATTTCAGTAGCACAACACAGTATAAAAATCCTCAAAAACGAAAACCTACTCTCTTCTTGCACCTTACATACCTGTGATCAGTGTGCCATAGTTCCTCGACCAACAATGGCTGCTGTCTAATCTGATACAAACTGCATTGGCTGCACTGCCTTCTCTACTGGATTGGATTAAAGTTTGGTCGGGCATGGAAGCTAAGTTTGGAAGGACATCCTCCTCGACGAAGATGGCTTGCAGCATAGTTGAGGCAATGGAGATTAAAAGATTGCAGAGAAGGGATCAGGGAGCGGCTGCCTAGATAGTTTTACATGATTGCCATGATGAAGATCTCTTTTCGCCTCAAAATTACCATGGACCTAAAAAAACATCTCAACAAATTTCATGTCCTGTGATAGCATACATGCACTAAGCACTAAATGTTCATGGCAATTCCATTACCAAAATTTCCATGGCTGCACCAAAATGATGCTGTCATGCTACATGGCAAAATGGCCATGATATACATCCATTTTCGCCTCAAAATTGCCATGGACCTAAAATATACAAAACAATAAATACCATGTGTTGTGACTTGTGACAGCCTACGTGCACTAGCCACTAAAATGTTCATGGCAAGTCCACTACAAAAGTTGCCATGGCTGCAAAAAAATACACATTATCCACTGCAATTTCATGGCGAAAACCACTACACAAATTGTCATGGCTGCAAAAAATACACAATCTATTGCAACTTCAGCTGAAACGAAGACCGTTATGGGAGAGGAATCCAGCAGAAAATCTCACCAATGTCTATGACGAGGTACAGTCAGTCGACCGGCGCGCGATACGGAGCTGGATCCTCGCGAGGTATAGGGATAAGGAGCAGAGCGCTCATCGGTGAAGGGAGCACGCCATTGATGTGGGGCTATGGTCCGTCGGTCCCGCCGGCGAAACCGACGCTCGTGTGTGGGGCGGAGCCGGAGAGCTCGCCAGGGCTCCTCCAAGCGCGGCTGCCGCAGGCCTGCCATGCTCCTCCACACAAGGGCGTCGCGCGAACTGCGTGGCTCCTAGTCACGCGGTTGCCGTCGATGCGCGCGGCGGAGGCGTGGGCTGTCGGGCAGGGAAAAGGTGGAGGGAGGCGGCGGCGCTGAGTTCCGCTGCGGCGGCCTGATGGCTTCTCGCCCCTCGTTGGTTACCCCAAGTGGAAGGTTTGAGATGCAGTGTAGCGGAAGTTTTCCCTTGGCAAAGATACCAAGGATCGATTTCCCCTGAGACTCCCAGTTTCAACAAGAAGGTGTCAACTGCTAACGGCGCCAGATATTAGCAATCAACGTGGACCTGCACACAGATACAAATAACTTTGCTCCCAACGAGTACAGAGAGGTTGTCAATCCCTCCGGCCTTGTCGTTTACAAAGGATCAAACGCAAGTGATAATAGTGATAGGTTTTGCTGCAAATAGTAAGTAAAAGCGTAAAGTAAATAGCGGATGTGATCAGTGATGGTAATATGGACCGGGGTCCCATGATGTTCACTAGTGATGTCTCTCTCCCAAAAGACGATAAAACAGCTATGTGAGGTAAAGGAATTACAGCTGGGCAATTGACAGAATTATGTGCGCAAACCAATGCTAACTATGTTGCAAGAAAGGTAGAGGTTCAAAGCATGGGCGGTACGCCAAGGCAAGTAGACCGAAATCCATCTGCATCTACTACTAATCATCCACCTTGAGATATCTATCCAGAACATCTCACTGGTATTAAGTTGCGAGTCCCACCCATAGTGTAAACTCAAAGCAACAGACAACTGCATTAAAAGAACTTTGCGTAAAGTAAACAATCCTTGCACCCGCGGGAACAAGCACCGTTGTTTTCCCCCTTGAGGCAACAGCACATCCCCTAGACTCATGTTTCTGTCACTCAAGCTAGTCATCGAGGGGCATGAACCCACAATCAAGCATAACGTTCCCTCTTGGAGTCACTACCTACTACTTGGCCAAAGCAATAAATAACAACGGAGAACATGCAAGAATTACTTACGAACATAAATATAAAAGAGGTAGATCAAATATATTACTCAAACACAATCTGAACATAATCTCACAATCCATCGGATCCCAGCAAACTCAACATAGCAACAACATAAGGATTACATATGTGCCTCGATCATGTAGGGCAGCTCACGAGGACTAATTAACGAAGCACAAGAACGGGAGGAGAACATCACATAGCTACTGGTCATGGACCCATGGTCCAAGGGAGACTACTCACAACTCATCCGGGAGGCATCCATGGTGGTGGAGAGGCTCCCGGTGGTGATCCTCCCCTCCCGCAGGGTGCCGGGAAGAGTTCTCCTGGTGCTCCCGATCTTGGAAGCGCAGCGGCGGCGGAACAGAGATGAGATCGCGAAAAAGGGTTCCCCTCTCGAGGGTTTCGGGACACGATATAAATATATGCCAAAGGGGGGCATCAGCGGAGGCCTGGGGGGCCCAGGCGCCCCCCCGGCGCGGCCAGGAGGGGGGCCGCGCCACCAGGGCGCCTGGAGCCCTGGTGGCCCCCCTCCGGCCCTACTTCGGCTGCCGGGAAGCTTCTGGAACGCTGATTTTTTATATAATTTTTCCGGGATTTTTCTGGCAGTTCTCGTAAGGGGAAAACCTGAAATACAAAAACAGCAGAAAACAGAAACTAGCACTGGGGTGCACTGAGTTAATAGGTTAGTCCAAATATGATCAAAAGTGTATGGAAGTGTATAAATATCATAGCAATATCACCCAAAAGAGGCATGGAGCAAGCACAAATTATAGATACGTTTTGGACGTATCACGGCCGGACGTGCCGCAGGGGATGGGGCCGGCCCTGCTGATCTGCAATGCGGCGGCTGGACGTGCCACAATGGGGCAGCGGCGCTGAGCTGCGCTGCGGCTGTGGGGCGGTGGCTATGGCTGGGGAGCGGCGGCGAGAGAGCGCAGGGAGAGAGCCGAGCGGTGGGAGGGGAAGGGATAAGGCTGAGGCGTTCGCTATGGGTGGATAAGGCTGAAGAGTGAAGAGATACATTTTTTTGCGGGGTGAAGAGATACATTCTACACGTACTAATAAAATTCTATGAATAAAATCCTTCATGAAAAAGAGAATGTCACTCCTTGAGAAAAAAAAACGTTGCAAGAGGAATATACACATGCCATGCCAAAATATTTATTAACTACATAGTTAAAGTGATATTTAGTAGGTGCGGTTATCTTTTATTTCATAAAAACACAGAAGCATTTATATTTTCTTAGAAATTAGTTGGAAGACATTATATTGCACAATGCCACTGAAATAATAACGAGGGGGCTATACTAGACATTGGTGTTGGATATTACATTTTGCTAAAATGTTTCTTTAAAATTGTGGTTAACAGACGGACACCAATATATTGTTAGGCATGACATAAGTGGACCACAATATGATTTTCAGTTACACACGATAAAACAAATTCACTCGAGTATACTAACATTAACTCATGATATAGATACCGGCTACAATTGTTTTCTTTTGACAAATGAGTTTCCAAATTATGTATATGTGATTTTTCAAGTCCACCTTCCCATACCAATATCCTAATGCTAAATTAGGTATGAAAACACGCAGGAAATCCAGCCGAACAAATGTGCAGCCACTAGAATATAGACCAGATGACATCTGCAAGACGGACTGTCGCCCAATGTGGTGCTTCATCAGCCGAACAAATGTGCAGCCACTGGAATATACTTTTCAGAGTCTAAAATGATGATAGAAATGTAATATCTATCATGAGCATTCAAGTAAGCATACTTTCGGTGAAAAGGCAGACCAGGAGCACAAGGCACGAGAGTAGAAGAGGAACTCACCGTCCGGTGACAAGGTAGATTTGGGTCGGCGGCCTTCGGTGTTGAAGAGGAAGGCAGAGGTGGGTCGTTGTCGAGGAGGGCAGCGGCGAGGGAGGCGGCGTCCAGAGGAAGAGGGAGGGCGTCGGCGTCCCGCCTGGATGCGCTGCACGGCGGGGGAGCTAGGGTGGCGTCCGGCGGTGGAGGGAGGGAAACGACGGCGGAGGAGGATGCGCGCACCACGTGGGAAGCAAGGGGCCAGCTACGGCGGGAGGCGGGGGATCGGCGACCGGCGGGCGGCAGCTTGTGGCAGGGAGGGGAGGGCCGGCGGCGGTGCTGGGCGGTGGCTGGGAGGGGCGGTTTGACAGCGGTGCTGGGCGGCGAAGGAACGACGGGCTGGGACGCGTGGGTGCGGTGGTGCATGGGTGAGGTG
>LR738710.1:38428135-38452509 GCA_902687465.1 Secale cereale
GGCTGGGCTGCAGGGAGAGAGAGACGGGTGGGGCCGAGCTGCAGGGAGAGAGAGGGGGTGGGGCCGGGCTGCAGGGAGAGAGAGGGGTGAGAGAGATGGGTGGGGCCGGGCTGGGAGAGATAGTCCCACCTCTTTGCCATCAGCCAGCGGATGGAAAAGGCCCAACTCTTTGCCATCAGCCAGCTGAGGGCAAAGCCCCATCTCTTTGCCATCAGCCAGCCGATGGCAAAGAATCTTTGCCGTCTGCTGGCAGATGGCAAAGAGGTGCGGAAAGTGGGCCGTTACAGCACCGTCATCCACTGGGCCCACCCACCTCTTTGCCATCTGCCAGCGAATGGCAAAGATTATTTGCCATCGGCTGGCAGATGGCAAATAACTGGCTGATGGCAACCAGGTTCTTTGCCATCTGTCAGTTCTTTGCCATCTATTTTTTATAAGCAGATGGCAAAGACGTTCTTTGCCATCAGCTGGCAGATGGCAAAGAGCTGGCTGATGGCAAATTCCTATATTCCAGTAGTGAAGGTCCTTCTTCAGCTTTTCTATATTCGCTAAAGCAAGTGTCAGCTCATCTTTGACATTGGAAGCGGCGGTTTCTTGAAACTTCAGAGTATACTGGAGCTCGGCCACTTCAGAATTTTTCCGGTTTAAGTCAACCTGCCAAGAGGAGAGCATATCATATATTCATGAGACATTTTTTAGTAAAAGTCCCAAGCACATAACAAGTTATACACTTGGCACTTGGGGGCTAATGTGTATTTGCAGTTAAACAGACATTTTTTAGTAAAGTCCCAAGCATATAACAAGTTATACACTTGGCACTTGGGGGCTAATGTGACATTGTTTAGAAAAGATTACAAACTGAAGTCCCAGTTCATCCTAAAGGATTAAACCGGCCCTTGGGGGCTAAAATGGAGTAAAGACACGCTACAAGACTTATGCAGGAATAGAGTACAAGTTAAAGCAGAAAGTTACCTCATAACGCTCCTTCATCATGTTTACCAAACCGGCTTCATGATCACGGCTAGTGAACAACCGATTCAGATAACCGGAACGGAGTTCTTGGGCACTGAGCTGAGTGTAATTGGACAAGTCGGTACTCCACTTTCCTTTGTCCTTGCCAGAAATTTCATCCTTCGCAGTATGCTTGGACAAAGCGACAGGTTCACTAGGAGCAGTGAAGCCGATTCCTGTGATCTCCACTTCTTCAGTTGAAGCAGCCGTATGTTTAGCCGGGCTAACAGGAGCAGTGCTGGCTTGGACAGGATTGGCCGGATCAACATCACAATCCATTGGAGTACTCCCTTGATCAACAAAAGTTTCACAATCCATGGGAGGAGGATCATCATACAAAGTGTCAACGTTTGCTTCAGTAAGATCATGATCGTTTGCCGGTTCAAGAATCTCGTAATCACCTACCGGCTTATTCAGCTTGGCCTTTTTACTAGGCTTGGGTTTACTGCAAAAGTTAAAAGGGACGAAAAATAAGAAGAGTCAAGACAGAGATTAAACCGGCCAAATGAAAAAGCTTACCCAGGAATAGTCTTAAGGGGAGGAATCTGCGTGGCCGTTGATTCGCCAGAAGATGAATGAGGAGTTTCCTGATAATTCGAGTCAGACGGATTAAGAGTCTGTCGAATATGACCTGCTTTGGGATAAAGAGTATCTGGAGCGTATAAAACCTCTGAGCGACGCCTCCGGGCTGGTGTGTGTGGTAAACCGGTGGATTCAATGGCATGGCCACTGTGCCGCGTGGTGCGGCGAGCTTCATGTTGCCGTTTATTCAAAAGAAAGTTTGGGTCCAAGTAAGCGAAAGGGTGAGAAAACTGTACTTTCTGGCTTGCTCGACGAATTTTTGGTGTTGGCAGAGGCTCTGAACCGGAAGAAAGAGTAATTACCTCAACATCATCCGCTTTGCTGCCTTGAGCGTGTCCCTGGATACAGTCATTGTTAATAAAATGCAAGTAAAGAAAGTCAAAGAAGTCAAGAGATTCAGGTAGTACCTCAGAGGCCGGTTCATCATCCTCCGGGTTGGATTCAGACACGTCAGTGGTTTTCTTCTTAATGTTCTTCTTAATAGCTTCGGTTTTTTGGCGAGGCACCTTCACCGGTTTATCCTGGACCTTCCTCTTCCAGAAGGGGTCATTACCCTGTCGACGATCATGAAGTCATTCAGAAGGAGTATTAAAAATAGACGGGAAATAAGGCAAAAATAAGGTAGAGGAAAACTTTACCGATGGCGATTTGTTGAATTCACAGAAGGGAGCTAATCCGGTTTGACTGCAAGTTTCCACCGGTTCATTCAGTAGTTTCTTGACAGACTCGTTGATCTCATTTAATGATAGCACCGCTTCTGTATGCGCAGAGGATCTTTGGGGTTTCCAGTATACTCGCACATTAAAACAGAATGCCGGCTTAGCGGGAGAATACTACAAGAAATCCAGCAACAAACGAAGTCAACCCCTGTCAAGCCATTGTCAGTGAAGGCCCTGAGCTTTGAGAGCTGTGGAGCATACTTAGCTCGTTCCTGGGCACTTAGCTGTTGCGGAAAAGGATGGTTCTCCGAAAGCCGGTGGGAGAGATAACCTGACAAAGGATTCTCCTCTTCAGGAGAAGTATCTAGACAGTAGAACCAAGTCTGATTCCACTCTTTTGGATGGTTGTGGTGATTGGCGTGAGGAAAACTAACGTCCTTTCTCTTCTGGATAGACATCTCGCCGAGCTTAGTGTTTGGACCATTAGAAAATTCCGTGCGACGGTTTAGATGGAAGAAATCCCGGAATAACTCAACCGATGGCTCCTCTTGCAGATAAGCTTCACAAAAGACTTGGAAGTTGCAGATGTTGGATACATAGTTGGGCCCAATATCTTGGGGATGGAGTTGGAAATCAGCTAGCACATCACGGAAGAACTTTGACCTGGGGGGACTGAATCCCCGGGCTAAATGGTCAAGTAAAACAATAACTTCTCCCTCTTTTGGCTTTGGAGGACACTCTGATCCGGGGACTCTCCAGTGAAGGACATTTTTAGGGCCTAAAGTGCCAACTTCGGCCCGGTTTTGCAACTCTTCCTCGGTAATACGGGACTGGACCCAGTTGCAGGAGGGGAACTGTTTGGCTTGCTTTGCCATTCCGAACGAAAAGCTGAAAAATATAGTGAAGCACCGGTTTACGGTTTTGTGCAGAGTTAAACCGACTGTGTTTTTGAAGGCATTTACAAAACGGCGGTTTAGGCAGGGGCCTAATGGTATCTACCGATTTATTGTTTTTTGAGATAGCTAAACCGCCAACGAGAATATACAAGATGCAGATCTGAAGTTATGGAGAAACAAGTTTTGTACAAACAGTAATGAAGCTATGGATCTACAGCATGTTAGAAATTCAGAAATATTTAGTTTATATTCAACAGACGCAACAAGGGCTCTGACAGACGCAGTCTAAACTAGTACTATTGGGAAAGATAGAGGCGCAGTAAGGAAGCGGAGTTACTACTACGGCTATAAAACAGGAGGATCAGATCTGCACTAACTATCGGGCCATGGCGAAGAACAACGAAGAACAACGCCCTATCTATGAACCTTCAGGAGAAAACCCTAATGAGATCTGTATACATGATAAAGAAAGGACTTTCCGGAGCCAAAGAGTGCGGAGGCGCGCCGGCATTTTTTATGGTCTGACCAGGTTGATGCAGCACCCAAGCTTGACGAAGAACCAAGGGTCGACGATGGCGGCGGAGTTTGAGCACGAGCGGGCGCGAGGAAGAAGAAGAGGCAAAGGAGCAAGGGGGGAAAAGGAGATACACCTCTGCCCTATTTATAAGCCGCAAAATGAAACGACAGGCGCGGGAATCAAGGAGCTAGAAAAGTAGATATGGCAAGATACTATTGTCTCGATCTTCGGAGCTTTTAATGAGTAAAAGATAAAAACCAGGTACAAGTATTAAATGGGCAGATGACGTCACGGCGGTTTAATACAATCCGGGAAGATGACGTCACAGCAGTTTATGAAGCACTTGAAGCTGTGAAAGATGAAAATCTTTACAAGACATGGGAGATTGACATGAACATGTTCAAATCAATCTAGGACCTAATGTCAGGGATATTACTACTGGGTATAAATCGCCCAGGAGGGGCCGGTTTATGCCTATCAAGGTTATTTCTACTGAAACCCGGCGGAGCATGGAGCAAGATGCTTTGTACCAAAAAGACTTAGAGCCCAAGATGTGTTAGGGCCCATGATTTGTAAACCGCCATACGGCGTGTAACTTGTGATGTAAGATAGGAAAGATAGAGACCGAGCCGGACACGTTTATGAGCCGTCCTCAGGACTCTGTAAACCGGACCGGGCGTCACCTCGTGTATATAAAGGGACGACCCGGCGATGATTCAGGAAGAGAGAACAACAACTCGAGACATAGGCAAAGCGCATTCTCTCCCTGGTCATCGAAACCCTAGCAATATTACACCAAACTAGACGTAGGCTTTTACCTTCATCGAAGGGGCCGAACTAGTATAAAACCCTTGCGTCCTTGTCCGCTATAACCCCTTTAAGCTAACCCATAGCAATGGCCTCACGACTAAGTCCTTTTGCTAGGACATCTGCCGTGACAAAACCATGACAGGAACAGAAGGTTGCGGCGGTAGAATTAGGGTTTTCTCTGTTGCCTCGATGTTTTCAGGGTACATGGATATATATAGGAGGAAGGAGGGCACCGGGGGAGCCAAAGGGGGCCCACGATGGTGGGAGGCGCGCCTGCCCCCTGTGGGCGAGCCTTGGACCCTCGTGGCCACCTCTCTCGTTCCCTCACGTGTACTCCAATTCTTCTGAGTAGATAGAGTTCCAAAAATAACTCTCCCTAAGGTTTCATTCCGTTTGGACTCCGTTTGATATTCCTTTTGTGCGAAACACGGAAATATGCAAAAACAACAATTCGCACTAGGCCTTGGGTTAGCAGGTTAGTCCCAAAAATAATATAAAAGTGTATAATAAATCCCATTAAACATCCAAAACAGAATATATAATAGCATGGAACAATAAAAAAATTATAGATACATTGGAGCCGTATCAAGAGCCCCCCGGGCCACTCGGCCCATCTAGCCAAAAGGGGCCAGCTCACCCCCTCGTCCCCTTCCTCTGCTACAGGGTGGCAGGGGGTCATCCGCCCGAGCCCTGCATGGCATCCATCCACCGTCTCCTCCTCGACACAAATAGACCCCTCTCCCTCTTGCCAACACTAGCTCCTACTCCCTTTCCCCTTCACTTTTCTACATCTGAAGCGACACCCGAGCCCGACCGTTGCCTTGCCGTTGCCGATGCCGTGGCCCGAGACCACCCCACACCTTCGGGAGATGTTCTAGAGGACCGTAAGGATGCTTCATGCTTCATCACCAAGGGGTTCGTTGTCAAGTGGCACATCGCGTCGCCATCGTCCTCTTCCCTCGACTCTGACCGCGGGTCACCGCCATTGATTCGCCCATCACCGCCCCTCCGAACCTCCCCGCGCCAACCAAGTCACCAACAACCTCTGTTGTGAGCTACCGCCTCCCTCCCTTTGTTTTTCTCCTGCACGAATTGGATGTCGTAGCCATCATCCTGAGCTCCGGCTCCGCTGCCCGCCATGGCCGTTCCAAATCCCCCTAGACGCGCCCGCTCACTCCCGAGCGCACTCTCGCGTGCTCGCATGCTCAGTAGCCTGTAGCACCACTACGGCCGTCTTGCACGCTCGCCGTCGCAGCAGCCGACGCTCCGCTCCCTCACCCGCTCCACGCCCAGCCGCTCCCCCCCACACAACACGCACGCTCGTCCGCCCACCGCTGCCTCTGCTCTCCCCCACCTTGCCCTGCCTCTCTTCTGGCCGCCCATGCCAAGCCGCCCGCCATCGTGCGCCACCCACTCGTGTGGCCGCTGTTGTTGCTTGCCCGCAAAGCCGCCCGTGCGTACGCTCGTCGCCGCCGCTACCTCCCGCTCCCTGCACCACCGCTCCCTGCCGCTGGCCGGTGATGCGTACTACGCAACCTTCTTTTTGTAGACTCGTGTTGGGCCTCCAAGCACAGAGTTTTGTAGGACAATAGCAAATTTCCCTCAAGTGGATGACCTAAGGTTTATCAATCCGTGGGAGGCGTAGGATGAAGATGGTCTCTCTCAATCAACCCTGCAATCAAACACGAAGAATCTCTTGTGCCCCCAACACACCCAATACAATGGTAAATTATATAGGTGCACTAGTTCAACGAAGAGATGGTGATACAAGTGTAGTATGAATAGTAGATATAGGTTTTTGTAATCTCAAAATATTAAAACAGCAAGGTAACTAATAACAAAAGTGAGCAAAAATGGTATTGCAATGCTTGGAAACAAGGCCTAGGGTTCATACTTTCACTACTGCAAGTTCTCTTAACAATGATAACATAATTGGATCATATAACAATCGTTTAATATGCAACGAAGAATCACTCCAAAGTTTCTGTCGCGGAGAACATAAGATGAAATTGTTTGTAGGGTACGAAACTGTGATGGCCCGGCTTATTAGGGATGATAGACTACTCATATCAATAAGGAATTCCTTCTTTTCCAGGAGCCCATTCGGATAGAACTCCAAAGTTAAGCGTGCTCAGCTTGGAGTAGTTTCAGGATGTGTGACCGACCGGGAAGTTGCTCACGGGTGCGCACGAGTGAGGACAAAGTGCGCAGAAAAGACTAGTATTGATATGTGGGGCCAGCCTAGATCCCGCCAGGAGTAACGACCACCGGCGGGTGTGTCCGGGGCGTTACAAGTTGGTATCAGAGCCGACCCTTTCGGTTACACGGATGTTTGTGGACAGTTTGCAGTCATGTTGTGCATGACGTTTGTGACCCGTCGTGGCACACGGCATGGCACATGTGCTGTCCTGGAAGCATAGACGGTTGTGCCAAGAGGGAACGTTCCTATGGCCCAACGAGGACGTCGGTTCCTTTGAGTGAGGGTGTATGTGATGGCTTGGCTTATTAGGGATGATAGACTACTCATATCAATAAGGAATTCCTTCTTTTCCGGGAGCCCATTCGGATAGAACTCCAAAGTTAAGCGTGCTCAGCTTGGAGTAGTTTCAGGATGGGTGACCGACCGGGAAGTTGCTCACGGGTGCGCACGAGTGAGGACAAAGTGCGTAGAAAAGACTAGTATTGATATGTGGGGCCAGTCTAGATCCCGCCAGGAGTAACGACCACCGGCGGGTGTGTCCGGGGCGTTACAGAAACCACCTCAAAGTTATTCTTTCTGATCGATCCATTATGGCATTCCTATAAGTGTCACAAACAACCCTAGAGTTCGTATTAAAATAACACCATATGACACACATCAATCAGCCCTAATGTCACCTAGATACTCCAATGTCACCACAACTATCCGTGGGCTAATTATACGATATGCATCATGCAATTTTAGATTCATAATATTTAATCCAACACAAAGAACTTAAAAGAGTACCTCAATATTTCTATCGGAGAAAGGAATATGAAAACGCGTATCAACCCCTATGCATAGATTACCCCAATGTCACCGCGGGAATCCGCAAGTTGATAACCAAATTATACATCAAGTAAATCAATAGAACATCCCATTTTCACCACACATATCCCATCGCAAGACATACATCAAGTGTTCTCACATCCAAAGTATTCAATCCGGCATAACAAAACTTCAAAGGAAAAGATTCAACTCATCACAAGACGGTAGGGAGGGAGGAACACCATAAGATCCAACTATAATAACAAAGCTCGCGGTACATCAAGATCGTGCCAAATCAAGAACACGAGAGAGAGAGAGTGAGAGATAGAGATATCAAACACATGGCTACTGGTACATACCCTCAGCCCCGAGGGTGAAATACTCCCTTCTCGTCATGGAGACCGCCGGGATGATGAAGATGGCCTCCGTGATGATTTCCCCCTCCAGCAGGGTGTTGGAACGAGGCCCCGATTTTTTTTCGTTGCTACAGAGGCTTGCGACGGTGGAACTTCTGATCTAGGGTTCTTTTCGGTTTTTTTGGTACTTATAGGAATTTTTGGCGTCGGTCTCACGACAGGGGGGGTGCTTGAGGGGCCCACAAGCTGTAGGGGTGTGCCCCCTGGCATATGGCCTCCTTGTCCACTTCCTGGCCCAGTTCCGATGCTTCGGGGGTCTATTTTGGTCCATAAAAAACACCGTAAATGTTTAGCCCATTCTGAGAACTTTTATTTCTGCACAAAAAACGACACCACAGTAGTTTTGCTGAAAACAACGTTAGTTCGGGTTAGTTCTAATCAAATCTTACTAGAACCATATAAAATTGTTGTAAACATGGCATGAATACTTCATAAATTATAGATACGTTGGAGACGTATCAGCTGGCCGCGCCCATGGCCTCGTCCATAGCCGGCGACGCCCGAGCGCTCTCTCTGTATGTGTGTGTGTGTGTGTGTGTGTGTGTGGGGCGACCCCCTTGATTAATTAGAGGCTAACATATTAGAACTAACTCCCTCCTATTAGGCACTAACAACCGGGCCCTACTGCCTATTAAATTAAAATAACAAAAATGGTTTAGTTATAGTCAATGACAAGCGGGGCCCACTCTTACTGTTCAGTTTGACCCAGTCAACGTTGACTGCATTGCTGACTCAGCCCCCTGGCCCCATTGCCAGCCTCACTTGCAAGAGTGTGGGTACACTTTCGGGTACCGGTAGCATCTAGGTATTAAAATGATTTTCGAATTAAGATAAATATGTAATTCCATAAAATCAATAAAAATTTGAAAAATAATATAAAATAATTCGTAACTCGGATGAAAATATTTTATACATGAAAGTTGCTCAGAAAAACATGACAAATCCGAATACGCTATCCATCCGTCTGTCACATGCCCCTAGCATAGCAAACAAGGAACCGCCCCCCTCCGTTTCACCTGTCCAAAAATGCCAAACATCGGGAATACTTTCCCGGATGTTTTCCCCCTTCGCCAGTATCACCTAGTTCTACGTTAGGTCACACCTAGCACCGCTCATTGTGATGTCATGCATCGTCATGCATATGTTTGCTTTGTATTCATTGTTTCTTCCCCCTCTTCTCTCCGGTAGACTTCGAGACTGACTCCACTGCTGCCCTGATCGACCACGGTGTAGACGCCCCGTCCTTCTCTGCAGAGCTTCCAGGCAAGCCAACCCCCCTTGGTCATCCCGATATCACCTATTCTCTCCCTCTACTGCTTACATTAGATTAGTGTTACTGTTTCATTAGTTTGATCATATACTGCTGCATAGCCTGTTCTTGTTACCACTATTGGTACCTTTACCTGCATTCCTAAATGCTTAGTATAGGATGCTAGTTTACCATCAGTGGCCCTACATCCTTGTCTGTCTGCCATGCTATACTATCGGGCCATGATCACGCTGGGTGTTGATCACGTGTATATACTTACATACATATTATACTTGATACATGATGTGACTAAAGTCGGGTCGGCTCGTAGAGTACCCACGAGTGATTCACGGACTTGGGGCAGAAGGGCCAGGTGGTTCCATCCAGGTTGTGATGGGCGTGGGTTCTCGACGGCCCCCGAGTGATTCTTTATGGCGAAGCGACAAGGCAGGTTGCGACCACCCAGGAGAGAGGTGGGCCTGGCCCCTGATCGTTGTCCGCATTTATTTTATAATAACAGGCTTAACGAGTTTGGATATTTGAACTGAGTTGGGTCGTTGGCCTATACACACTAACTGCCACGTGGGACAAGATATGGGCAACCGACATCGTATTATTAACCGAAGCTTTCCAAACATCAGCGGCTGAGCGGTGCGCGCCGGGTTGGTCCGTGTAAATCAACTTCCTTTGTAATGGACGTTGCCTAGACTGCTCACCGTCCGCGTTTGCAACGTGCATGAGTGCAATGGGTGATGGGCCTAAGACCCCTAGGCGCTTAGGATTTAGACCCGTGTGCTGACCTCTCTGTTGGGCCTAGGTAGGGCTACGACGTGTTGATCTTTCGAGATCGAACATGACCCAGGAAAGTGTGCCCAGCCAGAGTGATCGAGCGTGTCAGGGAATGTGGTGCACCCCTGCAGGGAAGTAATCTATTCGAATAGCCGTGTCCACGATAACAGGACGACTCGGAGTTGTATTCCGACCTCAGACAACTAGAACCGGATACTTAATAAACACACCCAGATAAGTGACAGATACAACCCGGTGATCGCTCTCTCTCAGGGTGATGGAGAGAGGATCGTTAGGTAGGTTTATGCTATGCGTTGATACTTGTTACTACTGCTACTCTCTTCTACTGCTTCAAGATGGAGGCTGCCAGAAGCGTATTCTTTGATAAGACTAGCTTCTCTCCCTCTTATTATGGCATTCTGCAGTTCAGCCCACAGATACTACCCCTTTCATTGATACAGATACATCTGTAGTGTAGATCCCTGCTTTCGAATACTTTGGATGAGTACTCACGGTTGCTTTGCTCAGTCTTTCCCCCTTTTCGATTATTCTCGGATGATGCAACCAGATGGTGGAGCCCAGGAGCTAGATGCCACTGATAACCCACAAGCGTAGGGGATCACAACAATTTTTGAGGGTAAAGTATTCAACCCAAATTTATTGATTTGACACAAGGGGAGACAAAGAATACTCTCAAGTATTAGAAGTTGAGTTGTCAATTCAACCACACCTGGAAGACTTAGTATCTGCAGCAAAGTATTTAGTAGCAAAGTAATATGAAAGTAATGGTAACAGTGGCAAAGGTAGCGGTAGTGTTTTTTTAGTGATTGTAACAGTAGTAGCGGAAAATTAAATAAGCAACAAGCAATATGTGAAAAGCTCATAGGCATTGGATCGGTGATGGATAATTATGTCGGATGCGATTCCTCATGTAATAGTTATAACATAGGGTGACACAGAACTAGCTCCAGTTCATCAATGTAATGTAGGCATGTATTCTGAATATAGTCATACGTGCTTATGGGAAAGAACTTGCATTACATCTTTTGTCCTACCCTCCCGTGGCAGCGGGGTCCTAGTGGAAACTAAGGGATATTAAGGCTTCCTTTTAATAGAGTACCGGACCAAAGCATTAACACATAGTGAATACATGAACTCCTCAAACTACGGTCATCACTGGGAGTGGTCCCGACTATTGCCACTTCGGGGTTGCCGGATCATAACACATAGTAGGTGACTATTGACTTGCAAGATAGGATCAAGAACACACATATATTCATGAAAACATAATAGGTTCAGATCTGAAATCATGGCACTCGGGCCCTAGTGACAAGCATTAAGCATGGCAAAGTCATAGCAACATCAATCTTACAACATAGTGGATACTAGGGATCAAACCCTAACAAAACTAACTCGATTACATGGTAAATCTCATCCAACCCATCACCGTCCAGCAAGCCTACGATGGGATTACTCACGCACGACGGTGAGCATCATCGAATTGGTGATGCAGGAAGGTTGATGATGACGATGGCGATGATCTCCCCTCGTCGGAGCCCCGAACGGACTCCAGATCAGCCCTCCCGAGAGAGATTAGGGCTTGGCGATGGCTCCGTATCGTAAAACGCAATAAGTCCTTCTCTTTGATTTTTTTCTCACCGAAAGTGAATATATGGAGTCGGGGGAGATGTCAGTGGAGCAACAGGAGGCCCACGAGGCAGGGGGGGCGCGCCCCCACCCTCGTGGACAGGGTGTGGGCCCCTTGGTCTGGTTCTTTCCGCATATATTTTTTATATATTCCAAAATAAATCTCTGTTGAATTTCAGGTCATTCCGAGAACTTTTATTTCTGCACAAAAATAACACCATGGCAGTCTTGCTGAAAACAGTGTCAGACCGGGTTAGTTCCATTCAAATCATGCAAGTTAGAGTCCAAAACAAGGGCAAAAGTGTTTGGAAAAGTAGATACGTTGGAGACGTATCAACTCCCCCAAGCTTAAACCTTTGCTTGTCCTCAAGCAATTCAGTTGATAAACTGAAAGTGATAAAGAAAAACTTTGACAAACTCCGTTTGCTATTGTTGTTGTAAATATGCAAAGCCAACATTCAAGTTTTCAACAAAGATTATGAACTAACTACATTCACAATAACTTTCAGGTCTCATGTCTACTCATATCAATGGCATAATCAACTAGCGAGCAATAATAATAAACCTCGGATGACAACACTTTCTCAAAACAATCATAATATGATATAACAAGATGGTATCTCGCTAGCCCTTTCTGAGACCGCAAAACATAAATGCAGAGCACTTTTAAAGATCAAGGACTGACTAGACATTGTAATTAATGGTAAAAGAGATCCAGTCACAATCATATTTAATGCAAATTAATAGCAATACATGCAAATGACAGCGGTGCTCTCCAACTGGTGCTCTTTAATAAGAAGATGATGACTCAACATAAAAGTAAATAGGTAGGCCCTTCGCAGAGGGAAGCAGGGATTTGTAGAGGTGCCAGAGCTTGATTTTGAAATAGAGATTAATAATATTTTGAGCGGTATACTTTCATTGGCAACATAACAACCAAGATATCTCTATATCTTCCATGCTACACACATTATAGGTGGTTCCCAAACAGAATGGTAAAGTGTATACTCCCCCAACCACCAACAAGCACACTCCACTGCTACCCCTAAACAATGGGTACCGTCCAAACTAGCAACAACCCTGGGGAGTTTTGTTTAATTATTGTGATTTGAGCATGGGACTCGGCATCCCGGTTACCAGCCATTTTCTCATGAATGATGAGCGGAGTCCACTCATCATGAGAATAACCCACCTAGCATGGAAGATATAGACAACCCTAGTTGATACATGAGCTGTTCAAGCATACAAAACATAATTTCATTTGAAGGTTTAGAGTTTGGCACATACAAGTTTACTTGGAACGGCACGTAGATACCACATATAGGAAGGTATGGTGGACTCATATGGAATAACTTTGGAGTTTATGGAAGTGGATGCACAAGCAGTATTCCCGCTTAGTACAAGTGAAGGCTAGAAAGAGAGTAGGAAGCGACCAGCTAGAGAGCGACAACAGTCATGAACATGTATTAAAATTAATCAACAATGAATGCAAGCATGAGTAGGATATAAATCACCATGAACATAAATATCGTGGAGGCTATGTTGATTTTGTTTCAACTACATGCATGAACATGTGCCAAGTCAAACCACTTGAATCATTCAAAGGAGGATACCGCCCCAGCATACCACATCACAACCACTTTAATACCATGTTGGCACGCAAGGTAAACCATTATGGGCTCTTAGCTAATTAAGCATGGCATGAGCAGCTATGATCTCTAATTGTCATTGCAAGCATGTTTCATTCATAACAAGTCGAATCAGGAATGATGAACTATCATATTTACGAAAACAAGAGAGGTCGAGTTCATACCAGCTTTTCTCATCTCAATCAATTCATCATATATCGCCATTATTGCCTTTCACTCGCACGACCGAACGGTGTGGATAATAATAATAGTGCACATGCATTGGACTAAGCTGGAATCTGCAAGCATTTAATACAAGAGATAAGACAAAGTAAAATGCCTCATGGTTAAATCAACAGTAAAGCATATGAGAGCCACTAAGAATTTTCATGATGGTCTTTCCCTCTTGACCCCCAAAGAAAAGAAAAGAAACTATTTACACCGGAAAGCTCCCAACAAGCAAAAGAAGAACGAGAAATATTTTTGGGTTTTCTTTTAATTACTACTACTACAAGCATGGAAAGTAAACTAGCTAAAAAGCTACAACTATTTTTTTTGTTTTTCTTAAGGTTTTTCTAACATACAAGAAAAAGACTAAGAAAAGAAATGAAACTAGCATGGATAGTACAATGAAAAGGTGTGAGCATCAACTACTAGAATAAGAGTGTGAAGATGAATGTAATGTCGGTGAGAAATACGTACTCCCCCAAGCTTAGGCTTTTGGCCTGAGTTGGTCTATGGCCACGGATCAAAGCTACTCTCTCCGGTGCACGGAGGAGCATCCTCTGGGTGCCACTGGTTGGCAATCTCATCCGGATCCCACCGATAAAAAGACTGCCGGTAAGGGTCAAGTGGTGGTTCCGGCTCCGGCTCTGAAACTTGTGCCTGGCTCCAGTACGCATATACGGCATCCGGCAAAACGAGGTACGTGCCTGAAAATCGATCAAACAAAGATGGTGCAGGCAAGGTAATAATCTCACAATGTTTTTCATCAAACCTCAATTTATACTTAAGCAACTTCTTCTTGTCTTTAACAATAAAATCATGTGCTATCATACTCTTATAATCTAGAAAAGCCGGGGCCAACCACTTTTCTTCCTTCTCATGATGCCTAATAGGTATTCTAAAGTGTTCAGCAAGGCGTGAAGCAAAGATGCCTCCAAAGATGGGACCCTTTGTACGGTTCAGACTTAATCGTTTAGCAACAACATCACCCAAGCTAAAAGTTGTGTCTTGAAACAAAGCATGGCGCAAAATGACAATATTATGGGCACTAAGATTCCCAGTGTTCCTGCGACCAATTAAGCATCTACTAGCAAATATCACAAAATATCATAGAACAGGAAAATGTATACTAGTAATTCTTGCCCCCGAAACTTGCCTCGTTTCCTCTACAGCTATCATATCGATAAACCCCTTAACATCTTTACGATGTGGTTCCTCAAGACTACCAGCAAAGGGTATCTTACATACTTGATAGAATTCATAGAACGACATCTCCTTAACCTCATCATATAAATGAAACTCAACTGAAGGTGGTGATTTCTTAGCATGAAAATGAAAATATTGCGTGAAAATATTAGTGAGTAAGAGACACTGTTCATGCTGGTCATGGAGGAAGTCGGTGATGCCTGCATTCTCCACCAAATAATAAAAGTCTTTATAAATCCCGTCGGCTTCCATAAACTCATTGCAAGGCCATTCACAAGGCCGTACTTCCGCAGTGCGAGGAAGATTGTATTTGGGCTTCTTATTCTCTTCCTTCTGGTTATCCTTTGAGCTTTGACTAGAAGAGCCTCTCAACAATCTCCTCATCATTTTCTTCCTCTAAAAATTTCTGAAATTTTTAGTCACTCAAAATAAAATTTAACCAAACTCAACACGATTGATAGCAACTACTCACACAAGTGCCTAGAGACTACATCATGCATTAGAATTACTTAGAACCACATAAATTTGACATGCAAGCTCAAGAACAGGGTCACCTAAGCAGCAAAAAATTTCAATAAATAAAGCACTAGAACAAAAACTAATTGGACCATTGGAGGAGTCACATACCGAAGAACAATCTCCCAAACAGTTTTGTGAATGGAGCTTTAAGCAAGGAGATCGAAAATGGCAGCAAGATGAGCTAGAATTCGTGCTTGAGCTGGATAGTGATTTTTTCGGAGGAAGAAGGAGTGTGTGGGTGCTGGAATAAGTGGAGGGGCACGTGGGGCCCACGAGGCAGGGGGCGCGCCCAGGGGGTGGGCGCGCCCTGCACCCTCGTGGCCAGGTGTTGGCTCCCCCTGCTGTGTTCTCAATGCCAAATATTCTCAAATATTCTAGAAAAAAAATCATATTTCATTTTCGGGGCATTCGGAGAACTTTTATTTTCGGGGTATTTTTTTTATTGTACGGATAACTCTGAAAACAGACAGAAAATACTATTTTTGCTTTATTTAATCTAATTAACAGAAAGTAAAAGGAGGATACATAAGGTTGTGCTTTCTAACTTCAACCATTTCATGCTCATCGAAAGGAATCCATTAACAAGGTTGATCAGGTCTTGTTAATAAACTCTTTCCGAATAACATGAAACCGGTGAATGTTCGAATAACACTTGGTTACCTCAATGGGGATACGTATGTCCCCAATAATAAGAACATCAAATTTCTTCTTGACAGTAGGAAGAGGAAATTCAAAACCTCCAATAGTAATCGTTGATTTTTTCCAATAGAATTGATACTGTGGACCTGAGGTTGTTTCCTCGGAAAATGTACCGTATGCTCATTGCTGTTAACATGAAAAGTGACATTGCCTTTGTTGCTATCAATAACAGCCCCCGCAATATTCAAAAAGGGTCTACCAAGGATAGTAGACATACTATCGTCCTCGGGAATATCAAGGATAACAAAGTCTGTTAAAATAGTAACATTTGCAGCCACAACAGGCACATCCTCACAAATACCGACAGGTATAGCAGTTGATTTATCGGCCATTTGCAAAGATATTTCAGTAGGTGTCAACTTATTCAAGTCAAGTCTACGATATAAAGAGGGAGACATAACACTAACACCGGCTCCAAGATCACATAAAGCAGTTTTAACATTGTTTCTTTCGATGGAGCAAGGTATAGTAGGTACTCCTGGATCTCCTAGTTTCTTTGGTATTCCACCTTTAAACGTGTAATTTGCAAGCATGGTGGAAATTTCAACTTCAGGTATCTTTCTTTTATTTGTAATAATATCTTTCATATACTTAGCATAAGGATTTGTTTTAAGCATATCAGTCAAACACATACGCAAAAAGATAGGTCTAATCATTTCAGCAAAGCGCTCAAAATCCTCATCATCTTTTTCTTGGATGGTTTAGGAGGAAAAGGCATGGGTTTCTGAACCCATGGTTCTCTTTCCTTACTGTCAGGGATATGGTTAATAGGTATAAACCGGATATTGTAAACCGGCTAAACTATATCGTACTTGATTTATTATTAGTAGAGATTACGGCCCATGAGATTTCAAAGCCCATGTATAGAAATACGGTTTGTGAACCGCCAAAGAGATGTAACTTGAGAGATAAGAAAGGAAGAGCAGAGACCGAGGCGGACACGATTATGAGCCGGCCTCGGGATTCTGTAAACCGGACCAGGCGTCACCTCTATATAAAGGGACGACCCGGCACCGGTTCAAGGACAAGCAACAATCAATCCGTCGAGACGCAGGCAAGCGATTCTGCTCCCTGTAATCCGACGCCCAAGCAATACCAAAACCAACTAGACGTAGGCTTTTACCTTCTTGAAGGGGCCGAACTAGTATAAAACCCTTTGTGTCCTTTGTGTGCCATGAACCCTTTCAAGCTAACCCGTGCGATGGTTCCATCATCAAGTCCGTTAAACCGGACATCTGCCGTGTTAATTCCACGACAGTTGGCGCCCACCGTGGGGCCTGCGCACGATGGTTTCGAGTTCTTGGAAGGCGGCCTAAAGGGGTTAAAGGGCTACGCAGTCGGCCGGATGACCAAGAGTCGTCGCGGCCGGATCTACATCGACGACGCAGGTTGGGGACCGGAGGCCGATTCGATTGAATACGGGTACCGGGTCCCCTTCGGCAGCATCCAAGTCTTCATCGGCAAAATCGGTGGACCGGGACCTGAGCCGGACACCTTCCCCAACATCGTCGAGCCGGCTCAGCGTGCGAGATCGACCCGGATTCAACCTGCCATGAAGCATGTGTTTGTTGGAACGATTCACGGAGGACAAGCTGAGGACGGGTCGGAATCTGATGGTGCAACCGTCGTCTATTCAGATGACGAATCTTCATCCGGGGAAACTGAATCCCTGTATCAGTTGCGGGACGGCCGGTCTGAGGGTGAGTCCGACGGAAACAGTATTCCGGGCTCCTCCGACCCGCCAAACCGGGTGGCGGTCTTCATGGCCGGTTCACAACCCTCGACGAACGGAACAACAGCGGAGGCTGGCGCAGGTGGAAGCGGTTCAAATCCCTCCGTGACTGCGGTTCTATCCACCTTGATGGAGGAGTTTGCAGCTAAGGCAGTAGAGGTCGTAGCTCCAGCAGACAAGGCGCAACATGATGCATTGCTTCTTCAGTTGAAGGCCCGGATCGATCAGTTAAAGGAGGACTTAAAGGCAGAAGGAGAGATGCTGGCCATAAGGCAAGCGGAGTTGGATGAACAAGCTTTTCACTTAAGGATGGAACAGGCTTCCATGGAGGGGGTAAGAGGACGAAAATATCGATCCCGCCTGCCGCCGGGTTACGAATCTGCGAATTTGTTCAGAACACCGGGGGCGGGGGCCAGTAACAATCCAGCCTTAAACCAGAGAAGCCCACCGGCTCGAGAGGAACCGGTTCGGCAACCCGCCGCAGAGCGGGAGCGACGGATTACATCGGCGCCTTATGTTCCGGTCCCCCCAGGGCACTATTCGAACCTAGTGGATAATATCGCTGCAGCGGCAGCACGATTGGCCGCTTTACCGGTGGAAGAAACATCCCTTGTAGCGATAGAGGCGCGCAGGGCCCAGAGGTTACTCAACACGGCGTTAATACAGCAGCAAGCGTACTCTCACAGCAGGGAAAGGTTGCATTCAACACCACGTCCCAACCGAAGTTATTCTAGACATTGGGAGGAGCCCGAAGTATCTAGCAGCGAACGGAGGAGACATCAGCACAGGCAAGATAATCCGGCAAGGGCAGAGATGCCGGCCCCGGATCGAAACCGGCCTAGATCGGAGGCCAGGGAGGAGATCCGACAGTCGACGCCGGTTCACACCGGCACTACGGGGACAGGAGCAACAGCGAGCGGTTTTGGGATACAGTGTCTTGTCCCGGCCCTGCGGAGCGTTAAGCTGCCCAAGGATTTCAAAGGACCTCGCAAAGTGCCCAATTACACAGCCGATTTACCGCCCGAGGCTTGGGTGGAAAGCTACGAGATGGCTATGGAGATGTTGGACGTGGATGAATCGGCTTGTGCCAAATATTTCACTATGATGCTTGAAGGAACGGCCCGGACTTGGCTAAAGGGACTTCCTCCGAATTACATCGGATCATGGGGGGAGCTGCGTAGTCAGTTCATCAAAAATTTCAAAGATACATGCAAGCAACCTATGTCGGTGATAGATTTAGCAGCATGTGTGCAGGGAGAGCAGGAGTCTACAGCAGCTTGGGTACGCAGAGTGGCAGAGATCTTGCACTCCTCAAACGGTATTAATCCAAGTACCGCAATTGTAACCTTGGAGAACAATTGCCGGTTTGAATCTTTGAAATTAAAACTCGGACGGCTCAAACGAGAGTGCAATGACATGGGGACTTTAATGAGTGCCTTGGTGAAGTACGGAGACTCAGATAATACCAAGTATCCGGAGCCAGAAGGAGATAAAGCGGGAAAGGCCAGCAAGACTGGTAAACCGGCTTCAGCCAGTCCGATCACTTCAGGTGTGTTGGGCAAACGGAAACCGGAAGGCAGCTCTGATTTTGTGGCTAATACACAGGTTCAAGGCGGTTTTCAGGGAAATCAGCGGGGTCCCGCTCGCCAAGCCGGTGGAGGAAATCCGGGTTGGGAGCAGGATTTGGATCAACCCTGCATAAAGCATAGCGGGAATAAGGGGCCTGCACAGCACACTGCAAGAGAATGTCTGAACCCCACGATAGCAGGGAACGGCCGTTTTAATCCTCATAGCCGGCCCCCGAATGCCGGTTTAGGGCCCGGGTTTTATGGCCCGGGTTACCAAGGGAACAATTTCGGTTCAGGATATAGGGGCAACAGCGGTTATCAAGGGAACAACGACGGTTATCAATCCCGGCCAGGCGGCCCAGGCGGTCAAGGAAACTATAATGGTCAAGGAAGCCAATCACATTATCAAGGTGGTTATCAGAATCAGGGAAATCAGCCGTATCATCAAGGTGGTTACAACAATCAGAATAATCAGCAGCAGGGCCAAGGGAGTCACAATAACCAAGGAAATCAGCAGCAGCAGCGTCCACAGCAACAACAGCAATCCGGGTACCAGAGTAATCCAAAGGAGTTGAGCAGCAGCCAATATCATGTTTTCACCACAAGTCTATGCAAAAGAGACCAGAAGGTTTTAAAGAGGACTGTTAATGCGGTAGAACCGGCGACACCGCAGTTTCTACGATGGTCAGAGCAGCCCATTGTTTGGAGCAGGGAGGACCACCCGTGACGGGTAGATAATCCGGGACATTTAGCCTTGGTAGTGGCACCTCAGGTGGGAGGATACCGGTTCACTAAAGTCCTCATGGATGGAGGTAGCAGTATCAATATATTATATTACGAGACTTTCCGTCATATGGGTCTGACAGATAAACAGTTAAGGACATCAAACACAGTGTTTCACGGGGTGGTCCCAGGTAAGTCAGCTTATCCAGTTGGTAAGATTGACTTAGAAGTTACCTTTGGGGATGAGCATGATTCTAGATCGGAGATGATCACCTTTGAAGTTGTAAAAATCAAAAGTCCGTATCATGCTTTGTTCGGAAGGACGGTTTATGCTAAATTTATGGCTAGGCCATGTTATGTTTATCTGCAGCTCAAGATGCCGGGTCATAAAGGCACGATTACGGTGCACGGCAGTCGTAAGATAGCAGTGGAATGTGAAGAAGGTGATGCAGCTTATGCAGAAGCGGTATGTTCTGCAGAAGAGTTAAAATTTTATAAAGATAATGTTGATCCGGCGGATATGACTCCGCTGAAGAAGCCAACCACTGAGCATGATCCGGCTTTGAAGTTCAAATCAGCGGAAGAGACTAAGCAGGTCGATTTTGTGCCCGGAGATTCATCTAAGCAGTTCACCATCAGTGCTAACTTGGATCCTAAATAGGAAAGCGCGCTCATCGAGTTCATCCGTGAGAACCGGGATATCTTTGCATGGAAGCCCTCTGACATGCCTGGTATACCGAGGGAACTCGCTGAGCACAAGTTAAATATTGATCCGAAGTTTAAACCGGTAAAGCAGTATCTGCGCCGCTTCAACGAAGAGAGGCACAAGGCTATAGGAGAAGAAGTGGCTAAGCTTTTGGCGGCAGGGTTCATAGTGGAAGTGTTTCATCCGGAATGGTTGGCCAACCCGGTGCTAGTTCTAAAGAAGAATGGGAAGTGGAGGATGTGCGTGGACTACACAGACCTCAATAAAGCTTGCCCAACTGATCCTTTTGCTCTACCTCGCATTGATCAGATTATTGATGCTACAGCAGGGTGTGAGCGGCTGAGTTTCCTGGATGCGTACTCAGGCTATCACCAGATCAAAATGGCAGTTGAAGACCAAGAGAAGACGGCATTCATAACCCCTTTTGGTGCTTTTTGCTATGTGTCTATGCCCTTTGGGCTCAAGTGTGCGCAGGCGACTTATCAGCGTTGTGTTCAGAATTGCTTGAAAGGGCAGATAGGAAGGAACGTACATGCTTACGTGGATGACATTGTGGTTAAGTCCAAGGAGGAGAGGACAATGATAGAAGATCTCAGAGAAACCTTTGATAATCTTCGGGCTTACAAGATGATGCTCAATCCGGAGAAATGAGCTTTTGGTGTCCCGGCCGGTAAGCTTTTGGGATTCCTGGTCTCAAACCGGGGAATAGAAGCGAATCCGGAGAAGATCAAGGCCATCACATCTTTGACAAAACCGGCTTGCATTAATGATGTTCAGCGCATAGCTGGACGGATCACGGCTCTGAGCCGGTTCATCAGTCGCTTAGGAGAAAAGGCGATCCCGCTTTATCAAATGTTGAAGAAAACGGACCGGTTCATCTAGAGTGAGGAAGCGAATACAGCGTTTGAGAATCTGAAACAGCAACTAGCGAAGCCGCCGGTTTTAGCCGCCCCTATTGACAAGGAGCCTTTGCTACTATATGTTGCTGCAAACACACGGGCAGTTAGCGTTGCAATTGTGGTTGAGTGCAAGGAAGCAGGGAAAGAACATCCGGTTCAGCGTCCGGTTTACTATGTGAGTGAGGTACTCATCGAGTCCAAGCAAAGATACCCTCATTGGCAGAAATTGGTATATGGGGTGTTCATGGCGAACCGGAAGTTGAAGCATTATTTCCAAGGGCATCCGATAACGGTGGTTAGCTCGGCTCCGTTGGGAGATATAATCCAGAATAGAGAAGCAACAGGCAGAATAGCCAAGTGGGCCACTGAGCTCAGTCCACATGAATTGAAATATGTACCACGTACTGCTATCAAGTCTCAGGCACTGGTGGACTTCATCAACGACTGGACAGAATTGCAGACCCCGGAGGAAAAGCCGGATCTCACTTATTGGACGATTCACTTCGACGGTTCGAAACAGTTGGAAGGCTCAGGGGCCGGAGTGGTGTTAACTTCCCCCAGAGGTGATAAATTTTGTTATGTCCTCTGGTTGTTATTTCCTTGTACTAATAATGCAGCGGAATATGAAGCGCTACTTCATGGTTTGCGGTTGGCAAAGGAGATGAATTTAAGCCGGGTTAAGTGCTTGGGCGATTCAGACCTGGTGGCACAGCAAGTTTCGGGCAAGTGGGATTCAAGGGATCCCCTCATGGCGGCTTATCGGCGAGAGGTTGAAGCGGTGGCAGGTTACTTCAAAGGGTATCAGGTGGAACACATAGACCGGCGGAAGAACGAAGCAGCTGACGCTTTAAGCCGGCTAGGGTCGCAACGTAAACCGGTACCACCGAACACCTTTTTGGATGAGTTGCACAATCCTTCGGTTCAAGTACCTTCAGAGGACGATCTGGCTGTTCCGGACCCAGAGGCACAGTTGGTTGCGGCAACCCATGTTATTCCGGATTGGACGATACCTTATTTGGTATATTTAAGCCGGGGAGAATTGCCAGAGGACGAAGGTGAAGCACGGCAGATAATCCGGCGTTCCAAGTCTATGACAATTGCCAATGGGGAGCTGCATCATCGTAGCACCTCTGGAGTATTTCAACGGTGTGTTTCAGCTGAGGAAGGTAGTGAGATTCTAAGGGAGATTCATGAAGGGGATTGCGGTCATCACGCCGGATCAAAATCCTTAGTGGCTAAAGCTTTCCGACATGGCTTTTATTGGTTAACCGCACATGCAGATGCGGCAGACCTGGTCCGCAAGTGTGATGCTTGTCAGAAATTCTCAAGACGTGCCCTTGTTCCGGCACAAGAACTCCGGATGATACCAATAACTTGGCCTTTTTCAACTTGGGGGCTTGACATGGTTGGTCCTTTCAAGAGATCCCAAGATCAAAAAACTCATCTACTAGTGGCAGTAGACAAGTTTACAAAGTGGGTTGAAGCGGAACCTATAAGCAAGTGTGATGCGGCAACGGCGGTTAAGTTCATCAAAAAAGTAATATTCCGGTTTGGTTTTCCACACAGCATCATCACCGATAACGGTACCAATTTATCTCAGGGTGAGATGGAAGAATTCTGTCAACGAGAGCATATTCGTTTGGATGTATCTTCTGTGGCTCACCCCCAATCCAATGGTCAAGCAGAAAGGACAAATCAGGAGATTTTGCGTGGAATCAAGCCCCGGCTTATGACACCTCTGCAGAGAACCCCAGGGTGTTGGGTGGAAGAATTACCCTCTGTCCTTTGGAGCATTAACACTACACCAAACCGGTCTACAGGTTATACACCTTTCTTCATGGTTTACGGGGCAGAAGCAGTTCTTCCAAGTGACATACGCCATGATTCCCCAAGGGTGGCGGCCTATGTAGAAGCTATCAACGAAGAGTCAAGACAGGATAGTTTGGATCGGTTGGATGAAGAGCGTGACATAGCTGCAGCACGGTCAGCGATTTATCAGCAAGACCTGCGCAGATATCACAGCCGCCGGATCAGAACCAGGACATTCCAGGAGGGTGACTTGGTACTCCGGCTTATCCAAGATCAAACAAACATGCACAAGCTATCTCCGCCATGGGAAGGGCCCTTTGTGATCAGCAAAAATTTACACAACGGGTCATACTATTTGGTGGACATTCGAGAGCACAAAGATTCACGGACATCAGAAGAGGAGACGAAAAGGCCATGGAACATAGCTCATCTACGGCCGTATTATACTTGAGCCATAGGCTCCCATGTATCCTATGTATATATTATGAATAATGAATAAACCGGCACCCTCGGTAATCCGGGGGCTCAGCCCTTTTTCCACATACATCAAAATTGCGGCAAATGTCCATATCAGTTTGTTATCAAAGAAACATATTTCAATATTAGCTGGTTTTTAGAAACTAATCTTTTGCAGGGTATGTGAAGGAGCGGTAAAACTCACAGGAACAAAAGATCACGTCCGGTTCAGGAAGAGGAAAGCCCTGTATAAAGAAAAAGGAAAAAGAGGAACAATAGAGGCCCCTGAGGACAGTGGTTCGCCCACATACCCCTTGAATGGCTATGTTATGAATTTTTGGGTTCCCTGAACAGTGGTATCGCCCACGTTCAAATGATGACCCGGCCCCTGAGGACAGTGGTTCGCCCACACACCCCTTGAATGGCTATGTTATGAATTTTTGGGTTCCCTGAACAGTGGTATCGCCCACGTTCAAATGATGACCCGGCCCCTGAGGACAGTGGTTCGCCCACACACCCCTTGAATGGCTATGTTATGAATTTTTGGGCTCCCTGAACAGTGGTATCGCCCACGTTCAAATGATGACCCGGCTCCCTGAACAGTTTTTGAGCCTGGCAGCT
>LR738710.1:38452555-38552092 GCA_902687465.1 Secale cereale
GCCCACACACCCCTTGAATGGCTATGTTATGAATTTTTGGGTTCCCTGAACAGTGGTATCGCCCACGTTCAAATGATGACCCGGCCCCTGAGGACAGTGGTTCGCCCACACACCCCTTGAATGGCTATGTTATGAATTTTTGGGCTCCCTGAACAGTGGTATCGCCCACGTTCAAATGATGACCCGGCTCTCTGAACAGTTTTTTTTGAGCCTGGCAGCTCTTTGAAAAAGCCTCGATTGCATGGTTTGGTTTACAATAATTATGTGTTTCTTGATGATTTCTGTGTTTCATAACCTTTCTAACCAAGGGGAACAGCTCTAGAAGTTGACCGTATATCTAGTGTTATAAGTTTGGATCATGAATACCAGAGAAAGTTAAACCGGCGTTCATCGTAACCCGGTTCGACTTCATGATGAGCTGACAATTGGCAGCACGAGGTCAGATACAAGTTACAAATTGCTGAACCAAGAAAAGAGAAATTCATGGACAAGTTAAGACTGAAGAGTTTCAAGGGCTTATTAGAATAAATGAAGGATGATTAAGGTAATTTTAAAACATCTTGCCGGTTTAAGATATTTTGGCTACATGCAATTAAGGTATCACAGTTATTTATCAAAGATATGCTTGTTTATTATACCAAGAGAGCAAGTTAATCCGTCCAGTGGTCAAACCACTAGGACATATTTTTCATCTTTTTTATGGACAGGGCAAGAAATCCGCATCAATCAACAAGTCAGCGAAAGAGTACTTTATAAAGACCAAAAGCCGGATCACAGTGCATTAAATTTCAGCTAAAGCCTATTACAAGGCATGAAAGCCAAATAGTTGGAAGCATTGTTTATGGAATAGCAATTGTGATTACAGCAATAACACTTAAGATTCCGTTCCTCCCTGCCGAGATGATTGGCCACCATCTGGTTCCGGAACATCTTCCTCCTCGTGAAGCGGCGGGAAATCTGGTGCACGCCAATCAATCTTGGCCAAGGCACGGAAATACACTTCATCGTTGATCAACTCAGCAGGATCAATATCAGGAGCAAAAGTGTGAGGACGAACCGGCGGAGTTAAATTTGCAACATCGTAAACCGGTCGTTCCACACACTCGTTTTGCAGGTCATATGCTGGGTGGTATCGAGACAAATCAGTTTCCACCGCAATCTTGCTAGAAAGTGGACGCATTTCCTTTGTCAGAGCGTACAGATCTCTTTCACCAAATGCTGAACCGTCTTCCTTGGTGTCAGGAAACCCGGTTAACACTTCTGCCGGATCAATGTCTGGAACCCAAGCTTTAGCCCTTGTCAGGGCCAGAAGAGCACCTCCTCGGGCAGCCGATTTCTTCACCTCTTCAAGACGAGTTGGCAGAATTGACAAGCTGTTCAAAGTAGCCTTGACGGTTGAAGGAGCCGGTTTACCAAAGGAGGTAGCGCTGATAATCCTTTGCGCTCCAGAGTATAGTTGCTCCACCAAAGTATAGCAGGCCTTCAGTTTCTTCCGTACATCATCCCCAAGATGGGAGACACGGCGTCCTACATGCAACAAGAAAAGTTAAACCGATACAAATCACAGATTGCAAAGATAACAGACAAGAATTCAGATTATGTTTACCAAAGATAGCAGAGGTCATCAAATCAATCAGGCATTTTAACCCGGTCAATTCTTCAGTAACCGGGTTAAGTGCTCCTTCGGCATCCTGAATACGTTTTTCAAGATCCTTCTTCTGGACTTCAAAAGCAGTCCGTTCTTCATCAAAGAACTTCTTCAAGTCTTCGGCAGTTTTTAAACTGACTTGAAGTTCTTTCTTCGCCTTTGAAGCGGCTGCCTCAGTCTCTATAAGCCGGCTTCGAAGCTCACTGTTTTCCACAGCATTCCGGTTCAGCTCAGCCTGTAGACAAAAGTTCAAAGGTAAGATTAGAAATTACAAGTCTCAAGCACACAACCAAGTTGTATACTTGACACTTGGGGGCTAATGGCAGTTGAAGCAATGCATCAGAGATAATTTTTACAAGTCTCAAGCACACAACCAAGTTGTATACTTGACACTTGGGGGCTAATGGCAGTTGAAGTAAAGCATCAGAGACAATTTTTACAAGTATCAACTACATAACCAAGTTATCTATTTGATACTTGGGGGCTAATGTATGGATCAGCAGTTAAAAACTACAAAGTTCCGGATTACCTTCAATTAAGAAGATAAACCGGAACTTGGGGGCTGTTAGAAGATAAAGATGCGTCAAAACAAAACAAAGTCAGAACAGGAAAACTTACTTCGTATTTCTCTCTCATCATGTTTACTAAGCTGGCTTCATAGTCCCGGCTACTGTGGAGCCGGCTCAAATATCCGGAATAAATGTCTTGAGCACTCATACTCGAAAGACTGGATATGTCTGTACTCCACTTCCCCTTTTCCTGAGTTACTTTCTCCGCTTTAGCAGTGTGCTTTGCTAAAACGGTGGGTTTGGCTGGCGCAACATAAGCAGCGCCAGTAACCACAACGTCAGGGGAAGTGGGTGCATTGGGAGGTGTAACTTCAGCTTGAGCCGGATCAGGAGACCCCGGGTTAACTTGAGGAGAGCTAACCCGGGCCGGACTTGGTGGATCTTGGGCAGCATCAGTAGCAGGAGTATCAAGAACAGGTTCTTGAACCGGAGTGACAGGAATACCTTTAGGAGGGATAGCTGTTGACGGCTCAATTGCTGGTTCATCAGTAGAAGGATCAGCAACAGGCTTCTTACCCTTAGCTCTTTTGCTGGGTTTCGGTTTGCTGGAAAAACAAGCAAAGATAAGTCAGCATTATAAAGAAAAAAGAAGATTATAAACCGGAAGAAGTAAAGAGAATTACCCTGGGACAGTCTTCAAAGGCGGAAGCTGTGTAGCGGTTGATTCGCCAGATGAAGACAGTGGAGTTTCCTGATAATCAGGATCAGTCGGTTTAAGTGGTTTTCTGATAAGACCGGCCTTGGGGTGAAGAAGAGTTGGAGAGAGCATCACCTCAGGGCGGCGTTTTCGAGCCGGCGTTAACGAAATTCCAGAGGACTCTACTGCCAAGCCGCTATGGCGAGTGGTCCGGCGCAAGGCTTCGTGCTGTTGTTTCTTCAAAGTAAAATTGGGATCCAACTTAGCATAAGGATGAGAAAATTGATACTTTCTAACAGTCCGACGGCTCTTTTGAGGAGGGGGTTCTGAATCGGAAGAAATAAGGGTTACCTCAATCTCCGCCGGGTTATCACCTTCGAGTGGATCCTGTGAAAAGGGCATCATTAGAGATATGAACAAGTATATAAAGATAAAATGTAAACCGGAGTAAGGCGTACCTCGGAGTCCGGATCATCATCCTCAGAAGGAGAACCGGCGTCAACGGCAGCTTTCCTTTTCTTATTTGCAGGAGTTTTTCGGCGAGTTTGCCTTGCAGGTTTTTCCTGAGGTTTCCTCCTCCAGAAAGGATCGTCAGCCTAAGTTAAAAAGGGAAGGCAAGTAAAAGACGGTTCAAAAAGGACGGTTTATAAAGTACAAGTTAAAGACACTTACCTCAGGCAGCTTATTTTTCTTGAAGTATGGGGCCAAGCCAACTCTAGTGCAGTCTGTTAGAGCAGGATTGACAATCTTCTTGGCCGATTCAATTACTTCCGATTCAGACAACTTCTCCTTAGAAAACCTCTGAGGGTCATCCGATTTACCGGAGTAATTGCACATCAAATCAGGGCGCCGGCTTAAGGGAAGGATACTCCATGATAACCAGCAGCGAAGGAAATCTGTGCTGATCAGGCCATTCGCCATGAAAGCTCTCAGCTTGGAGAGTTGAGAAGAAAACTGGATCCGTTCAGCAGCGCTTAATCGTTGCGGCAAGGGGTGATTTGCCGGGATACGAGTTTCACGATAACCCGGCAAAGGGTTTTCACCTTCAGGGGATGTGTCTATACAATAAAACCAAGACTTATTCCAGTCCTTGGGGTGAGTGTGTAAAGAGGCGTGAGGGAAAACTGCATCCCTCCTTTTCTGAATACTGATACCACCAAGCTCTTGGTGAGGCCCGCTGGTGAACTCAGTACGCCGGTTTGCATGGAAGAAATCCCGAAAAAGATCATTCGAAGGCTCTTCTTGCAGATACGCTTCAGAAAAAACTTGGAAATCACAAATATTGGAAACAGAGTTTGGCCCGATGTCTTGTGGATGCAGCTGGAAGGTGGCAAGGACGTCCCGGAAAAATTTTGAACCGGGGGGAGAGAAACCCCTGGAGATGTGATCCAGAAATACAATCACTTCCCCGGACCTAGGAGCGGGAGGACACTCATTACCCGGAGCGCGCCATTTCAATTCGGCCCGAGGACCTAACGTGCCAATGCTTGATAGTTTGACTAAATCTTCTTCAGTCACGACAGAACGAACCCAGTCGCACGAAACATACTGCTTAGCCATTTGAGCAAAGTGCTGAAGAAGAGAAAAGTGCAAAGACGGATTATGAAAAAGCAACGATCCGGGATTTGTTCATGATATGCAATGGTTAAAACGGAGAATTATTTGGCAAGATTAAACCGGTAATTATGAAACAGAGTTTTATCATTTCCGGTTTAAATGGCAGTTGAAGAAGAATAGTTTAAAGTTATTGCATCAGGTTACATCATTTCCGGTTTATGACATGATGATCTAAACCGGAGCATACTTAGCAGATCTATTGAAGAGAAAAACAGGTTTTCAATGCATTGTTAAGAAGGAATAGATCTGAGCATAAGGAGATAAAGAAACGAAAATTGCACGGAAAATCTACAGAGGTCCAAATCAGAGCAGATAAGTTTACAAGATGTACATAGAAAGGAGACCTAAAGCAGGCAACAGCAGAAATAAAAATGGCAAGGTCTAAAGTACCTGACGCATCTACAGCAAGATCAGAAAGGTAAAGATATTACGGAGTTGCAGGTTTCAGAGAAAGAACAGTATGAAGCTCGCGGAGAACTCTAATGGCGGAATGTATAAAACTACAAGGTCACTATGACGAAGATCTAATCTGATGCTAAGCGAGAGACCTATGGACTAGGGTTTGAAGATTACAAGATTTCTATGAGAAAAAGATCTACGAAGGGACGGAGCTTCATCGGAAGCCCTAATGGCGGAAGAACACAGGCGAAACAATGGCGGACACAGATCTACAGAGAGGTGGATAAACGTACCAGGGACAACGAGAATCGGCGGCGGAGAGAATCTGGTCAAAGCTCAGGTTGATGCAGCGGCCGGTCGAAGAATGAAGATCCGGCGGTCGTCGGTGGCGTTCTCGAGCTCAAGCAGCAATGGAGTTTTGCGGGTCAGGAAGCGGAAGGAGGAAGAAGACGCGAGAAGGAAGAAGGAGGAGGAGCAGCACTATTTATAGACAGAGAGGCAGATATGAAGCGACAGGTGCGGTAATCAAGGGAGAAAAATCGGATAAAGATCCGTTGAACGCCTCGATTCTCGGGATAACCATTAAAAACAAGCTACAGTACCGCTCGCGGCGTTGAATGCGGAGATGATGTCATTGTCAGACTTTAATGATTTTGGAGGATGACGTCAGAGCCGGTTTACAAAAAATGAAGACAGAAGAGAAATTGCAGGAGACGATGGAGACTGATATGAACGAGTTCAAATCATTCTGGGGCCTAATGTCAGGGATATGGTTAATAGGTATAAACCGGATATTGTAAACCGGCTAAACTATATCGTACTTGATTTATTATTAGTAGAGATTACGGCCCATGAGATTTCAAAGCCCATGTATAGAAATACGGTTTGTGAACCGCCAAAGAGATGTAACTTGAGAGATAAGAAAGGAAGAGCAGAGACCGAGGCGGACACGATTATGAGCCGGCCTCGGGATTCTGTAAACCGGACCAGGCGTCACCTCTATATAAAGGGACGACCCGGCACCGGTTCAAGGACAAGCAACAATCAATCCGTCGAGACGCAGGCAAGCGATTCTGCTCCCTGTAATCCAACGCCCAAGCAATACCAAAACCAACTAGACGTAGGCTTTTACCTTCTTGAAGGGGCCGAACTAGTATAAAACCCTTTGTGTCCTTTGTGTGCCATGAACCCTTTCAAGCTAACCCGTGCGATGGTTCCATCATCAAGTCCGTTAAACCGGACATCTGCCGTGTTAATTCCACGACACTTACCGTGCTTCCTAGCAACAAAATCTCTCTTATCATAACGTTGATTCTTTGATTGTGGGTTATCAAGATCAACAGCATGTTCATTCTCTACATCATTGTCATTGCTAGGTTGAGCATCATCATGATCATCATTAACATTATCACTAGGTTCATGTTCATTACCAGATTGTGTCTCAGCATCAGAGATAGAGATATCATTGGGATTCTCAGGTGTGTCAGCTACAGGTTCACTAGAAGCATGCAAAGTCCTATCATTTTTTTATTTTTCTTCTTCTTAGAAGAACTAGGTGCATCTACATTAGTTCTATGAGAATCTTTCTCAATTCTCTTAGGGTGGCCTTCAGGATACAGAGGTTCCTGAGTCATTTTACCACCTCTAGTCATAACTCTAACATCATTATCATTTTTCTTACTGTTTAATTCATTGGGCAAATCATTTTGTGCTTTAAGTACTTGTTCTTCTTGAGTGGTAACCATAGAAGCATGTTTACTAATGAGTTTCAGTTCACCTTTAACTCTATACATATAATCACTCAAGCGTTCGATCATGTAAGCATTACGTTGCAATTGTCTACCAACATAAGCATTGAAGTTTTCTGGTTTAACAATGAAGTTGTCAAACTCATCTAAGCATTGGCTAGCAGACTTATAACGAGGAATATCACCTTCATCAAATCTATAAAGAGAATTTACCTTTATTACCTGTGTCGGGTTATCAAGACCGTGTATTTCTTCAATGGGTGGTAAATTCTTAACATCTTCAGCTTTAATACCTTTTTCTTTCATAGATTTCCTTGCCTCTTGCATATCTTCAGGACTGAGAAATAGAACACCCCTTTTCTTCGGAATTGGCTTAGGGGCTTGTTCAGGAAGTGTGCAATTGTTTTCATTGGTCAACATATTATTCAATAGTAATTCAACTTGATCAACTGTTCTTTCCCTGAAAAGACAACCAACACAACTATCCAGGTGGTCTCTGGAAGCATCGGTTAGTCCATTATAAAAGACATCAAGTATTTCATTCCTCTGAAGAGGATGATCAGGCAAAGCATTAAGTAATTGGTGAAGCCTCCCCCAAGATTGTGGGAGACTCTCTTCTTCAATTTGCACAATATTATATATTTCCCATAAGGTAGCTTGTTTCTTATGAGCGGGAAAATATTCACCAGAGAAGTAATAAATCATATTTTGGGGACTACGCACACAACCAGGATCAAGAGAATTAAACCATGTCTTAGCATCACCCTTTAACGAGAACGGAAATAACTTAAGGATATAGTAGTAACGATTTTTTCCTCATTGGTGAATAGGGTGGCTATATCATTCAACTTAGTAAGATGTGCCACAACAGTTTTAGACTCATAGCCATGAAAAGGATCAGATTCAACCAAAGTAATTAACTCAGGATCGACAGAGAATTCATAATCCTTATCAGCAACAAAGATAGGTGAAGTAGAAAAAGCAGGGTCATATTTCATTCTAGCATTCAAAGACTTTCCTTTTAGCTTAGCTAATAATTTTTTAAGATCATATCTATCGTTGCAAGCAAGAAAATCTCTAGCAGTTTCTTCATCCATAACATAATCCTCAGGAATAACAGGCAATTCATATCTAGGGGGAGAATCTTCATCATCACTTTCATCAATATTATCAGTTTCAATATTTGCATTCTCCCTAACCTTAGCAATTTGTTCATCGAGAAATTCACCTAGTGGCACAGTATTATCTAGCATAGAAGTAGTTTCATCATACAAAGCAAAAGCGGTATCATCAAGAACATGCGACATATTAGATTCAATAGCAGGAGTAGGTGTCGCAAGTTTACTCATAACAGAGGGTGAATCAAGTGCAGAGCTAGATGCCAGTTCCTTACCTCCCCTCGTAGTTGAGGGATAGATCTTAGTTTTTGAGTCTTTCAAGTTCTTCATAGTGATCAACATATATAAATCCCAAGTGACTTAAAGAATATAGCTATGCTCCCCGGCAATGGCGCCAGAAAATAGTCTTGATAACCCACAAGTGTATGGGATCGCAACAATTTTCGAGGGAAAAGTATTCAACCCAAATTTATTGATTGGACACAACGGGAGACAAATAATACTCTCAAGTATTAGCAGTTGAGTTGTCAATTCAACCACACCTGGAAGACTTAGTATCTGCAACAAAGTATTTAGTAGCAAAGTAATACGGAAATAACGGTAACAGTGGCAAAGGTAGCGGTAGTGTTTTTGTAGTGATTATAACAGTAGTAGCGGAAAAGTAAATAAGCAACAAGCAATATGTGAAAAGCTCGTAGGCATTGGATCGGTGACGGATAATTATGTCGGATGCGATTCCTCATGTAATAGTTATAACATAGGGTGACACAGAACTAGCTCCAGTTCATCAATGTAATGTAGGCATGTATTCCGAATATAGTCATACATGCTTATGGGAAAGAACTTGCATGACATCTTTTGTCCTACCCTCCCGTGGTAGGGGGGTCCTAGTGGAAACTAAGGGATATTAAGGCCTCCTTTTAATAGAGTACCGGACCAAAGCATTAACACATAGTGAATACATGAACTTCTCAAACTAGGGTCATCACCGGAAGTGGTCCCGACTATTGTCACTTCGGGGTTGCCGGATCATAACACATAGTAGGTGACTATTGACTTGCAAGATAGGATCAAGAACACACATATATTCATGAAAACATAATAGGTTCATATCTGAAATCATGGCACTCGGGCCCTAATGACAAGCATTAAGCATGGCAAAATCTTAACAACATCAATCTTAGAACATAGTGGATACTAGGGATCAAACCCTAACAAAACTAACTCGATTACATGGTAAATCTCATCCAACCCATCACCGTCCACCAAGCCTACGATGGGATTACTGACGTACGGCGGCGAGCATCATGGAATTGGTGATGGAGGAAGGTTGATGATGACGATGGCGACGATCCCCCCTCTCAGGAGCCCCGAACGGACTCCAGATCAGCCCTTCCGAGAGAGATTAGGGCTTGGCGGCGGCTCCGTATCGTAAAACATGATAATTCCTTCTCTCTGATTTTTCTATCCCCGAAAGTGAATATATGGAGTCGGGGGAGATGTCGGTGGAGCAATAGGGGCCCACGAGGCAGGGGGCGCGCCCAGGGGGGATGCCCCCCACCCTCGTGGACAGGGTGTGCCCCCCCTGGTCTGGTTCTTTCCGCAGATATTTTTTATATATTTCAAAATAAATCTCCGTTGAATTTCAGGTCATTCCGAGAACTTTTATTTCTGCACAAAAATAACATCTTGGCAGTTTTGCTGAAAACAACGTCAATTCGAGTTAGTTCCATCCAAATAATGCAAGTTAAAGTCCAAAACAAGGGCAAACGTGTTTGGAAAGGTAGATACGTGGGAGACGTATCAGCCACCGCCGATGACTAATACAACCCATGTAATGCCCAGGATGGGACTATACCTCCTACGTGTCCAGGCACGACTTAAAGGTATAAGCCCATCCTAGAATGATCTCAAGTTTGGTATCTTTGCACAACTCATGTAAAAGAGGGATTAAAAAGCAAAAGAAGATAGTTGGCTTACACTCGCCACTTCACACAATACATTACATAAGCAAAACATCATTCAAAACATCACAACCCGACTACGGGCGAAGATCCAAAGAAAGATACCAAAATAACATAAAGCTACAGGTCAGGAACGAATCCTAGTAGAAACCACTACTGATCGTCGAAACGTCACAAGCATACGGTCAAACTCTTCAACGAACTCCAAGTGAAGAACTTGGACCCGCTCCTGCATCAAACTCGGCTGAACCTGCATCTGGTGTGGTGAAGTAACTGTGAGCCACAGAGGACTCAGCAATCCCGTTCCCGGGTAACATGACTATTTAAGCCTTGGGTGAGGACAAGGCTGAAGAAAGAACGAGAGGTGAAGGAACAACAAGAGTCTGCAGCAGCAACTAGCACTAACTTACGTGATAGAGAGCGAGAAGAGAAGTGCCTCGGTCGAGAGATGATCACGAAGTGATCCTAACTAAAGCCGGTCAAACATAACCCCACCGTGTTCAACTCCCGAATCCCTATTCGTAAATTGACAGTCACGGTACACACGCTGGTAGTGTATTGAATCATTGTGTCAAGTTATCTACAACCGGATATTAACAAGCTCCCATCTGCCACATAACCGCGGGCACGGCTTTCAAAAGTTCAAACCCTGCAGTGGTGTTCCAACTTGACCCATTACAAGCCCACGATCCGCGGAGTCGCAACTCCAAGGTGGGAAGACCCGAGTATTCTCGGAATCCCGTGCTCAAGTTAAACCGAACTAAGGTAAGGCTAATCCAGCAAATCCTCCCGGCGTGTCGACACCCTGATAGTAGCCGTGCGTATCTAAGTCTCAGGACACGACCGGATGGGTGAAGCTACGGGTTATACCAGATACCTCGGGTTTCCCCAAGGCGGCCCCGCAGGCTCCCCATTTGGGACCAACACCATCAGCACTGCCCCCCCTGCTATGTAGAATTAAGAATCCTCGGGGACGTGACCCCCTATGCAAATTTAATTAATTAATTAAGTTGTTATTATGAGGCAAATAGTACCAAAGTTGGGATTTGCTGGAAAAGACTTAGCACTTAGCGGTTTATCAAGGGGGTCCCATACACCCCAACCGTGTTAGGAACGCATAATCAAGGAACATAACACCGGTTTATACGGTTCCTAACGGCATGAGTGGAACAAAACACCAAGCAAAAGGCTTAGCCTTCCACCCTGCCAGTATATAGATGATTTCATTTAAGCATTTATATAGTGTGATATAACCCAACCAAACTTCAACATGAAGCAAGCATCTTCAATCTTCACCTGCAACTAACAATGCTATAAGAGGGGCTGAGCGAAGCGTACTTAGCCAAGCAACGGTTTGCATAGGTAGGGTGGTTAAACAGGTTCATGGTTACAAGTAGGAGGCTGACAAGAAAGACATGGGCATCGAGGCAAAACTATAGAGCGGAACTACTAGCAATAGGCAAAGATAGTAATGGTATCCGGGTTCGGTCATCTTGCCTGGGATTCCACAAGGGAGAAGAACGGATCCATGAAGTAGACGGAGCAACACAGACGAGCGAATCCTCACAACTCCGGAACGAAACCGAAGCTATCAAGAGAAGCAAACCGGAAAGAAAGAAACAACACGGTAAACACACAAGCATAAACATGGCATAAGATGCACAACCAAGTATGATGCATGTCCGGTTTAAATATGCATGGCATGACAAAGTGCACAAACAACACTACAAGTTAAGTGGAGCTCAATATGCAACGAGTTGCATATTGACGAAACACCACATTAATTATTTAATTGACTCTCGATTATTAACAAGACAAGATTAATTGTTTTTAACATGGCAAGAGGTGAAGCATAATAAAACTACACTATTAAGACATTTTAAATGAGTCCGGAAAATAACAACAACATATCCGGAAAATCCCCATGAGCATGTTTAATAATTATAAAGCAACAACAATTACACACATATTAAATGTTGTTAACATGATGCAGATGACATGAACAAGTTATATGCAATTATTAAAAGGTTGACTTAAAAGAGATATGAAGCATCGTCACCGTGGTGGATGGAAAAGGTGCCACGGCAACGATCCGAAATGATGCAAAGGCAACAACTCGGTTCCGGTAACTCGTTGAGAGTCCGGGCAAAAGAAAGATGGTGTGAGCGGGTCAACGAGATGAAAGGTGGGGCGATCCCGTTACCGGGTTCCCACGAGTCGGTGACGAGGCCACCGAGGAACATGACAAACGGACGAAACGACACGGAGCACACACGGGAAACATTTCATACAACACAACAAGCATCCATGGGTCATCGGCTCGGCGGTTATACCTTCGGAACAAACGTTCACGGGGCGGTTCGAGAGCGTAGAGGAAGAAGTCGTTCACGGTCATCGGTAGGGGAAGTAGTGGTTCACGTTTCCGAAGAGGAAGTAGTTGGTCACGTCGTCGTGTCGTGGTACTTGGGGTTCCCGTTTGCGACGGTAGTGGAAGTAGTGGTACTTGTCGCATCGCCATGTAGTTGTTCACGTTCATCGGAGAGGTACTCGGCGAATTTCTCGTTTCCGGGCGACGGTAGTGGTACATGCCGTAGAGGGAAGTAGGTGTTCTCGTTCATCGGAGAGGTACTCGCCGCATCGTCTTGTGTCGTCGAGTAGGCGTTCCCGTTCGTAGATGTACTTGCGGTCTCGGCGACGGTAAGGGTACTTGGTGTTTCCGGGCGTTGGTAGTCGTACACGGGGGTCGTCGAGCGTAGTGGTACTCATTTCCGTAGATGTTCGGGTGCATACGTAGAGGTACTTGTTTCGAAGAGGTACTTGGTCGGGTCACCGTGTACTCGTTCGGGTCACCTGTCGATTCAACAATACAACACAAAACACAAAACAGGAGCAAAACAAAAAGGGGCAGCACGGTAGGGCGACGAGGCAGAGGCTTGCACGGCGAAGAGGCGATGGAGGCCGGAGCTGCGGGCACGGCGCTGGTCGAAGGGAGGCTGCAGCAGAGCCTTGGGGCGATGCGGGGCGGCCGAGGCACGAAGGCAGGAGGCAGGGCGCGGTGCCTGGGCTCCTGGCCGGCGCTAGAGGCGCGGAGGAGATAGATCTTAGGAGCGGAGGGGCGCCTGGCTTCGCGTCACTGGAGGAGGGCCGACGAGGGCGCTCTGGAGGGAGACGAGGCAGGGGCGGCGCCCTGCCTTGTCGACGGGAGGCCGCGCCTTGGAGCGCGGAGGAGAAGGCCTACGGCCGGTGGCGCTCGTGGCCGAGGCGGGCGCTACCTGTCGCAGGAGATGGCGCGTCGAACTGGAGACGAAGGGAGGCGCTCGGGAAGGCGGATGCGGGCGACGAGAGGAGGGGCTCGGGCAGAGGCGAGCGATGGGAGGCTGCGAGCGCATCGGGAGCGGGGTACTTGGGGGCAGAGAGGAGGAGATCGAAGGAGAGGAGAATCGGGAGCGAGGGAGAGGTGCGAGGGAACGAGAGGGTGAGCGAGAGGGTCCGGCGGCGTGCGGGAGAGGCTCGAGGGGTGAGAGGGTGAGGCTCTCGGGCTAGGGTTGGGGAGTTGGAATGGGCTGGTGGGCCTGAAGGAAAGTAATGTGCCAGGGAGGCCAGAAGGAGAGGGAGGCTGAGGCTGGCTTCCTGCGGCTGCTGGGCTGCCTCCTTTTTATTTCCCTTTTAGCATAAAACAAAAGAGAGAATCAAAGAAAGAAGAGGGAGGTTAGGGCAAAACTAGCACATGGGAGTATTTTTCTCGGGCTCGTAAAAATGAGCACGACCGAAGAAAAATATAAAAGGCCAGATCGGAAAAATAATTCAAACATATTTGAATTTAATTCAAATGGGTTTGAACTAAGACTTGATTAAAGAAGTGTCCAAAAATGTTCAAATTTTTCGAGGAACCTCGAAACAACGGAAAGAATTATTGGCAAGGTTTTTGTAGGAGAACTCGAAGTGGAAAAGACATGGGGAAATTATGCACGTGTGTTACGGTGATCCCAAACAAATGGAATATTTATAATATAGCTTCCTAAATATTGGGATGATATGTTTTAAAGAGAAGACATTCTTCCCTCGATTTAAATGGACCGAAGGCCCACACAATTTATTTAGGTTGAGATGCAAAATTAAAATAACATGATGGCATGATGACTTGATGCAATGCAAAATAAATAAATAACACAAGCACAAAGAACACACGGGCAACCCGGAACATCTGGAATCTTCGGGAATCTTCTGGGACGTCGGTCTTCGGGCGTCACAACTCTCCCACACTAACAGAGGATCTCGACCCGAGATCCTAGAGATAGCACCGGGTAAAAACGAAAAAGAAGAGGTAAAACAAGGTTGCTTCTTTGACAGACGAGTGAAACCAAAGAACCTTGAGAGTTGAACATACTTGAAAGAAAGAATGCAACAGAGATGAACGAATATGAAAACTCCGTTAGAAAAGAGGAACAAGGAGCATTAAGAGAACCTTGAGAGGTTGAAAAACATTAGACGAGAGCTTACGAACCAAAAGAATATGAAACCGCAATGGTAAGCCAAGGAATAAGAATGACAGAATTTGGGCAGCACTCCGTTTGAAAATGGAAGGAATGAACAAAAACTTGAGGAGATGGAATGATACTTGATGAAAACAACATCATATTGCCTCCGAAACAATTAAAAGAATGGCACAAGGTGTAAGGAAGGCTTCAGACAGCACTCCGGTTAAAAGATAGGCAAACTTGGTAAGACGAGGGAACTTGAATGAAGAATACAACGCTCCGGTTAAAAGATAAGCAAGGGAAAGAACATGATCTCGATAAAACGAGATGATGGTTTGGAGAGAGCAACATAACAATACCTCCGGAATGAAAGAATAGATGCAAGATCGTTGGAAAGAAAAGAACGGAGAAGAAAATGACAACTTCTCTCAAAATTGAATTTGAAAGAGCATCCTTACGAAGAAGGGTTGAACGGAGTTGTTGGAAAAAATCAACAACGAAAAGAATAAGCTCTTGTTGTGGGCTTATGGAAAACATCTCAAAATTATGAGGTGACAACCGGCCACTAACTTAAACAATTGATTTGATTGAGATCAACAAGGAGATGATAAGCTTATTTCACCAGAATGATAAATGAAGAACTTGGGTCATTTATAAGCACCATAATAGCAACAATCCTTAGGGAAAACTTTAGGTGAAATATAACCCAAGATAACTCCAAGAGATAAAATGAGGGGTTGAAAGTATCTCCTAGAGAGAAAGAAATGATGGTTTTAGTTATCTCATTCTTGATAACTCGTGAATCATAAAACATGAAGGAATTGTCAAAATGACATAACCCCCATCTGAAAAGACAAGGTAGAAGAATAGCAATTGGAAAGCATGATGAAGAATGCTTGAGCTCCAGCAATAATGTTGATGAAAACTTCGAGGATGAATTATAACATGATGAACCACCATGAGAACTCCGGTAATGAAAGCATGAGAAGTGAGAGATAAAAATAATGAGATTCAAGGCCTGCGATGAATTAGATGGAGGTTGAAATGATGTACTAGAAATAACTTGGAGCTCCGGAAAACAAGATGAAGAACTTGGAACCGAGAATATGATATGATGAACAGACTCCAGACAAAAGAATTAAATCACCTTGAAGGAGTAAGAATAAGAATTATTTCATGCATATCCTTCACCAATTTAAATTGATGACAACCAAAGGATTTGGCATACTACTTATTCTCGTTGCAAGAATTAAAGAGAGATCTAGCACAAGCTTGGGTAAAAATCTTCAACGAACCACCGGTAGGATTATGAAAAGAACAATGAATTAAAACGATAACAACGGAAGGGTAAACTTGAAAGAACCACCGTAAGGATATGGAGACGAACGAAGAGGCATCAATGAAGAATATTTGGAGGACGAAGTTGAAAACTGAGAACGAAGAAATATTCTGAAATGATGGCCTTCGGAGGATCACAATAGGAAGAATTCATGAAATGCTTCGGATGGGTATAAAAGAATTCCTCACAAACGGACATTAATGAGGATGGTATGAAGCTAGAACCACAACTCTTGAGAGAACGGGCCAAGATTTAAGAGAAACACTTCTCCGGTCTTCAATTGTTGAGAATGAAGACGAGAAATGCCATAAGAATTGTTGAGCACTCCGGAATGAAGAATTAAAAGGTTGAACCAATGATGAAAAAGAATTGAAAGCGATCTTGGAGAAGGCATGTGACTGATGGGAATCATTCTTACGTCACACTTTGAAAAGAATTTGAGTATAACTCCAGAAAATAGAAGAGTCAGGTAGGATCCTGGAAAAAGACCTGTGGGTTAGGGCCCACTCAAAGAAACCACCGTTGAAAAGATTGCTTAAAAGATATTGCACCGGTTGACTTAAATGGCTTGAATGAGATAACAATCTCAAAATAGTTTGAACGGATTAAGAATGGAATTATGAATCTTCTGAGATACCTTCAGCTCTCCGGATATGAATAGCAAGAGGAGAATGATTAACTGGTGCACCGGAATAAGAAAGCATTGTGAAAAGAGGAAAAAGGATAAGATCAACACCGAAATCTTGAATTACATCCACCGGAGAAGAATATGAGAACAAAAGAATGATGAACTTTAAGCTCTTGAGCATCTTCACAATAAATCACCGGATAAGAACATTGAAGGAAAGGATGAGGAAATATCACATGAATAAAATGGATATTTCATTTGGGAATTTCTTGCTCTGAGAAGAAGAAGGGTGGGAGGGTGGGGAAACAAAAACAACTTGAGACGAACAAAATGGACACCGGTTGAAAAGGATTTAACATGACCATCTTGATGACTAAGAAGGACTAGCACTCCCATAGAAATATGAGAACACCGATTAGGAAGGGTATGGAATCAACATTTGACATCGAGGCAACTCGACTACCAGAATCAAAACAAGAACAAAGGATAGATGTGTAGCAGCCTAATCTTCACAATATCATCCGAACAGAGGATTGAACGAATGAATTCTGCAGGTACATCACTTGACGAGAAGCCACTTGGAGAACAAAAGGTAAATAAAAAGGAACAAGGATCAGATAGAACAAATACAAGATAGAAGCTTCGTCCGACATCTTCGTGCTGAAAGCTCATGGAACGTGTTACAAAAGGGTTTTTTCATCCCCGGATCAGCATAGCCAAGGACCCTTTAAGATGCAACTCCCGACCAGAACAAGTCCATAAAACCACTTCACTCAATGTAGAACCCCAAACTTCATATCGAGCATCCGTTGGAAGAATGCCTAGAAACTACTAGATGAACCCACCTATAGATTTCCGAAAGTTTCCAGTTATGCAATCAGGTGTTGGGGATACACGGGAAGCACCGCGCAATCAACTCTAAACCTACATCCAGGTGTATCCATCCTTCATCACATAACCAGTCGTTCTTGGAAACTGTTTACCTCGGACCTTCGAAAAGCATCCACTATAACAAGCTATGGCAATACTCTCGAGCTACCTCCCCAGTAATGGGTGATGTCGGGGTTATCTTGCCACTGGCCGTATAGGAGAGATTTTCGATGTCGGCCGTCTTAAGTATTCTAGTACTGCCGCGATATGCTTGTGAAAACAATACCCCGAAGCTCAACTCCCCGGTAACAGGAGGCATCGAGAACAATATCCTCGTCACAAGAACATCGAAACAATCCCAGAATGCTCGCAGGATCCTAAAAAATTTTGGTGCAATTTTTGAAAGTAGAAGAGGCAAGAGTAGTCGTCAGGAGACCTAACCAGAGAGAAAGGGGATGAGAAGCAAAAGAAATCCTACTCTCCGATATAATATATAGGACTGAAAATGTTTTTCAGTGTGTGCCTAGACTCAACCGTCAACGATTCGATCAATCAGTGGGGGCTTCTAGGTCGGAGAAGGCTCTGAATACCAACTTGTAATGCCCAGGATGGGACTATACCTCCTACGTGTCGAGGCACGACTTAAAGGTATAAGCCCATCCTAGAATGATCTCAAGTTTGGTATCTTTGCACAACTCATGTAAAAGAGGGATTAAAAAGCAAAAGAAGATAGTTGGCTTACACTCGCCACTTCACACAATACATCACATAAGAAAAACATCATTCAAAACATCACAACCCGACTACGGGCGAAGATCCAAAGAAAGATACCAAAACAACATAAAGCCACAGGTCAGGAACGAATCCTAGTAGAAACCACTACTGATCGTCGAAACGTCACAAGCATACGGTCAAACTCTTCAACGAACTCCAAGTGAAGAACTTGGACCCGCTCCTGCATCAAACTCGGCTGAACCTGCATCTGGTGTGGTGAGGTAATTGTGAGCCACAGAGGACTCAGCAATCCCGTTCTCGGGTAACATGACTATTTAAGCCTTGGGTGAGGACAAGGCTGAAGAAAGAACGAGAGGTGAAGGAACAACAAGAGTCTGCAGCAGCAACTAGCACTAACTTACGTGATAGAGAGCGAGAAGAGAAGTGCCTCGGTCGAGAGATGATCATGAAGTGATCCTAACTAAAGCCGGTCAAACATAACCCCACCGTGTTCAACTCCCGAATCCCTATTCGGAAATTGACAGTCACGGTACACACGCTGGTAGTGTATTGAATCATTGTGTCAAGTTATCTACAACCGGATATTAACAAGCTCCCATTTGCCACATAACCACGGGCACGGCTTTCGAAAGTTCAAACCCTGCAGGGGTGTTCCAACTTGACCCATTACAAGCCCACAATCCGCGGAGTCGCAACTCCAAGGTGGGAAGACCCGAGTATTCTCGGAATCCCGTGCTCAAGTTAAACCAAACTAAGGTAAGGCTAATCCAGCAAATCCTCCCGGCGTGTCGACACCCTGATAGTAGCCGCGCGTATCTAAGTCTCAGGACACGACCGGATGGGTGAAGCTACGGGTTATACCAGATACCTCGGGTTTCCCCAAGGCGGCCCCGCAGGCTCCCCGTTTGGGACCAACACCATCAGCACTGGCCCCCCCTGCTATGTAGAATTAAGAATCCTCGGGGACGCGACCCCCTATGCAAATTTAATTAATTAATTAAGTTGTTATTATGAGGCAAATAGTTCCAAAGTTGGGATTTGCTGGAAAAGACTTAGCACTTAGCGGTTTATCAAGGGGGTCCCATACACCCCAACCGTGTTAGGAACGCATAATCAAGGAACATAACACTGGTTTATACGGTTCCTAACGGCATGAGTGGAACAAAACACCAAGCAAAAGGCTTAGCCTTCCACCCTGCCAGTATATAGATGATTTCATTTAAGCATTTATATAGTGTGATATAACCCAACCAAACTTCAACATGAAGCAAGCATCTTCAATCTTCACCTGCAACTAACAATGCTATAAGAGGGGCTGAGCGAAGCGTACTTAGCCAAGCAACGGTTTGCATAGGTAGGGTGGTTAAACAGGTTCATGGTTACAAGTAGGAGGCTGACAAGAAAGACATGGGCATCGAGGCAAAACTATAGAGCGGAACTACTAGCAATAGGCAAAGATAGTAATGCTATCCGGGTTCGATCATCTTGCCTGGGATTCCACAAGGGAGAAGAACGGATCCATGAAGTAGACGGAGCAACACAGACGAGCGAATCCTCACAACTCCGGAACGAAACCGAAGCTATCAAGAGAAGCAAACCGTAAAGAAAGAAACAACACGGTAAACACACAAGCATAAACATGGCATAAGATGCACAACCAAGTATGATGCATGTCCGGTTTAAATATGCATGGCATGACAAAGTGCATAAACAACACTACAAGTTAAGTGGAGCTCAATATGCAACGAGTTGCATATTGACGAAACACCACATTAATTATTTAATTGACTTTCGATTATTAACAAGACAAGATTAATTGTTTTTAACATGGCAAGAGGTGAAGCATAATAAAACTACACTATTAAGACATTTTAAATGAGTCCGGAAAATAACAACAACATATCCGGAAAATCCCCATGAGCATGTTTAATAATTATAAAGCAACAACAATTACACACATATTAAATGTTGTTAACATGATGCAGATGACATGAACAAGTTATATGCAATTATTAAAATGTTGACTTAAAAGAGATATGAAGCATCGTCACCGTGGTGGATGGAAAAGGTGCCACGGCAACGATCCGAAATGATGCAAAGGCAACAACTCGGTTTCGGTAACTCGTTGAGAGTCCGGGCAAAAGAAAGATGGTGTGAGCGGGTCAACGAGATGAAAGGTGGGGCGATCCCGTTACCGGGTTCCCACGAGTCGGTGACGAGGCCACCGAGGAACATGACAAACGGACGAAACGACACGGAGCACACACGGGAAACATTTCATACAACACAACAAGCATCCACGGGTCATCGGCTCGGCGGTTATACCTTCGGAACAAACGTTCACGGGGCGGTTCGAGAGCGTAGAGGAAGAAGTCGTTCACGGTCATCGGTAGGGGAAGTAGTGGTTCACGTTTCCGAAGAGGAAGTAGTTGTTCACGTCGTCGTGTCGTGGTACTTGGGGTTCCCGTTTGCGACGGTAGTGGAAGTAGTGGTACTTGTCGCATCGCCATGTAGTTGTTCACGTTCATCGGAGAGGTACTCGGCGAATTTCTCGTTTCCGGGCGACGGTAGTGGTACATGCCGTAGAGGGAAGTAGGTGTTCTCGTTCATCGGAGAGGTACTCACCGCATCGTCTTGTGTCGTCGAGTAGGCGTTCCCGTTCGTAGATGTACTTGCGGTCTCGGCGACGGTAAGGGTACTTGGTGTTTCCGGGCGTCGGTAGTCGTACACGGGGGTCGTCGAGCGTAGTGGTACTCATTTCCGTAGATGTTCGGGTGCATACGTAGAGGTACTTGTTTCGAAGAGGTACTTGGTCGGGTCGCCGTGTACTCGTTCGGGTCACCTGTCGATTCAACAATACAACACAAAACACAAGACAGGAGCAAAACAAAAAGGGGCAGCACGGTAGGGCGACGAGGCAGAGGCTTGCACGGCGAAGAGGCGATGGAGGCCGGAGCTGCGGGCACGGCGCTGGTCGAAGGGAGGCTGCAGCAGAGCCTTGGGGCGATGCGGGGCGGCCGAGGCACGAAGGCAGGAGGCAGGGCGCGGTGCCTGGGCTCCTGGCCGGCGCTAGAGGCGCGGAGGAGAGAGACCTTAGGAGCGGAGGGGCGCCTGGCTTCGCGTCGCTGGAGGAGGGCCGACGAGGGCGCTCTGGAGGGAGACGAGGCAGGGGCGGCGCCCTGCCTTGTCGACGGGAGGCCGCTCCTTGGAGCGCGGAGGAGAAGGCCTACGGCCGGTGGCGCTCGTGGCCGAGGCGGGCGCTACCTGTCGCAGGAGATGGCGCGTCGAACTGGAGACGAAGCGAGGCGCTCGGGAAGGCGGATGCGGGCGACGAGAGCAGGGGCTCGGGCAGAGGCGAGCGATGGGAGGCTGCGAGCGCATCGGGAGCGGGGTACTTGGGGGCAGAGAGGAGGAGATCAAAGGAGAGGAGAATCGGGAGCGAGGGGACGAGAGGGTGAGCGAGAGGGTGCGGCGGCGTGCAGGAGAGGCTCGAGGGGTGAGAGGGTGAGGCTCTCGGGCTAGGGTTGGGGAGTTGGAATGGGCTGGTGGGCCTGAAGGGAAGTAATGGGCCAGGGAGGCCAGAAGGAGAGGGAGGCTGAGGTTGGCTTCCTGCGGCTGCTGGGCTGCCTCCTTTTTATTTCCCTTTTAGCATAAAACAAAAGAGAGAATCAAAGAAAGAAGAGGGAGGTTAGGGCAAAACTAGCACATGGGGGTATTTTTCTCGGGCTCGTAAAAATGAGCACGACCGGAGAAAAATATAAAAGGCCAGATCGGAAAAATAATTCAAACATATTTGAATTTAATTCAAATGGGTTTGAACTAAGACTTGATTAAAGAAGTGTCCAAAAATGTTCAAATTTTTCGAGGAACCTCGAAACAACGGAAAGAATTATTGGCAAGGTTTTTGTAGGAGAACTCGAAGTGGAAAAGACATGGGGAAATTATGCACGTGTGTTACGGTGATCCCAAACAAATGGAATATTTATAATATAGCTCCCTAAATATTGGGATGATATGTTTTAAAGAGAAGACATTCTTCCCTCGATTTAAATGGACCGAAGGCCCACACAATTTATTTAGGTTGAGATGCAAAATTAAAATAACATGATGGCATGATGACATGATGTAATGCAAAAAAAAAAAAATAACACAAGCACAAAGAACACACGGGCAACCCGGAACATCTGGAATCTTCGGGAATCTTCTGGGACGTCGGTCTTCGGGCGTCACACCTTGCGTTTTCGATCGTTGCTACTTTTGAGCTAGCCTTCTTAAAGCAAACTTGTTTAACTTATGTCTATACTCAGTTATTGTTGCTTCCGCTAACTATTGTGCTTTCGAGCTTAGGTACTCGAGCCCTCGAGGCCCCTGGCTTGTAAGATGAAGCTTGTATGTTTTAAATTTGTGTCTAGAGTTGTGTTGTGATATTTTCCAGTGAGTCCCTGATCTTGGTCGTACACATTTGCGTGCATGAATAGTGTATGGTCAAATCGGGGGCGTCACAGAGAAGGAGCAGATGCAGGGAAAAAGCAAAAGAGGAAGAGGCCCAAGAAGACCATTGCTAGAGTGCTTGGCAGAAACTCAATGTTCATTGATCCAGCTGAGGAGGAGGAGCATGCATCTGATGCACCTCCAGCCAAGAAATTGATGTATGATGCCATCAAGGCTGGTGCACCCTCCAAGTCAAATCCCAAAGCTCGTGCACCCAAGAGATCTACAAGGAATATCTGCTTCTGAGAAGAACAAGGCCCCAATGTCTGAAGCTGTTGATGATGAGGTTGAGCCACTAGTGCTCAGGAAGCTCAAGCCAAAGATTCCAGACCATGACAATACCCATCATGTTCCTAAGAACATGATCCTCAGGAAGGACAAGGGTCTGAGAGAAGGAGGATCGTTGATCCGTACTCAGTGAGGAGAAGGACTGTTTTGGACTACCGATTTCATACGAGAGAGCAGCATGACTTATGAGACTGTCTTGCTAGATAACAAGCCCGTTATCAGTGACATGAAGTGGGTGGACTGGAAATACATCGACAACAATGAAGATTATTTCCCCCACGTTCATGAAAGTTTCCGGTTAGCAGGTGTCGATGCTTTCATGGGACAGAAGTTGACCAAGTGGAATGACGAGATGATCACACAATTCTACTCCATGGCTCACTTCTATCCAGATGGAAAGATAGTGTGGATGACTGAGGGCACCAAATACCAGCCATTTATCTTTGAGTGGGTAGCTCTCATTAAAGCTCCCAGGGAATCTGAAGATGATATTGATGTATATGGAAAGCCTAAGATCACAACACTATGGCTAACATGTACAAGAAGATCCCAGAGAAGGACATTAAGACTCACAAGTTTGGTGCAATCAAACATTTGCTTGCAGGTTTGAGCACCACAAACACTATTCTAAGATACACATTATTGCCCAAGTTTGGATATGACAAGATGATTTGTGGGCACTCCATAAATCTACTTTATTTGTTTGACACCCCGCAAAAATTCAAAGTCATGAGCCTGATTGTAGAGACAATCAAGATGACTGCTGCTGATGAGAAAATATCTTGCGGCTATGCTCCACACATACAGATGCTCATCAATTCCAAGGTTGGAACGAGCACTTATATTTTGGACCGTGAGCATCTCCCACTCCATCCAGAGTTCGAGGAGAATGTAGTGGTGACGGATCCTTCACACCCTACATCTGTTGAGGCCCAGGAGAAGATTAGAGTAGCAACCGTAGCAAAAGCAGCAAATGAAGCAACTGGTCAGAGCAACCCATTGGCCAACATCAATACTAAGGATGATCAAATGGAGTATCTTATCGAAGCAACCCTGAGGATTGAGCAAAGTCTGGCCATCTTTTCCAAGAACCAGGAGAGCCTAGGAGGATCGTCGAGACGAAGATCCATGACCTTGATGTGAAGATCATGGATGTCCACTCCATTGTTGATAAGCTTAGAGATGACGTGGAAGCTGCACGCATGGACAATGGAGATGATAGGCAGACCACCGACACATACCAGGCAGTACCCAGAGCTCCTAGATCTGTTGCAATACCAGTGGACACAAGAACGACAGTTTCCGCACCTGCTGCTACATCTACAGTGCCACCTCCAGTTTCTACTCCATCAGCACAGAGGACTTCAGCTGATATCTTCGTTGATGCTCTCATCTCAACACCGTCTATGCACACTGGAGCCACTAGCTAGAGGTCGTCAGGATCTAAGTATAGTGCTTAGAGTGTCGGATAGTGTCCGGGATATACCCCCGCGATATAAACCGGTCGGAATTATAACCCGGCCGGACTTGGTGGTTTACTTGACAGTTTACACTTGATGATTGACTGGCGATCCGTCTTAAACCAGACGGTTTACAAGCAACCTGCCTAAATAATACCATTCACTGGTAACCCGGCTGGTGGATCACGGATGACAAGGCCCAAGGCCCAGAAGGCCGGTTCATATATGGTGGGCCGGTTTATGAAGAAAACATAAGGAATATTCTCTACAAAGGAAGCAAGACTAGGACTCCTTGTAATAAAGCAATCCTAATCCTACTAGGATTCTACATGTAACCCGCCCCTTCAACATATATAAGGAGGGGCAGGGCTCCCCAAAGAGGGACGAGTTAGAGGAAACAATCTCTAGGGCTAGACACAAGAGCCGGTTTACCGGCGCCACCACGAGGATCATAATGAGACATAGCCTCAAACAGCACGTAGGGTTATTACCGGATGATGTTTCCCGGGGCCCGAAGCTGTCTAAATCCGTGTCTTGCATTGCGTCTCTCGATTCCGCTCAACCCCTCTCAAGCTACTACATAGATGCGCGGCCTCACGACAAAGTCCGTTAATCCGGACATCTGATGTGTTATTTCCACGACAGTTGGCGCCCACCGTGGGGCCAGCGCACGGTGGTGTTGAGTTCTTGGAGGGATCTTCTTCAGGGATGGAGAAGCTCGCAGAAGAAGAAACGGCGCGACAATATCTATATCAACTGCAAAGTTCATCGGTCCAGATCGGAAAAAGTTTCAACGACGGCGTGCGCGGCGAACAAGGGTAGATTTGTCCTATACTACAGCTATTACATAGATCCATCTGCGCAAAGGATTGAGATCATAAAATATTAAAAGCTGCGTCGCGAGCGCCGCTGCAAGGGAGCTGGCGGACCATCGAATCCAAAGTCAAGTCAATTTCTGCTACTGCACTGTGCAACGTCGAACCCGCCGAGACCGACTAGAGTTTCGAGGGGAAGCAATCCGATCTGCTGACGGCCACCCTGGCGCACCTACAAAGTATCACGGGCACGCCAATATCTGTGCCCGCTCCTCTACTCCCATCAAAACCGCAGCCGGCAGGTTAAATACTCAAGTGTTCAAGTCAAACCCGAAAGCGATTGCAAAAGGAATCCAATGGCACGTGATGAAGGTGCTCTACTTGAGTACTACTCCGGCAAAATACCAAAAACGGTGGCAAACTGTACAAATTTGTGTGGCCTCGCTGGATCACACCCTTGCCTCGACCACGGTCGAAGTACTGTCCCATCCCACCGGCGCGCTGTTCTAGATGCTGCAGTTACTTCTGCCTTGGGCCGTCTCACCCGCGTGCTTCTGCCCCTGTTACATCCGCAGTTGCTCACTGAGCCAAAACAATGATTATTTTGAAAGGGACACTGCGTGTGAATTGACGAGGCAGTTAAATCACATCAGCAGGCTGGTTTGGTTGTATTCAGAAGCAAAAGTTAGACGACACGTGTTTGATCCGCCGAGCCGCGTATTACTGCTGTTCTACGCACGGGCTTCAAACCACGAGACAGAATCAACCAATCAATTCTTCTGTCAAAAATAAAAGCGACACTAGGCTTTATCCACCGTCAGCATCCGTGTTCATTCGACAAAAATATCAGGTGCTATTTTTCCTATGTATTTTATCAGCACATATTAAATCATCCGACAATAATTACTCTCGCATGTAATATTTTTTTTTACACAGGGCGACTATTAAAAGCGGTAGCCGGATCATCGTCAAGATATATCGCGGCTTCATGAGCATGCGTGTTGCGATCCAGTTTACATCAATGTGCCGGCCGGCTCGTCTGACCGCGCCCATGCGCGCTGGTCCCCAACATCGCGGCCGACTCCCTCGCCAAAGGACATGCGCACGCCATCGCTTCTGCGGTCCGGTCTACATCGACATGCTGGTGTTGCACCCGTTCTCATAAACCGCCCGATGGATACGCGTGCAGATTGCCGCCCCGCGTTTACATCAAAACGCGGCCAACTCGTTTGTTGTCCAAGCAAATCAGGTGATATCTATCCTATTTATTTCTTAATGCATATTAATTCATCCGAGCAAAAATTCCTCGCCCTACTGTATTTTATATGCAGAAAAATTATTCATTATAAACTGGTATTACCCCACGGAGGTGGAGGCACGCCAAACATTGTTCGACACAAGTGATCGTCGTTATTCCACGGATTCAAGCGCCGGTTTACAACGCCTTGGCCATCTTTCACGACCATACCTGTTTATAATGCCGCGGCCATCTCTCACGACTGCGCCGGCTCACAACGAGGAAGACAACTAGCCCGTCGGCGCCGACCGACCCATCTGCTATTCGAGCAAATCAGGTGTTATCCTTCTTATATATTTTATCATTTTATTTCCCCTGAGCACCATTACACTACCCTATTGGTGTTTTCTATATACAGGTAAAATCGTTGTTATACTGCGGATATAAAACACGCACTGGCAACGTTCTACAATGGTGTTTTCATCTGTGTCGCATTACTTGATGAAACGGACGGCCGGTTCGCGCATCCGCACTTGTTTACAACACGGAGGACAACTTGCTCGTCTCCGCCGGTTTACAACCCCATAGCCGGTTTAACTGTTTGAGCCGCCTCTGATGCTGCGGTCGTCTTACTGTCCGCCCTGCGATCCGGTCTATTCGACATACCGGTTAGGCTAAACAGACACCGATGAGGATCATAAGGTCCAAATTCACTCAGGTTATATCCATCCAAAGTTTATTTCTCTTGATGTATACCATTTTCATCAAGAAAACAAGATGCTTTGAACAAACTATTTTATGCAGAAGGGACCAAGCTAGGGGGCTACGGATCACATATGAATCCTCGACGAAATCTTTTCTGGTCCGGTCTACATAATGTTCTTATCCTTAGGGATCCACCTTTGATGGCAGATGTAATATTCCTGTCCCTTGGTGGGCCAAATCCCTTTGATGGCAAAAGAAAAGTTCTTGTCCTTAGGGATCCACCTTTGATGGCAGATGTAATATTCCTATCCCTTGGTGGGCCAAATCCCTTTGATGGCAAAAGAAATAAACCTGTTCTTGTCCCTAGGGAACCTTCCTTTGATGGCAGATGTAATATTCCTGTCCCTTGGTTGATCATTCCCTTTGATGGCAAAAGAAAATCTGTTCTTGTCCCTAGGGTACTTCCTTTGATGGCAGATGTAATATTCCTGTCCCTTGGAAGCCGTATACCCTTTGATGGCAAAAGAAAATCTGTTCTTGTCCCTAGGGTACTTCCTTTGATGGCAGATGTAATATTCCTGTCCCTTGGAAGCCGTATACCCTTTGATGGCAAAAGAAAATTTCTTGTCCCTAGGAGTACATCCTTTGATGGCAGATGCAATATTTCCTGTCCCTTGGAGCACATCCTTTGATGGCAAAAGAGTACATCCTTTGATGGCAAAGTTCTTGTCCCTAGGAGTATTGTTAGTCATAGCCCTTTGGGTCGTACCCTTTGATTGGCACATAGGGAGCCTGGCAGCTCGCAAAAAGCCTCAACTACATGGTCTTATTTGCAACGATGTTTTGCGTTTTGTGATTTTTTCAAAGTTTTTTGTGGGTAACCAAGTTTTTTTTCGGGATTGGGCAACTACAAGGTTGACCATATATTTACAAAGTTAAAGTCTGGGTCATGAACACCAGCGAGAGTTAAACCGGCGTTCATCGTAACCCGGATCGGCCTTCATGATGAGCCGACAAAGAGCCAAAAAAAACAGATTGGCAGTACATGATCAGTTATAATGACCGGTGTTCATTAAACCGGCCTGGCTTTCGACTATAAGTCGCCAGTATGAGATAAAATAATGACCGGTGTTTATTAACCCGGCCTAGTTGTGATCAAATATCACTGGAACCGGTTTTCAAACCGGATTATATTATTCAAATCTTTAATAGCCAACATGGCTGGATTTTTATATTATGATTGAGGTTATCTAAGTCGCTTTAAGCGCAATGGATATTATTTCATCGATGGAAGTGATTTATTCTACAAAGGAATAGTCCCGAGTTGATGCATGCTTACAACCCGGCACTTGGGGGCTACATTATTCAAATTGAGTTTACATCAAATACACAAGTCTCATGTCGCTGCAAGCGTGCACCATGACACTTGGGGGCTAATGCAAAGTCATTTTTTTGCTCACTTTATTGAAGACCCGACTCATCACATTATAATGAGCCGGCCCTTGGGGGCTACTAATCGCTCCTGTCAACAATTCAAGGTACACAAGTGTTAATCTATTATATTGAAGGGTCCACTGCTCAGTTGGTAAAGCACAAAGCTCTTAACCTTGTGGACGTGGGTTCAAACCCCACTATGGAAGTTACATTATATAATGTTATTTTCAATGATTATATCTACAAAGTCCCTGCTCATTATTGCATAATGACCCGGCACTTGGGGGCTACATAATATGGAATATTCAGTTTCATAGTGATTGGGATGAACAATCCGGATTTCTTCAAGATTATACAATGCTATTTTCAATGAAGTATATACAAAGTCCCTGCTCATTATTACATAATGACCCGGCACTTGGGGGCTACAGGTAATATGCATATAAAGGAGGAACATCTTCAAATAATCAGTTTTGGGTAAATCCGGAAGATCAATCATAACCCGACGTTGGCAACAATCATAACCCGACAACTATAAACAGTCATGACCCGGAATTATCAGTTTTTATAACCCGACAATGATGGTAATTATAAACCGGGAAGTTATACATCTTCAAGCTGGCTGGATACCAATTGAATATTTAAAAATCAACATTTTTGTCAAGTCAGAGCATTGAAAGGCTGATTCGAATGGATTCTGGATTTACAATATTTCTATGCAAGCAAGTTGATTATGGAGCTGGTCTGTTGACCCGGATTTTCTAGAAGAAGGAAAGGACAAAGGACTTAAGGATGGTCAGGTACCGGTTTACAAGAAATTCTTAACCCGGAGCACAACCTGTCAGATTTGTTCTTGTGTTTATTTTGCAGCATAAGTTTACCATTTATAAATCCAAGCTAAACATGGGGGCTAATGTCGGGGATATACCCCCGTGATATAAACCGGCCGGAATTATAACCCGGCCGGACTTGGTGGTTTACTTGACGGTTTACACTTGATGATTCACTGACGATCCGTCTTAAACCAGACGGTTTACAAGCAACCTGCCTAAATAATACCATTCACTGGTAACACGGCTGGTGGATCACGGATGACAAGGCCCAAGGCCCAGAAGGCCGGTTCATATATGGTGGGCCGGTTTATGAAGAAAACATAAGGAATATTCTCTACAAAGGAAGCAAGACTAGGACTCCTTGTAATAAAGCAATCCTAATCCTACTAGGATACTACATGCAACCCGCCCCTTCAACATATATAAGGAGTGGCAGGGCTCCCCAAAGAGGGACGAGTTAGAAGAAACAATCTCTAGGGCTAGACACAAGAGCCGGTTTACCGGCGACACCACGAGGATCATAATGAGACATAGCCTCAAACAGCATGTAGGGTTATTACCGGATGATGTTTCCCGGGGCCCGAAGCTGTCTAAATCTGTGTCTTGCATCGCGTCTCTCGATTCCGCTCAACCCCTCTCAAGCTACTACATAGATGCGCGGCCTCATGACAAAGTCCGTTAATCCGGACATCTGACGTGTTATTTCCACGACAGATAGCCTATACTCATTCAAACTTTTTGGCACTTGTTGCCAAAGGGGGAGAATTTGTATAGATCATAGGCTGAGAGAGAGAGAGAGAGTTTCTCACTTTTTGCTCGTTGGTTTTCTCTTGAGAGTTTGCTACTTGTGTTCTTTTATCATGCTCTTGTTTGGTTAAGCTCATGAGATACTATTGTGGGTGATTGTGTTTTATCATACTATGCTTTATGTGATGCTTAATGCTTATTTCTATCATTATCCGTGTATGATCATTCAAGTATGTTTGGTGATGAGTGTCTATTGTATCATTCTTATCATTTTGAGCACTCCACCAAGTTGTATGCGGCATGGAAGAGTAACCCATGATCCTAGTCAATTGTGCATTTGCATTCAAACACAAATTTCAAACAATGCAAAAATTTAGGGGGAGCTCTTTCTTATCACATACTTCTCAAAGCGACGATGTATTACTTAATAATTTTTCAAAGCTTTGATCTATATGTTGTCATCAATTACCAGGGGGAGACTGAAAGTGCAACTAATCCCTGGGTGGGTTTGGTAATTAATAATAACATATATCTCATTGAACTAATGTAGATTCAAGTGTAAGTTTTCAGGTTGTTCAATGATTGGCATGGCACGGGCATGTGATGTGGAACCCCTCAAAATGCTAAGGACTAGGATCGGGAAAGCTCAAGACGCTTCATCTTTATTTTAGTGATCTAAGATCACATTGAGTCCATCGGAAAGCCAATACTATTAAAAGGGAATGAGGTGTTGCTTAATGGTCTACTTACTCAAAGTGCTCAGTGATATTGCTCCAAAACCCTCAACCACTTTCTCCATCCAAATATGTCCAAAACCTAAATTCCAGATTGGTCCCATCGAACCACTCCAATCCGTACCCACCGAGTTGATCCAGACATAGCCACTGCCTAAACCCTAACAAATCAGACAGACTGATACAGATCTCGGTCCCACCGAGATGACCATGTCATCTCTCTTTGATCTGTTTGCAATTATCTCGATCCCACCGAGACATGCAATCGGTCCCACCGATGGCATCTCAACATTCCATTATTACCTATTCTTCCTTTCGGCCTGACCAAATTGAAGTAATTGGTGCCACGAAACATTGTTTGCCCTAGCCATTGCACATCAGTCCCTCCGAGTTGTTTCCATCGGTCCCACCAAGATTCCTAACATTCATACCTTCTGTGCATATCGGTGCTACCAAGTTTAACTAATCGGTGCCACCGAGATGGACTTGAAGTATGTAAGGGTTGGATTTTGTGTGGAGGCTATTTATACCCCTCCACCCCTCTTGTTCTGCAAGAGAGCCATCAGTGCGTGCCTACACTTCCACAACTCATTTTCGGAGAAGAGAACCACCTACTCACGTGTTGAGATCAAGTGCATCCATTCCAACCATTTGAACCTTGATTTCGCCTTTCCCAAGTTGCTTTCCACTCAATTACTCCTTCCATCATAGCCAAATCTATGAGAGATAGTTGAGTGTTGGGGAGACTATCATTTGAAGCACAAGAGCAAGGAGTTCATCATCAACAAACCATCTATTACCTTTTGGAGAGTGGTGTCTCCTAGATTGGTTGGGTGTCGCTTGGGAGCCTCCGTTGTGATGTGGAGTTGAACCAAGAAGTTTGTAAGGGCAAGGAGACCGCCTACCTCGTGAAGATATACCCTAGTGAGGCAAGTCCTTTGTGGGTGATCGCCATGGTGGGACAGACAAGGTTGCTTCTTCATGGGCCCTTTGTGGGTGGAGCCCTCGTGGACTGGCGCTGCCATTACCCTTCGTGGGTTGAAGTCTCCATCAACGTGGATGTACGATAGCACCACCTATCAGAACCATGCCAAAAATCTTCGTGTCTACATTGTGTTTGCCTTCTCAAAACCCTACACTCTACTTACAGGTGCAATGTTCTTCATTCCGATGCTATACTCTTAGAATTGCATGTGTAGGGTGTTACTTGACTTGTCACAATTGCTAAAATATGCCTACAACTAAAATTGGGAAAATGTTAGGTTTTTAGTTGTCAAGTAGTCTAATCACCCCACTATAGACCTACTTTCGATCCTACAAAAAGGAATTAGGAGGAGGTGCATGAGAGCCAACAGAGCATAAGATGACATTTCATGTGACCACGACAGCTCGCATGAGGTTCATACAGAGTGGAAACCGAGGCCTCTAGTACACCTAAGCAACTTTTATGTCAATGGAGCATCTGTGAGCGAAGCCAGAATAGAGCCATCTTCATCCATCTCCACAAACCCTAGCCTCTGCCATTTCCATCTCCATGGCCACCATCACCACCATAGTTCATCTAACTCTAGATCATACTTTCAATCATGCATCGCACACGGCATCCATTATAAGACTTGTCATGAATTAATCTTCATGTTGTGTTCTTCACATGATCTGATCTCCATGTGTGAGTACTTCGATAAGGTATGGGTTGAGGCAAGAGCCTTGCAACCTTTGTATTTGTTGTAGGGATCAATGGAAGTTCTTTGAATTAATGTCTCATATGTGTGAATAAAATAGTTTCATAGATGTGACTTATCTTGCCCGCATTCTTCATCCCTGCAGGTACCAGGATCATGGAGATCAAGCCATAGAGAGGCTAAGGGCAGGGAGACTGTGAAGTCTTATTCTGAACACTAGTGACAAAAGGGTTTATTATAGTAACACGGATCCTATGAACACGACCCTTTAAGGCATGTCCACCTACAGGACCATGAGCTTCTCCAACTAGAGCTATAGGCGCTCCTGACCAACCTAGGGATGGCAATGGGTACCCATTACCCGTGTACCCGGCGGGTAAAAACCCTATTAGGGCAAGGGTATGGGATAAAAGATCATCCATGGACATATAAATAGGAAAATATTAAACCCATCGGGTAGAGTGGGTACGGGTATGGGATAGAATAACCCATACCCGTGTACCCATATACCCACTTAAAATTTGTTAGGTGGGCCTTCAATATTTATTTGTCTAATTTAACTTCCGAGGAATCTGTCTAATCCCATAGCCCACTAGGCCACTACCCACGAGATACATGCCTGCATGAGTATCCCACGAAGGCAAAAGGCACGTACATGGAATGACAGAACCAATCCCGCCATATATCTCTCTCCGAGATTAACGTAATTAGGTGATATGATCACGTCCCATATTCAGATAGACCGAGATTGATATCCTCCTCATCTCCTCATCTCATCTCGTCTGCTCGTCTCCTTGGCCTGTCGCCCGTCGGCCCTCGCTAGTCGCTGCCGCCAACACCTCCAGCCGGCCACTGCCTCGCCTTCACCAGCACATCCAGCCGCTCGGACACTATGGATCTTGTTGATGGTGACCATAGCTTGCACGAAGACGGCGACCGGGAGAAGCAGATGGAACTCACACTCATGGGAACTGAGTCAGAGGGCGGAGACCACCTCGGCCAGCAGCATATCACGACCACCCTGATTCCGTCGTTGAATGGTGCCATCCATCTCCGTCCGCCAGGAAAGGGCCAAGTTCCCGGTCGACGTAAAGGTCATCCACCTCCTTCGTCATCCAAGGCACAACACTGTTGCAACACGACAATGTCAAGCCTGCCGCCTCGCCCTAGCCCGCTTAGTCGACCCTCTCCTGCCGAGAAACACAAGAACAAGAGAACAACAATTTTTGCTTGGTGAGTTTCAGTTTTCTGTATGATTTTATGAATATGAGCATTGTCTTGTAGTTTTTTATATACACGATGTGATGCATCCGTGCATATAACTGTATGCATTGATTTCTGCTTATACATGATGTATATAGTATATAGTTGTTGTGATGTATACAATTTTTCTGTATATAGATTCTAGATGATATGTTGAGATCTTATATGTAAGTAGGCGATTCCAGTACGTAGTGTATGATGTATATATGAGCATCGTAATTTCAGTGCTCATTAAGAATCAAGTAATACATTAAGTAGAATATTATGAATTTTATGTCTATTTTGTTATTTGTAATCCTTTTGCAGTGGCACAAGCTCTAGTAGCCAAGTACAAGTTCCTTGTGAATATGCCAATGATACATCTGCCCCAATGGATGAAGATGGAGATCATGTGTGGACACGTGGGTATATCTACCCGTGGGTACCCATTTACCTTGTCGGGTGATGGGTATGGGGAAAAATTGTACCCGCTGACGGGTATGGGTACAGGTAATGGGCAAGATCAAGGAGGATGGGTAAGGGTATGGGGTAGCTCCACCCGTACCCAAACCCGGCGGGTGCCATCCTTCCAACCGACACAATGGTTCCACTAGTTTAGGCTTGTAGAAGCTTAAGCTTGGGGGAGGTCATCACCACGTCTGCAGCAAGATGAGGTTGTATTATTTGAATAAATTGTTATGAGGTTGCAATTCAGCTCGTTGAGCTTCAAAACACTCATGTTAGTATGTTCCAACACTTTGCTCGTTATTTGCTTTTTCGTTTTTCTTTCCACTGTTGCCATTTTTCATTTGAAAGTTAGTTTTAAAAAACCCCAAAACTGAAAAATAGAATAAGCTTTGCTTTGTTCTTTTGTTTTTGCCCCTTGGAGTTTGTTTTCATTCTTGTTTATATTTGAGATGAGTTGACATATGCCATGACAATGAGTGACGGTGTCCTGGACTAGGAGGTGCCAACCTAGTTGCCCCATAGTCCTCGGGCCGTGACTACATGCCCTCATTCTCATATGGAAGGACTTGGCGTATACTCCAAGACATCTTCTGCTGCCTCCATCCGTGTCCTTGGATATGTAACCGACTATGTAACCCTAGATGCCCTCCTTGGCGTGTATACAAGCCAAAGAGTTTAGCATGTAGAGGGGATCCGATCACAACTACATATACCTAGCCTTAGGGTTAGATCTCTATTTATGATCTCGAGGTAGATGAAGCCTGTAATGAACACATTATCATTAATACAATAAAAGTAGGACGTAGGGTATTACTTCTTCGAGAGGGCCCGAACCTAGGTAAATTGTGTCTCCTTAGTCCCCTGTTACCACTGTCCCGAGATCTACCACTCGGGACCCCCTACCCCGAGGTCTGCCGGTTTTACCACTGACATTGGTGCTTTCATTGAGAATTCTGCTGTGAGATCAAAAAAAAGACCGATGCCTCATATGTGGATCAAATGCAACACCAGCTGCGGGGTCATCTTCGTCCCCAACCAACTTTTCATATTCGGCAGCATGGTCATGTGCTCTGACTCAGCGGGCCATCTGGCGCCCGTCGAGAATTATGCCCCGGATCAAGTTGTCACTTTTAGAAGCTTGGAATACACCCCAGATTCCCGCGGTGAGCTTGTCCTTTCAGGCATGGTGCCAGGCTGGATCGAGGGTTTATCGGTCGTTAGGGGCTCGACCCCGGAACCGATCTCCTTCAAGGACCTCGGACTAGGCCCTCTAGCACCGCCAGACTACGCAGAGGAACAAACCACCCCCTCCACATGTGACCTTGCCCCGGCGTCAAGCCTCGATATCGGTCCAAACCCAAACTTGGAGCTTAGGTCAGGTTTAGGGTCAGCCTTAGTGTCGTATCCAGAGTTAACCCCGAACGCTCACCAAGCTGAGAAAGCGTCAAGTGACTCACCAATCATAATTTAAGTTAGTCTGGATTATAGCCATGCCAGGAACCCCGAGGAATTATCTCACCTAAATGAGATGCTTGATCGTATCCAGAGATTGTCGATCTCGGAGGATCAGACCTCGGTTTACGATAAGATTGGATTTAACGCCCACGGCCGAGAAATTGACGTCCCACCCACCACCCACCAAGTTGCCATGGTCGATGATTTAACCGACGTGTTAGACTATGAGGATGCTACCGACATGGATGAAGGAGTCGATGGCCCTCCAGAAAATACCATGCCACTGGCTAATACTGGCAAGTGGACTGCAACGTCCACTTATGACATATATATGGTGGACACACCTAAGAACCCATCAAGGCGTCGACGCAGGTGCACGAGAGGTACCAATGGAAGCCCCAATGGGCACGACAACGTCGCCACTAACAACGGTGCGCAGTTGACGAAGCTAATAACCAGGGAGAGGACTTTCAAGCCTCCCCAGGATGGCAAGACATCCCCACAGGCATCCATGAAGATGATGACCCCGATGATCTCTTCGATGGGGCTGATACCTGTTGGTGCAATGATGGTCCCCTTATGTTTTTGGAGTTTGTTGACATAAACAGTTTGGGACTGATGTGTTTGCTAGTGCAGACAGAGCAACAGGCCCTGGATGTATCGAGGAGTTTGATGCAAATATGAAGATAATCTCCCTGCTGTGCAGCGAAGGTTATCACCGAAGATTATGTTGACAAGAGTGACCCCTCAAAATTGCTGAAGAAGTTGTTGTTTGATTGAATTTGCTTCATTAATAGGCAAGAAATTGGTTCTGTGTTCTTCCGAAGAAATTGACCGCGTACGAGGAGATTGAAGATGAAGTACATATGTAGCATTTATTTTGTTGTTTCTGTTCTCTTTATTGAGTCAGAGTGTTGGAGATATGCCCTAGAGGCAATCATGTATGATGATATTTCCTATGTGTTTATGAATAAAGATAGTCCTTGGATGTAATCAATGATACTTGTTGGCAAGTACGTGACTTGTCTGTGAGATCTTGTGTTGTATGATACATCCTAAATGGCCCCTAGTCGTAAGTGATGTGCGAACACACATCGGTCTAGACTAGCATATGACACGGTGGATGGCTCGGTCTCACTAGACATGGGGCATTAGATGCTAACCGAATAATATGGACTTGGAAAGGTCTGGTCAGATTTGACGTAGTCGGATCCGAGTCGAGATAAGGTCCGAGTCTGACAGACACAACTATGAAACGCAACGATATGTCATATGTGAGTCTCTAGTGCAACATACGTTCTATGTCCTAAGACCTGAGCTCACGCATGTACTCGGGATGGTGACAGACTTGCTTTGGGCCGACCAAATGCTACTCCGTAACTGGGTAGTTACAAAGGTAGGTTTTGGGCTTGTCCAGACCCATGCTGCGGGACGTGATCGAGCAAGATGGGATTTGCCCCTCCGATCAGGAGAGATATACTCTGGGCCCCTCGTGTGATTCGACCAAGATAAGCATGGCCATGCGACAAGGATTATGAGATAATCTAGTTTGGGTCGGCATCACTGAACAAGAAAGAGGTCGGGCTAGCACAAGGATGACAGTCTCGCCTTGAGCCCGACAACATATATCGTGTGGCAAAGGGAATGGAAGTGTGACATGTTGTACATGTTCGTTAACCAGCTTCATAGTCTGCTTGGTGGTCGGCACGCCTTGCTAGAGGCTGCTACCAACCATACAGGTCGGAGGTGATCCGAACTGTGACCAAGTCGACCTGAACCTAAGGGGTCGCGCGCTTAAGGGAAGGAACATACGAGGTCGGTTCGGAGGACACTGGTCGGATGTGATTCGAGTTGGACTTGGAATGCGACCGAGTAGACTATGGGCTTTAGGATCCATGCGAGGCCCAAGTGTTGAGCCCACGACGGATGCCTATATATAGTGGAGGTGCGGCACACTCATTCGGTTGATCGCTTCGGCGCCGTCATTAGGGTTTGCATGTGTTGCGAATAGCCACCTCCACTCGCCGCCGGTTGTCCTAGCAGTCCGCCGCACGACGTTCCTCATGCACGTGCGGATACCGTTAGAGGCGGTGCACTTGCGCCGCTCCGGCGAACCTGCTCGCGGGATCGGATGGGCTACGTGGGAGATTGACGAGGAGGAGACGACTCTAGAGACGCGCTGCCCCAACTCTACTTCCGTTGCACGGCACTATGCGTCTAGTGGTAACGATCTGTGATCTGTCTCCCTAGCATGTTCTTGGATGTTCTGTGCGTAGGGAAATTTTAATTTGCAGTCGACGCACCTTACGGTAGAACCCAACACATAGGACCACCGTACTATTTAGAGGGGCATAGCGTTCGAAACTTTGATTCTCTGATGCTAAACCCAAATCTTATGAAAGTTGTGAGAGAAATCTCTTTATGTTCTGAGCAAATACTTGCCAGCAAGAGACTGAGTTCTTCTTCGCTACGAGAGATTGGTCTCAGACTGAGGAGTTAGCATTACTTGTTCCTCTAGTATGTTACCATTGCTCCAAAAATCCGACCGTTGTGAATGTGTCGCTTGGCCATTGGCTGGACCTCGTGTCCAAAATGGTCATTTCCCGTCTGGGAAGGTCGCGGCTATATATAGCCACCCTGCACCGGCTTTGTCCGATGACTGCTCTGTTTGATTCTGAGAAGATTTTTGAGGAACCCCCTCTCTGAGCGATTTGAGTTTAAAATCCACCGAGAGAAAAACCCCTAGAGCCGAAGAATTAGATAGTGGTTCAGCATCACTGAATCTAAGTCGAGTACGCTTCGCCTATTACTCTTGAGAGATCCAAACTCTCTAGACGGTTAGGTGTCATATTCTTTAGAGACCAAGAGTGATTGTGGTTCTAGAAGAAGAAGTCTGTAAAGGTTTGGAGATCGCCTTCAAGTATCTACCATGAGTAATCGACATCGGTTGACAAATCAATTGTCGAGGAGAAAAGGGTGAAGAGAGTTTATCTTTTGTGTTAGGTCACAACCCCTCCAACCAGACGTAGTCCTTGTGTTGAAGGACGAACTGGTCGAACAAATACCATGGTGCCATCGAGCATCACTGGTCCACTCTACTACTCTCATTTACATTCGATCAGTTATCCCTCGTGTATTATGTCTCAATGTCTGATGCTGTTCTCTTTCGGCACCTAGTTTTAGCTTGTTGTAGTTTATTTTTCACTCACTTTGCTGCTGGGTTCCGAGAGTTTTGAGATTTCCGAAGAAATTTTAAAACACCCATTCACCCCCCTCTGGTAGACATACTTCACTACAAAAAAAAAACACTTCCGTGATGATACGTGTTTGTCACAGTAGGTCACATTTTCTGTCATGCATGTAGATCCATGAAGATTTTATGACATAATCAATATAGAAATACCTGTGCTATCGTAGAAGTGTTCCATGATAATACCAAAAATATCATCATGGAAGTGTCCACTTCCATGACAATAAATGGCGCGTCATGGAAGTGTTTTCGTCAAGGGTAACCGACATGTGGCATCCACCGTCACAGGTCGCCGTTAAGCTATCGGGTTCCGGCTTGGATCGGATAACCTGTTAGCAGCCCAGACCAATGGGGATTTTCCACATGTAAAATTCTGATTCGCCGAAGTATTACACGTGCCAGCTCAATGTTGGGACATATGTCATCCCCACAATGGACGGGACGCGCCTATGTTACGTCGACATGTGACATGGCCCAATAGAGGCCCATTTAGGTTAAAAGTCCGGGCCTGTCAAAATAAGCGGGCCGGCCCATTAGCAGCCTATTTGCATCAGGCCCATTCACAACCAAGGCCCATACGAGTTACAAAGAATTGGCCCATCAAAGGCCCATTGTAGATTTCATAATTTCCAGCCCATTGTTAGTTCCAGCCCGTTAACGGCCCGCTACATCTTTGGGCTCAATTACGGCCCGACCTTCTTTTGGCCTGTTAGCAGCCCATTAGAGATATGGACCAATATCCCGTCGGTACATCTTTTGGCATTTTCTTGGCCCATTCTATAGTTGGGCCAACTTCTAGCCCGTTTTGACTTTCGGACTTCTCTCGGCCCATTCTGTACATAGGCCAACTTCTAGCCTGTTTTGACTTTTGGTCTTTTCTCGACCCATTGCGTACATGACCAACTTCTAGCCCATTGTGTCTTTCGGCCTGTTAACGGCCCGCACAATAGCTGGGCCTTTGACGGTGCCACCCGATTTTGGGTCCATTAGCGGCCCATGCTATCCAGGGCACAATTTCAGCTCGACGCGGCTTTCGGCCCCAACTTCTAGCCCGTTGTGTCTTTCAGTCTGTTAACGGCCCGCATAACAGTTGGTCCTTTGACGGTGCCACCCGATTTTGGGTCCATTAGCGGCCCATGCTATCCAGGGCACAATTTCAGCCCAACGCGACTTTCAACCTGTTAAATGCCTATTTGTAAATTGGGTTGTTTTTGGCCCAAAACGCTTTCCAGCCTCTTACTGGCCCGTCAAGTAGAAGGGCGAAACAAAATTGACGTTTATTTCGGCCTGCTAGATGCCCGCGGGCTGTTACCATTTAGACGATCCTATCGAGCTTTCGGCCTGTTGAAGGCCTGCTAAGAGCCCTTGTTAGGATGGGCCGCATGGATGGGTCGAAATCCATTAATAACGGGCCTTGTTGATTGGGCCATCCGAGCCATTATGATGAGACCACATCGTTTAGGATCCACCAAATATTAGTCCAGCCCAATTAAGGCCCGCTTTGAGTACACATGTTTTGTTCATTCCGATGGCGTCCGAGTTATGTTTGGGCGAGTTGGCCCCCGTTTAAACGATATATAGCATATACAAAAAATATTGTACTCTATAATATCGCCTCTCAAAAACCTACACTATACAATAAAGAGACTAAGGGATAGAAACGAAGAAAAATCCTACGCTATACAATAAAGAAATTATAGCAGATTACATAAGAAAGCGTACACAAACAGCAAATTACATACACTGGGCAAAAAAAGCTCATACATCATGGATGCGCATATACAGAACTTACGATTTGAACTATAATCCCGTCATAAAATAGGATTGTCCAGATTCAGATAGCAGAAATTTTAGTCTGCAAAATCTCCGTTTCCTTTGTGGTTGCCTGAGTGTCTTGTTTCATTTTTTTGACTCCTGCCGCTAATACCTGCAACTCCAGTCTTGACATGTTGATTACATGTTGAGAATCATATACACGTTGTCGTGCCACCTCTAGTTGATGCTCTAGAACATCAGCACATTCCAATTCCAATCCATAATCATTTGGTAATGGCCATGCCACACTACTCTCTGATCTTTGTGTTGATGTCACTTCATCCTGAAATGTTTCTGTAAGTACACATGACTAGAGCAAAAATATAGTTACAACTATGAAGCGAGCAAGACAGACTATCTTGTACATGGCAAAACAGGACTAACAATAATGTTACACGTCATGAAGCATAAGCAGGTGATATTATAAAAATTATAAAAATGGTTGTCTGAGCAGCCCGCATACAGAAATCTCTCTTAACTCACCAGAGGAGCATGATGTTGGGGCCAATTCCAAAACACACACATGTTACAAATTTAGACCACACGCAGTTATTAAACATTATATATCTTGCGTATAAGTAAGCAAGTAGTTAGGCATTCTCTAGCTCAATTAACTAGCTGGAACGTTGGGTGCCATGTCCAGAAGAGTCTTAGGGAGCATAATGAACTGGAGAGGGATTCATACAAATCGACTATAGCAAACAGAACTATGCAATCATTAGCCTAGTATAAACTAGATTGTGAGCCTCATGCAGTAATAGTTGGTTAATAGACTTTAAAGCTTCAAGCACACTTCACCAGAGTAATTAAATGGTAAGGCCTTTAATTATGTCAAATAATGGTTATACAACATCAGACATCATTGTTTGGGCATCTCATTAACTAAGAACAAATAAAGCAGTTGACAAGAGCAATTTAACTATGCCAGAAACAAACAAGCAATTGTACTGTTGAGTTGGCAGGATGCATACATGCACGCCTCAATAACATCCTTGGCCTAGCTACATTTGAATCAACTAATGTATCATCTATATAAAGGAACAAGTAATGTAATATTGTTTGCCCCCTATGAAGTATCTTGACTAGTATGTAATCAAGATGCTAGTAATGATAGGGAGTCTAATAATGTGAAGATGCGTTTGGTTATGACATTTATGACATTTATGACATTGACAACTCTACCATAGCAGGAAGCAGTTTCACACTGTTCACTACTATAAGATGTTTTAGATATTTAAAAGTAGACTACATCCGTAATGATTGAACAGACACATGAAAATGTTTTTACATACATGTGATTTACAAAAAAGTTAGAACATCATATAGTAGTGAGCAGAGGAAGTTATAATCAATGGCCCAATGACTGGGTTACAGGTCAAGAACCCACCCAAGCACAATGTTAGACAAATAGGATGTCCTGGCAATTGTAATACAGTGACTTACCATAACTGGTTGAACAGGCTCAGTGCTGCTCCTCCTCTCATTATTTGTTAGACCAGTAATACTTTAGTAATTATGCACTAAATAAGTACCTAATGCTTATGCGTAAAATAGTGTGTGCACATGAGTCATTAAATCAGTAATACTATAGATTATGATGCTTAATTTCAATTGTTTCATAACATTGGCATTGAAGTGATCTTGTTTCATAATGTATTTGTCAAACTCATAAATGCATTGGCTAGGATGTTTATTATAAGGGATATCACCTTCATCAAACTTTAAAAAGAGAGTTTACCTCTACCACCCTTGGTGGTGGTGCGTTCAGTCCATGTATTTCTTCAATAGGAGGTAAAATTTTGATATCCTCAGCTTTAATACCTTTTTCTTTCTTTGCCTCTTGCCTATCCTCGGGACTAAGATATAAGATACCCCTCTTCTTAGGCGTTGGTTTAAGTGGTAGTTCAAGAAGTGTCCATTCATCATTATTTCTCAATATATTGTTCAATAGCTCCTCAGCTTGTTCTATAGTTCTTTCCCTGAAAACACAACCAGCACAACTATCTAGGAAATCCCTAGAAGCACCGATTAGTCCATTATAGAAGATATTAAGTATTTCATTTTTCTGAAGAGGATGATCAGGCAAAGCATTAAGCAATTGGAGAAGCCTCCCCCAAGCTTGTGGGAGACTCTCTTCTTCAATTTGCACAAAGTTAAATATTTCCTGTAAAGTAGCTTGTTCTTATGAGCAAGGAAATATTTTTGAGAGAAATAGTAAATCATGTCCTAGGACTACGCACACAACTAGGAGCAAGAGCATTGTACCAAGCTTTAGCATCACCCTTTAATGAGAACAAAAATAGCTTGAGAATATAATATTAGCAAAATTTCTCATCAGAAGCAAATAGGGTGGCTATATCATTCAATTTAATAAGATGTGCCACTACGGTTTCATTTTCATAGCCATGGAAAGGATCAGATTCTACCAAAGTAATTAACTCTCGATCGACAGAGAATTCATAATCCTTATCATTAACAAGGATAGGTGAAGTAGCAAACTGAGGATCATGTTTCATTCTAGCATTCAAAGATTTTTCTTTCAGTTTGCATACTAATTTCTTAAGATCATCACTATCATTGCAGGCAAGAAAGTCTCTACTTGTCTCCTCATCCATAACGCAACCTTCAAGTACTTTAGGTAATTCATATCTAGGAGAGCAAGATCTAGCAGGTGTTTCAGAGTTTTTAGTTTCAAGTATTTCATAACTTTCAGTGGTTTCAGCAGTTTCAGTATTCTGGACTCTAGCAAGTTGTTTATCAAGCAATTCACCAAGTGGCACAATTTTATCAAGCATGGTACTAGCATCATCATAAGCATCATTCATAGCATAAGTACCATCATCAATAACATGCGACATATCATATTGCATACTAAGTGGCGGTGTCGCAAGCTTACTTGTAGTTGAAGGAGAATCAAGTGCAGAGTGTGATGGCAGTTCCTTACCTCCCCTCATCTTTGAGGGAAAAATCTTAGTTCTAAACATGAACATACTTTGTGAGTAGTTACTTTTATTCCTGAGGACACGGGAGAAGTCTTGTTATAAGTAATCATGTGAATTTGGTATTTGCTCGATATTTTGATGACATGTATGTTGTCTTTCCTCTAGTGGTGTTATGTGAACGTTGACTACATGACACCATGATTTGAGCCTAGGGGAAGGCAGTGTGAAGTAGCAAGTAGATGATGGGTTGCTAGAGTGACAGAAGTTTAAACCCTAGTTTATGTGTTGCTTCGTAGGGGATGATTTGGATCTATATGTTTAATGCTATGGTTAGATTTATCTTAATTCTTCTTTTGTAGTTGCGGATGCTTGCAAGAGGGGGTAATCATGAGTGGGAGGCTTGTCCAAGTAAGGGCAGCACCCAAGCATCGGTCCGCCCACATATCAAGTTATCAAAGTAGAAAACGCGAATCATATGAACATGATGTTGACAGAAATTCCCATGTGTCCTTGGGAGGGCTTTACATCATATAATAGTTAGTCCATGCTTGTCCTTTGCTATAAAAAGAATTGGGCCACCTTGCTGCACCTTTTTTACATTTGTTACTTGTTACCCATTACGAATTATCTTGCTACCAAACTACTCGTTATCGATAATTTCAGTGCTTGCAGAGAATACCTTGCTGAAAAACGCTTGGCATTTCCTTCTGCTCCTCGTTGGTTTCAACACTCTTACTTATCGAAAGGACTACGATTGATCCCCTATAATTGTGGGTCATCAAAGCTCTTTTCTGGCACTGTTGCCGGGGAGTAAAGCACCTTTGGTAAGGAAAATTTATATTACGTGCTGAAATTTATTGCTACTTGTTACTATGGAAAGTAATTCTTTGAGGGGTTTGTTTGGGGTATCTTCAGCTCGACCGGAAGCACAAAGAGTTGCTCCTCAACCCACTAGCTAATCCTTTATACCTATTTGTGCATACAGGGATATCAAAACTTCTGCTCGGTTTTATTTCGACTTTGATTTTAGTTGAACTACACAAAAGGAGCCAATGTGTTTGAGGCAAACTATTGCATTATTGGGTCCAGTGGATCATTCCACTTTGCAAAAAGAAATTGTCACTATTTGTGCTACATTACAAAAGGAATGATCGAGAAGCTTTAGAGAGTATTAGTAGATAAGTCCGCAGTTACCTATTTTTGCTGCAAAGTCACTCAATCAAGTAGTAGCGCTGGCACATCACTCGGCTCCTCGGCTCACTGCAACTCAATACAACAGCGACACGGTTAGGAAGCCTTATTGTACCCAAATGATGAAATATGCTGGCTACCAATAGTGACACAGGAGGACGCAACTGTAACAAACGAGGTCAGTGTCATTCTTCATCCACATGATGGTGCTTTGTAATGTTGTGCTACTTATATTGTGGTTCTGTCTTGAATAAATGCTTGATTAATGTTATTGTATTGTTGTCTTTTCCTGTTAAGATAATGAAGATCATTATATTTGTGAGTGTATGTTCAATCAACTAGTACCACTATTATATTCATCACACTTTCTCTCTATTTATGCAGACATGGATGCTCACCTTGATTTCAGTGGAACTGCACAAAATGATAAGTTGGTTAATCCAGGCATTAGATATTTTGAATGGGAAAAGCTTGTCAAAGTTAAATCATTGATGTTAGCAAGAAGACATCTGTATGACATTTTCGAATCAGAAAACCTTGTCAAATGGATTGCTAAAGAGCGCAAGCGTGTACAGCTGAATGGAAAAGACTGTGCAGAAGCTGAATTTCAGTTTGTAATCATATGACAGATTATTCGAAAGTCACTGTATCGAGCCACTATATGACTTCTTGGTGGCTGATCCTTTCGCATAAATAATGTATGAAAAAGATTCTGAAGAAGATGAATTTTATGCGTCTGAATAGTTTGAACCTTTTGTAATAATGGAATTTGAACCTTGCAATATTTATGGTATTTGTTATATAACGTGATTGGATGTTTAATTTGGTTTTGCAATCATGTCCTGTTATAAGTATATATATGTTGTTCGTGTGAACACATAGCATAGATGTTGTGCAGACATAGCATATCACATCGCACACGGACCACACCAGGGAACCCGTCGGTGATGAATTCATCAATCACAAATGTAACACACACGACTTATTCCATTGCAAACAGCTCGGATGGATCAACTGTATGTCACGTATCACACATTGTCAAAAAGTAATGCGGTAGACCTTCTTGAACGTGTGTTAAAAAAACAAAACAAGGACCTCGAGGTTAATTTAACTAATGGTATTGATCATAGAGGTCATTTAATTTGACCTCTATGATCCATCCCATTAGTTAATTTAACATCAAGACAACTTCCCATCCAGTCACCCATCTGATGGCTGCTCCAGCCCGAGCATAGTTAACTTGGGGGTTCTCTTAGATGAGCTACTCGTGGAGCATCTAGTCCTTGCTAATATAGGATGCCTCTTCGCATCCTTATGGCGTACCCAGATGACTGCCCGTCGCCCAATGGCCAATAGATGTTGTGTAGAGAGAGCATATCACATCGCACATGAACCGCACTAGGGAACCCGTCGGTGATGAATTCTTCAATCACAAACGGTTGTATACTACCAAGCATTTGCCCACAACACAGACGGGTTATTCCATCACAAACAGCTCGGATGGATGAACTGTATGTCATGTATCGCACACTCAACTCTAATCCAGTTCATGCTTGATGTGTCCGCCATCGCTCGCATTGTTTGTCTTATTTGCCACGTATCAATGTGCCAGCCTCTGCTCGTGCCCCTCAGCGCGCTCTGCTCGCCGTTAGGCGCCGCAGCGTACTATGCTCGTGTCCGTCAGCGCACTCTGCTCGCGTACCTCCATGCGCTCAGCATGTGGACAACTTTTCCTTGCGGGTTCAACTGCTATATGGTTGCTCGTCGTTGAGGCGATCGCGGAGCGCTTTGCTCGTGTCCCTGCGTGCGCGCTCTTCTAGCATCGGGATTTTCTCAGTTCTCATGACATTCGATTGGAGACAATAACGTTGGAATGACATGTAACAAACCATGCAAACACTAGATTTGTCACATTCTTCATGCTAAATGCGAGGTTACTATTGTCCATCAGGCTTAAGTTTATCAGCGTCATAGATTTGATGGATGGGTATGTCGAAGAGCAAAAAATAGAGTTTCAGGTGGAAAAATGGGCTTCAGGGCATGCTTGGCTTCTATTTACAACAACTTGTGGTCATTTGCCAGTAAACTTTTTGGCACAGGATGTGTCGGGGATATACCCCGCGGTATGACCCGGCCGGATATATGATCCGACCAGGACTTGCCGGTTCATTGGTAACCCGCCTGAAGACTGGCGACTCACTGGTTTGGTGATTCACTGATGACCCTGATGGCGGGTCAGGTGGATGACAAGGCCCAAGGCCTAGATGGCCGGCTCATATTATGGGAGGCTGGCTTAAGAGGAAAGACATGAAGAATATTTCCCTTACAAGTGAAGTAATACTAGGACTCCACTTGTAATAGATTAGTCCTAGTCCTAATAGGAATCCACATGTAACCCGCCCCTCCAACTTATATAAGGAGGGATGGGGCACCATAAGAGGGACAAGTTTGAGACAAACAGACAGGTCTAGACAAGATCAAAGTAGATGCTCTCGAGATAGAGGTAGCAAAACATCGCCCTTGTAACCAAGATCGTCATCATCATCAATATCAATGAAGCAGGATGTAGGCTTTTACCTCCACCGCGAGGGGCCGAACCTGGGTAAAAGACCTCGTGTCTCTCGTTCCGCTCAACCCCTTCAAGCCGCCACGTAGATGCGTTGGCCTCACGACTAAGTCCTTACACGAGGACATCTACCGTGACAAATCCACGACAGTTGGCGCCCACCGTGGGACTGCGCACGGTGGTGTTGAGTTCTTGGAGGGATTTATTCTAGGGATCAAGAAGATCATGATTTTTTGACGGAACAAGAGCGAGAGCAAAAGCGCCGTCGTGGGCGTTTCTTCCTGATCTAATCTAATTGGTCATCATCAGTCGTCGGTGGATTTACTTTTCTATCAAAATCAGTGTCGGTCTTGTCTAAAGATGGAACTCGGAATTTTCGTGACAGTGTTTCACATAACACCTGGAGGCGGATCCAGTCGGCGTCTACACACGCGTCCTCGGACGGCCTGCAGTCAGTACTCCCGAAGACTAGTTTCAGGGGGTGCTTGGTTCAGGGACTTTTTAGTCCCACAGACTAGAAAAAGTCCCTAAAAAGTCCCTAGAAACCAAATAGGAGGGACTTTTTCTACAGAGACTAGAAAAAGACTCTACTGGAGAGTCTTTTTTGATTATTCCCTGGGGCTAGAAAAAGTCTAAGGACTTCTCAACCAAACACCCCCTCAGACTCACCTCGTGGGAGCATAGGGAAAAGCTGCAGCCCGAGGCAGTGTGCTACTATGAAGCAAATTAGGGATCCACTGCTAGTAATAAACAAATTCAATGGGATCTGTCCGTGTGCAGAACCGTGGGATCTATGGCAGCCAACCACAAAGGAATTAGGGGGTGTTTGTTTCCATGGACATTTTGGTGTAGGGACTAGAAAAAGTCCCTTTTAGAGACTTTTTAACCAAACAGGAATGAATACGTAAGAGCAACTCCAACGGGGTGACCCAAACAGATGCGCGCTTTGTTCATTTTTTGTTCATTTGGGTCGGCCAGGCAGACGTGTGCGTCTGCATTTTAAAATGGATCGGCTTGACCGCCCAACAGGGAGGCCGGCCCAAATGTGCCGGCGTGAAAAAAAACAACTCACACGAAATAAACATAAATAAACATAAGTGGCAGGTGAAACGCCAGCCAAAGTCCACTTAAACCTAATTAAACATTAACTAAAACATTAAAAAAAGTTTGCGCCCGCCTGCTGCCGCCCCACACGCTTCCCTAGACATCGTCGGTCTTGCCCTTGCCCTTGCCGTCGAAGCCGCCGTCGTCGGTGAGGTTGATGAAGACCGGAGCAGGGCCAGCCCACCCGAATGCTTTCCTATAGGCTGCTAGGGCAGCCTCTTCCGGTGTCTGCTCGGGCGGCGGCATTGCTGCCAGTCGTGCGCGCTCCTCCTCCTCTTCCACGAGCTAGAGCGCCTACACGTCACGTTGGAGCATGGCCTCGTACCGCATCCGCTCCTCACCGTCTGCCTGCTCCAAGCGGAGCCAGTGCTCCTTCCAGTGCTCAAGGTGGGCTGCCTCCCGCGTCGGCGTCACGGCGAAGTGGACGGGAGGCGCGCTCACCCACTCGCGGTACTGGCCCGTCCACGAGTTGGCCTCTTCTAGACAAGTTGGTGGAGGCGGGGAGCACTTCCGCGTCGGCTCCGGCTCTGGCTCCGGCTCTGGCTTGGGCTAGACGGGCGGCGACGGTGGTGGTGGCGGCACGAATAGCGGGGTGTGGACGGAGTCCCCCGCCGCCGACAGGGCAAGGGCTTGCTCCAGCCCGTCCCAGTGCGCTTCCTCCTCGGCTAGCCTCCAGCGCGTGCTGCAGGGCCTCCTCGGGGGCGGCTTGGTACTCCGCCTCTGCCTCCATGTCCTTCGGCTCTACCTGCGGGGCGGCGGTGGTAACGACAGCGAGACGGCGGCGACACCCATGCGCCGTTGCTCCTCATGTTCGAGGGCGAACCACGCCTCCCAGTTGGGAGAGTCGTCGGCGTACTCTTGTAGCCGACGCTGCTCCGGCGTGAGCAGCGCGCGGCGCCTGCACACCTCGTCATCGTGCGCTCGTTGGCTACGCGGAACCGCCTGCACCGAGATCCACTACGGATCCAGATGCCAATGGTGCGGCAGCGTGACGTCAGGGTACGAGAGCGGCTACCTGTACTCCCAGTGCCACTGCGCTTGGTGCACCAGGATGTGCAGGCGCCGGCGACCAGAGGGGGAACATGGCACCGTCGGAGAAGGAGGGGAAAGGGGGCATGGGAGGACGAGGCGCCGGGTGTGCCCTTGCCCTTGCCATTGCTGCTGCCGAAGAGGCCCATGGGCACGCTAGGGTTTCCGGTCGCCGGCGAGGAAGCAAAGGGAGCGGTGGGGGGGCAGATGTGGACGGGAGAAGTGGATGAGGCCGGTCCCCGCCGCACGCGTGTCTAAAAAAGGACGCTTCCACTGGCTGACGCGTGGGCCCGCTGTCGGTGGTCGTCATAAATAAGACGATCAGTGGCAGTTGGGTGGCCTACAGGTGGGGACGCGCGGCGTGTCCGCTTCGCGTCCGCGCTGACGCATTTCAGGCGCAATTTTTGGCCGAAAATGGATCGGCGCGAACGCCAGGCGGACACGATTTTAATTTGGGTCGGCGCGTTGGGCCTTCACTTTTGTCCGCGCCGACCCAAACGAAAGCGGACAGAAATGGGTCGCCCCATTGGAGTTGCTCTAAAGAGCTCTCAACTAGTACTCCTTGCAAGAAAAAAGAATCCAAGGAAGTACAACCACTGTACATGCATGGACTCCTGACTTGCCTGCGAGTTGCGGACTGCCTCGCCTCACCTGTGAGCCGTCCTGCGAGGACCTCATGTCAATCTAGCGCTCTGAGTTGCTGCCCCTGCACCTTGCCTCTGAGCTTCCACACTTGCTCCGAGCTTGCAAGTCGACCCGGCCGCCGAGTAGTCTCCGCTACGGCTAAGCTGTCCCTACTTTGAGCCGCCCGTAGCCACGGCTGAAGCTTTTGCCTCGGTCTGGTTTGCCTCCACCAAGCCGCCTGTTGACACCTGATTTTGGCAAGATACATAAAGCAATGAAGATGGTCCCGAGTGAAAGGGTTTTCAGCATGAAAAGATTCACGTCGCCGAGTGGAACAACTTTGATGTTTCGGTTATCATCATTCGGCCTTATTTTAGGGACCGAAACTATATTCCGAGTGGCATAATTCAATGTTCCGAGTGGTTTTTTGCCAATCATGCATTCAAGACGACCTCGGATGAAGAAGCACTTTAAAGTAATTGTCTTCGTCTCGTCAGGGCAATCGATTTTGATATATAAATCATCTCAATCCGAGTTCGTATGCAAAAGTTAGAGGCAATACACTGCAGACCGAAACTATATGGAAATATGACGCGAGGTACCAGACAGTGGTCTGATAGGTTGCGCGAGTAATTCGGCCATCAGGACGGCCTTGAATCGAAAAACCTTCAACAAAAAAAAGTTTCGCCTCGTCGAGCCGATCGTTTTTCATATAAAGTTTGTTGCAATCCGTGTTAGTATGCAACCTGGAGAGGCAAATCAAGATCAGGCTGTGTTTTCAGTCGGGAAGGTCGAGTGAAAAGTTTTGCCATCCGAGTGAAAACCTACCGATTGAGTAAAAGGTCGAGTGAAAACCTACCGATCGAGTAAAAGGTCGAGTGAAAACCTACCGATCGAGTAAAAGGTCGAGTGAAAACCTACCGATCGAATAAAAGGTCGAGTGAAAACCTACCGATTGAGTAAAAGGTCGAGTGAAAACTTATCGATCGAATAAAAGATTGTCTTCCGACTGAAAATGTGGTCATCATCCGAGTGAAAGATTGCCTTCCGAGTGAAAATATAGTCATCCGAGTGGAAAAGTTCAGTCGGACCATCCGAGTGAAAGACTCTAATACCCGAGTGGATAAGCTCGAATCCGAGTGAAACTGAACATGTGCCTAAAAGTTTATCAAGATGATCTCGGATAGAGAAGTGTTCAATACAAAAGTTGTGTGTATCGTAAAAACGGTGAAATTTGGTTTTGGAGTCATCATCATCAGAGATAGTATATGGCATGCAAATTCATTACGAGACTCGGATAATCCAGTCTGCTGCAAGAACGAATCCGACTGGAAGGTAAAGATGACCTCAAAAGGTATTCAGGATTGCCTTATTTGAAAAAGTGATCAACATGAGAATTGTTCGTCTCGTCAAGACGCACGATTTTGATATTTGGTCCGTCTTGATCAATGATCGTATGCAAGCTCGGCAGTCCGCGCAAGAAGCAGGACAAAAGTTTGGACCAGATCCGGGCTGAATCGGAGTTGGAGTAAAACTAGGACTCTAGGACGTGAATTGATGTAATTTTCTTGTAAGGAAAGACTAGATGAATCCTTTACTTGTACGGGAAGTCCAGCCGCCTCTTATATATGTTGGGGGTGATGGCCGATTGAACAACACACAATCGATCAAATCAATATACTACTTTTTCCAGTCTACGTTTTATCCCTCCATCGTTCTTCTCTCTTGTTCTTCGCTGTTCTTCGTGTTTGAGAGCTGCGAATCTCGAGGCTCTAGGGGCGAGCGAATCGACCTAGGGCAGCCCATAGCCGTCGCACTCCCTGACGGGGTCCCTCCCGGGGGTGTGGGGTTTTCGGGTCCGCAAAAGCGCCCGTCGACTGTCTTGCACATCGCGCTGTCGGTCGGGCCTCCATCGACGTGAGCTGCGGTGCATCACCCCCAGCGCCGAAGGTACACGAGACGTGTTCGTGTGTCAACACACTTTTTGGCAACTCCGCTGGGGACTGAAGGTCAATCATCATCATCCACCATGTCCGATCTTCCCAAGCCATATGAGGTAGACGCCGATAACATTATTAAGCCCAGTCTTGATGAGATATCGGCCGATCATCGCTGAATCTATGAGGAGTACAAGAAGGCACGCGAAGAGAAGGAGTTGCAGGAGTTCCTTGCGAAGTTCAAGAAGGATCGACAAGGCAACATCACTCCAATTGAAGAAATCAAGTTCCCTCCTCTTTAGGCCGAGCAGGTTAAAACTTCTGTGAGTACTACCTTTTCTCCTGAGCAGTGGGCTGAGATTGAGAGTCGTATTGCTGATGGTAACAATCTAGTCTATCAAACTTTCATAGAAAATACTAATGCTCAAAAGAATATATCTCAATCATCTAGTGGTAATGGTGGTATAGCTGCTACTGTGCAAAACCCTAATCTGACTATGCCTATTTCATCGACACCTCCCATGCCGATGACTTATTATCCTACACAAACAAATCAGATTGTGGCTGCACCAATTAGTCCTATCATGAGCATGCCAGGTTCGGTGGCAATGCCGAATCAAACCCTACCTACAGCTACAACCACTCGACCATTACCAAGTTATGGGTCGACATACATACCTCAGTTCCTACCCACCGCTAGTAACCCTACTCCTCTTATGCCACTACCACAAGCTTCATCGTCCACTATAGATGATGGTTTAGCTAATCTTAGAGAGGAGATGGCTAAGATGCTTCGAGAGAATTTTGGAGTTGAGTTACCTCGGAATCGGATTTACCAAAAGCCGTACCCCGAGTACTTCGATGCCATCCAGTGCCCTCCAGGATATAAAATTCCAGATTTTGTTAAGTTCAATGGAGAAGGCACAAAAACCACACGGGAGCATGTTAGTCAATATTTAGCACAATTGGGTGAGGCAGGCTCATTGAATGAATTGAAAGTGCGTTTGTTCCCTTTATCATTAACTGGTACCGCATTTTCATGGTTTTCTTCTTTACCACATGGTTCCATTCGGGTTTGGTCGCAGCTAGAGCAGAAATTTCATGATCACTTTTATAGCGGTGACAATGAACTCAAGTTATCACATCTAACATCGGTTAAACAGAAGCATGACGAATCGGTCTCCGATTATGTCAAGAGATTTAGAGAAACAAACTGAGAGAGACTTGGCAGACCTAGTGCTGAGTGGTTTAAGGACTCCCATTAGAGAAAAGCTAGAAGGCTATGAGTTCTTAAATATTAACCAAGTCTTACAAAGGGCTTTGGCTCAGGAAAGCCGAAGCAAAGATGTCAAAGAAGTGCACAGGTACAGAGCTGATCGTCCAAAGATGAATATGGTTGAATATGATAGTGATCACGCGGACGATGAGGGTGACATGTATGCTACTGAATTTGTTTGATCATATAAGGCCAAACCATTTACTTGCAATGATCTGAAACCGATTCATAAAAATCGTGATGAAGAGATGAAGTTTACTTTTAACATTGCCAAGTGTGATAAAATATTTGATGTTTTGCTGCAAGCTAAAATTATTAGAATATCTCACACTTTACCGCCGTTTGAAGAGCTGAAACGGCGCGCTTATTGCAAGTATCATAATTCTTTTTCTCATGCTACTAACGATTGCAATGTTTTTCGACGACAGATACAATCGGCCATTAATGACGATCGATTGAACTTTTCTGAGATGCAAGTTGATAAACAACCCTTTCCAATGAATACCATGGATTTGGAGGGGAAGAAGTTACTCATTCGGCCAGAGGTAGCCGAATATGCTAATAAAGCTAATGTCATTGTTGGTGAGCCCAGGAAGGACAAGGAGAATAGCAAGATCTTGGGGAGGCAGATTATGATTGACAAGCAACCCAATGGCAAGGAAATAATCAAGATCACCATCAAGAATCCTACACTCGGGGGGCAACCACAAGTGCAAGAAAATGCTCGTGTTAAATTTGTTAAGCCCAGGAGTCCAGAAGTTGGCAAGTGGAAGAGGAACGAGGCTAAAGTGCAGCGTAAGCGGATCAAGCCAACTTTTGATATGTTGCTGTCCAAGTATGCCAATCAGTTGACCGGTTCTAGCTCTAACCGGCCAACAGACCTGAAGCGACCAAGGTCAACACGAGCTGATATGTTTAGTCGGTATGTGAGGCCGGCTGGACCAAGGGCACCGTTTCAAGAGGAACAAAGGCAACCTGTTTGGGATCGACTCGACTACTCATACAATGGCCGACTGAACATCGGTGGTCATCAGTCGGCTGGTCAAAATATGTGGCCGAACGGAAACTATCCAAGTGTAAGAATGCACCCAGGTGGAAACTATCCAAGTGAAAAAATGTGACCAGTTAGATTCTATCCGAGTGACATCCATTAGAGTAAAAAGGTGCGCCCGAGTGAAAATTTCATGCATCCAGAAAATCGAAAAGAATGGCGTGTTAAATCACCAAGTGTTGCAGCAGTCGAGTCAGGAAAAGGCAAAGAGAAAATGGATGTCAGCTCACTTATCTTGGGCACCAAAACATTCCCCGTACAACAGCCAACTGTGCATAACCACTCGAGTGAGCCAATACTTTCTATCGCGCCAAAGCGCTCGGCTAATGATCATGAAGCAAGCACCAGCCAAGTAAAGGCAAAGGATCCTAAATACACTCGGCCAAAGTGGTGTCCTCCAGGGCTAACAAAGACATAGAAGAGGAATCTGCAGAGGTTAAGGAGCCAAGAGATGGCAGAACAGGAGGCCGAGAAGCAAAGGGATAAGTTGTTCAATGACACTCGACCCATGGTTCCAGCAAAACAAGTGTGGAGGCCTAAACAAATACGAGATAAGGCACCTTCTACATCTATCACAGCAATACCTACACCACCAAAGGAGGACGATGCAACAACTATCACATCGTCTACGACACTTCTTACTTCTCCTTCACTCAGACAGATTTCAGAATCGGTGGATGCACTTGAGGCAGAGGATGATATATTAGATTATAAGTCGACGCCGTTTCATGAAGGTATGGATATCAATATGGTTTATTACTTGCCTGCTGAGTTTCGTGTTGTAGATGAGGAAGGGGAGGTTGCTCAGCTGGATTTTGGCCCTAAAAATGCAATATTTGAGAAGCAAAAAGACCCAGTAACGCATCTGAAACCATTGTATCTCAGAGGCCATATCAATGGATCACCTCTCACTCGGATGCTTGTTGATGGTGGTGCTGTGGTAAATTTGATGCCCTATTCGGTCTTCAAGAAATTGGGTTTGCCCGATGAAGAGTTGATAAAGACGAATATGGTGCTCAATGGATTTGAAGGCAAAGAGAAAACTGAAGCGAAAGGCGTGATGTATGTTGAACTTACAGTCGGAAGCAAAACTTTGGCTACTGCATTCTTTGTCGCAGAGGTGCAAGGTAACTAAAATGTCATACTAGGCCGTGATTGGGTTCATGCAAACCAGTGCGTGCCATCCACTATGCACCAGTTTTTGATCCAGTGGGTTGATGATGAAATGGAAGTCATTCATGCGGATAACTCGGCCTGTGTTGCTTTGGCCGACGCATCGGTGGATTGGCAACATCCCAATGCTACTTGCTTGATGGGACGTGACTTGTCAGAGTTTGATTTTCTTAGCGCGACCAAGAATGGTTTCGTCCCCATTTCTTTAAAGCCGACTGAATGTAGTCGGCTCCAAGGTATGATATGTTTGAATGGATTCTAGTTCCGAGTGGTTACAAAAACGTCTTGTAAAATATCGGTCGAGTGAGAAAGATATGTATGAATCTATAGAGGAATTAGAGGACATGGATAAGCTTGGACAAGGTTTTACATCGGCCGATCCATTAGAAGAGGTAGATATTGGAGATGGTTCAGTCACTCGACCGACGTTTGTAAACAAAAATTTGAAAGCCGATTGTAAAGCTAAGTTGGTCGAGCTATTGAAAGAATATGTTTGTTGCTTTGCATGGGAATATCATGAGATGCCAGGTTTAAGCCGAGAGCTAGTTGAGCATCGGTTACCTATAAAGGCTGGTTTTAGACCATATAAACAATCGGCCAGAAAGTTTAATCCAAAAACTTATGACCGGATCAAGGAAGAGATTGGTCGACTGCTTAAAGCTAATTTCATTCGACCTTGCAGGTATGCTGAGTGGATTTCTAACATCGTCCCAGTGGAGAAAAAGGGATTCGGCAAGTTAAGGGTATGCATTGATTTTAGAGATTTGAATAGGGCTACACCCAAAGACGAATATCCCATGCCAATAGCCGATATGCTTATTAATGATGCTTCTAGACATAAAGTCATTAGTTTCCTTGATGGTAACGCGGGGTATAACCAAATTTTCATGGCCGAAGAGGACATGTCCAAAACGGCTTTCCGATGCCCTGGTTTCCTTGGTTTATTCGAATGGACGGTGATGACATTCGGATTAAAAAATGCTGGCGCCACATATCAAAGGGCTATGAATTTGATTTTTCATGATTTACTTGGTGTCATACTTGAAGTTTATATTGATGATATTGTTGTCAAATCGGATGCTTTTGAATCTCATTTGGCCGATTTGCGTTTAGCTTTTGAAAGAATGAAAAAGTATGGACTGAAGATGAATCCTTTGAAGTGTGCATTCGGCGTGTCAGCTGGTAAGTTTTTGGGTTTCATTATTCATGAAGATGGCATAGAAATTGATCCCAAAAAGGTAGAAGCTATACAGAAAGTGGAAGCGCCAACATGCAAGAGAGATATGCAAAAGTTCCTTGGCAAGGTCAATTATTTGAGAAGGTTCATAGCTAATCTGTCAGGGAAAGTTGATGCATTTACGCCTATCCTTCGGTTAAAGAATGATGTTGATTTCACTTGGGGGGCAAAACAGCAAGAAGCCTTTGATATGATCAAGAATTATTTGTGCACTCCTCCGGTGATGAAAGCACCCAAGCATAAGGAGCCCTTTAAGCTTTACATTGCAGCAGAAGAAGGTGTTATTGGTGCTGTTTTGACTCAAGAAACCGAAGGAAAGGAGCATGCTATTACATATTTAAGCAGATGCTTATTAGACGCCGAGACAAGGTATACATTTATTGAAAAACTATGTCTATGCTTATATTATGCTTGCACAAAATTGAGACATTATTTAGTGCCGAGTGCTTGCATAGTAGCTTGTCAAACCGATGTCATTAAATACATGTTGCATAGGCCAATTCTTAGTGGCAGAATTGGCAAGCGGGCTTATGCTTTGATTGAGTATGATTTGGCTTATGAATCTCTAAAATCCATGAAAGGCCAAATCGTTGCTAATTTCATTGTTTAGCATCGGATTAATGACAAGCATGACATTGATATAAACCTTGTCTCTTTAGTACCTTGGAGATTATATTTTGATGGTTCAGTTTGTAGCAATGGCCAAGGTGTTGGTATTGTTTATATATCTCCTCATGGTGCTGTTTTTGAGGCCTCATGCCGCTTGGAATACTTTTGCACAAATAATCAGGCCGAATATGAAGCTTTGTTATTCGGCCTAGAGATGTTAGTTGCTATAGGTGTTACACATATTGAGGCTTTTGGTGATTTGTTACTAGTGGTGCAGCAAATATCCAAACTCTTTCAGTGTTTGGACGAATCACTTAATGTTTATCTTGATAAATGTCTAGATATAATCTCTACTTTGGACAGTTTTAGCATTGCTCATATATCTAGGCATGACAATTGGAAAGCAAATGAGTTGGCACAACAAGCATCTGGGTATCATGTTGATCATGGCATGTTTCATATCTCTCAAAGACCGATGTCTTGTCTTGCCAATATGAGAGAGGCCGAACTTGAACCTACTGGTTCGGCCATTAACAAAAAGTCTAGTGCAGGTGACAATCCCGACTGGAGGAAGCCCATTATTGATTACTTGAGCAATCCGAGTGAAAGGGTGGACAGGGATTTTCGGCGTATGGCTTTCAAGTATACAATGGGAGATGATGGTCTTTATCGCCGAACAGTCGATGACGTTCTTCTAAAATGCTTGGATGAAGACCAAGCAAGATTTGCTATGGGAGAGGTGCATGAAGGAATTTGTGGCACTCATCAGTCGGCTCCCAAGATGAAGTGGTTATTGCGACGTGCTGGGTTTTATTGGCCAACTATGATTAATGATTGCTTCAGATATTATAAAGGGTGTGAAGCTTGTCAAAAATTTGGTGATATTCAACTGGCTCCTGCTGCTATGTTACATCCTATCATCAAGCCGTGGCCTTTCAGAGGGTGGGGTTTAGATTTTATTGGGCAAATTCACCCATCTTCCTCAAAGGGGCATCGGTTTGTATTGGTGGCAACCGATTATTTCACTAAATGGTCTGAAGCAGTACCTCTCAAGAATATGACACATACGGAGGTAATTCAATTCATAACTGAGCACATTATTCATAGATTCAGTATTCCTCAAACATTAACTACAGATCAAGGTTCATCTTTCATGTCACACCAAGTCAGAGAGTTTGCCGAATCTTATAACATAAAGTTTCTCAATTCCTCTCCGTATTATGCCCAAGCCAATGGACAAGCTGAGTCTAGCAATAAAATTTTAATCAAACTCATCAAGAAGAAGATTGAGGATAATCCAAGGAGATGGCATGAGTTGTTGTCTGAAGCTTTGTGGGCACATAGAATCTCAAGGCATGGTGCTACAAAGGTGACTCCATATGAGCTAGTATATGGTCAAGAAGCTGTTTTACCAGTGGAGGTGAATTTGAATGCTTTGAGAATAGCCAAACAGAATGATTTATCGGCAATAGACTTTTATAACTTGATGATGGACAATATTGATGAGGTTGCCGATAAACGTTTGGTTGCTTTAAAGGCCATAGAGAGAGACAAGTTGAGGGTAGCAAGGGCTTACAATAAGAAAGTTAAGTTGAAGGATTTACAAGTTGGTGATCTCGTGTGGAAAGTGATTCTGCCAATTGGTTCAAGAGATAGAAAATTCGGGAAGTGGTCTCCAAGTTGGGAAGGTCCTTTTAGGATTACAAGAATAGTTCCCGGAAACTCATATTTGGTGGAATCCATACAAGGGACATTGTTACCTCAAGCTCTCAATGGCAAGTACTTGAAGAAATACCACCCGAGTGTGTGGCAAGAAGCCTAAGTAAGCAATGGCCGATATACGACTATCGCCCTTAGCACGAACATGGCCGATACATGACTATCGCCCCAAGAAATAGAAACGGCCGATGGGGTGTTGACATCGTCCTTAGGACAAAAACGGTACATATTATTTTTCGGCATACAAGCTTTGCCGAAAAACAGGGGGCATGTGTTGACACCTGATTTTGGCAAGATACATAAAGCAATGAAGATGGTCCCGAGTGAAAGGGTTTTGAGCATGAAAAGATTCACGTTGCCGAGTGGAACAACTTTGATGTTTCGGTTATCATCATTCGGCCTTATTTTAGGGACCGAAACTATATTCCGAGTGGCACAATTCAATGTTCCGAGTGATTTTTTGCCAATCATGCGTTCAAGACGACCTCGGATGAAGAAGCACTCTAAAGGAATTGTCTTCGTCTCGTCAGGGCAATTGATTTCGATATATAAATCATCTCAATCCGAGTTCGTATGCAAAAGTTAGAGGCAATACACTGCAGACCGAAACTATATGGAAATATGGCGCGAGGTACCACACAGTGGTCTGATAGGTTGCGCGTGTAATTCGGCCATCAGGACGGCCTTGAATCGAAAAACCTTCAACATAAAAAAGTTTCACCTTGTTGAGCCGATCGTTTTTCATATAAAGTTTGTCTCAATCCGAGTTAGTATGCAACCTGGAGAGGCAAATCAAGATCAGGCTGTGTTTTTAGTCGGGAAGGTCGAGTGAAAAGTTTTGCCATCCGAGTGAAAACCTACCGATCAAGTAAAAGGTCGAGTGAAAACCTACCGATCGAATAAAAGGTCGAGTGAAAACCTACCGATCGAGTAAAAGGTCGAGTGAAAACCTATCGATCGAGTAAAAGGTCGAGTGAAAACCTACCGATCGAGTAAAAGGTCGAGTGAAAACTTATCGATCGAATAAAAGATTGTCTTCCGACTGAAAATGTGGTCATCATCCAAGTGAAAGATTGCCTTCCGAGTGAAAATATAGTCATCTGAGTGAAAAAGTCCAGTCGGACCATCCGAGTGAAAGACTCTAATACCCGAGTGGATAAGCTCGAATCCGATTGAAACTGAACATGTGCCTAAAACTTTATCAAGATGATCTCGGATGGAGAAGTGTTCAATACAGAAGTTGTGTGTATCGTAAAAACGGTGAAACTTGGTTTTGGAGTCATCGTCATCAGAGATAGTATATGGCATGCAAATTCATTACGAGACTCGGATAATCCAGTCTGCTGCAAGAACGAATCCGATTGGAAGGTAAAGATGACCTCAAAAGGTATTCAGGATTGCCTTATTTGAAAAAGTGATCAACATGAGAATTGTTCGTCTCGTCAAGGTGCACGATTTTGATATTTGGGCCGTCTAGATCGGAGATTGTATGCAAGCTCGGCGGCCCGCACAAGAAGCAGGACAGAAGTTTGGATCAGATCCGGGCTGAATCCGAGTTGGAGTAAAACTAGGACTCTAGGACGTGAATTGATGTAATTTTCTTGTAAGGAAAGACTAGATGAATTCTTTACTTGTACGGGAAGTCCAGCCACCTCTTATATATGTTGGGGGTGACGGCCGATTGAACAACACACAATCGATCAAATCAATATACTACTTTTTCCAGTCTACGTTTTATCCCTCCACCGTTCTTCTCTCTCGTTCTTCGCTGTTGTTCGTGTTTGAGAGCTGCGAATCTCGAGGCTCTAGGGGCGAGCGAATCGACCTAGGGCAGCCCATAGCTACCGCACTCCCTGACGGGGTCCCTCCCGGGGGTGTGGGGTTTTCGGGTCCGCAAAAGCGCCCGTCGACTGTCTTGCGTATCGCGCTGTCGGTCGGGCCTCCTTCGATGTGAGCTGCGGTGCATCACCCCCGGCGTCGAAGGTACACGAGACGTGTTCGTGTGTCAACACCGCCGCCTCCGCGGCTGACACCCACAATCTCATCTCGAACCGCCGCCGTCGAGTGCCTTCGCTTCGAGTCGCCGCTTCGAGAAACTGCAGCTGCCGCCGTTAAGGCCTACACCCTCGCCTTGAATCGCCGAGGGGCCCGCGACAGTCACGGCTTATCAAGCCGCCCTCGCAGGAGTCATCGCAAGTTGACTCGCATCGCACCCGTGGCCGAAGCTGAGCCGCCGCGGTCAAGCCGCGTCGCTTCCGCTTCACCTCGCCACCTCATCCGTCGCGGCCTCGAACCGGCCTCGCGCCTTGACTGTCACGCGTCGAGCCGGACTTTCCTTCTCCGCCGTCGCGTTTCCTGAGCCGTCAAGTCGCCTGGAGCTGGTCCATCTTCAGGAATGTTTGTTGTGCCCAAGGGGCCTCCTGTTTTTGAAGCAACTAGATGATACCCCGCGCGTTGCTGTGGGTATCCTTGTAAAACTTTTTATATAAAAATCTTAGTTTGGAAAAAAGGGAGATTTTCTGCAACAAAAAGGTAAAATAAAGGGAATTTAACATGTACAATGTAAGAGTTGCATTATGAGATATCTTTTGTTTTATGTTATGTTCAGGAAGAAATCATCGCGAGATCAAACAAAGGTACCAGTTCGAGGCGAAGCGAGAAGAGGAAGGGTCGATGCCCCTTGTAGATTTAATTATGATGACATGGATAGTTTGAATGGGAAGGAAAGATAGTTAGTCGGGATCAATTTTATTGTTATAGGATATGATATAGGGATTGTGTTGTGTTAAAATTGAGATGTATGCATGTGCCAGTGCATAATTGATCTCCAAAAAAATTAAATAAATTTCATGTACAACAAAAGATAGTTGTAAGCTTTTTATATGAACATAATTGATAGGTAGGAATAGTCCCAACTTGCATTAAAATAGTGTGACAGTATGAACATTTTATTTTGGTGTAAATAATGAATTGTAGTTTATGCTTCCACAATCAAAATCACACAATGGGCACATCACTAATGAAATGAACACTACAAAGGGCACAACTGAAGATAGTTGATCCAGAGGGTATGTCGGGGGGATGAACCCCAGGCAGGTAACGGAAGCCGGATCCTCAAAAACGACAGGGCCAGTCTCGCCCCGCAATTCACCTCTGACTTGGCCGGGTCGCTCGACCCGGTCAGGCCCCATGATCCAGCAAGACTCTCCAGTCTGGCCGACCCCCGCAATCCGGCACCGATGGCCCGCCCGAGGGATCCGGACCCGGCATGCCAAGACTTCCTCAACAAGCCAGACCGGCCCATGGCGTGTTCCCCAATCCGGCCACGGGTAAGCTCCCGTCCCATCTCAACCGTACGATGGGACGAGACACACCTACCGATGACATAGGCAACAGTGCCTCGCCCATGCCTCTAATCAGCCGGGGCGTGGCAACAGTGTAATCATCACAACCCATGACGCCGGCGGACTAACAAGCAAAGACTCAAATGATACATGACGCTCCAAGTAAAACACATATCATGTGGTGAATAAAAATATAGCTCCGAGTATAGTTACCGATAGATGAAGACAAAAGAGGGGATGGCTTCCCTGGCCATCCCCAAGCTTAGGCTTTTGGTTGTCCTTGAATATTACCTTGGGGTGCCTTGGGCATCCCCAAGCTTAGGCTCTTGCCACTCTTTTTTCCATAGTCCATCAAAGCAATACTCAAAACTTGAAAACTTCACAACACAAAACTTAGACAGAAATCTCGTGAGCTCCGTTAGTATAAGAAAACAAACCACCACTCAAAGGTACTGTAATGAACTCATTCTTTGTTTATATTAGTGTTAAACCTACTGTATTCCAACTTCTCTATGATTCATATCCTTCAATACTACTCATAGATTCATCAAAATAAGCAAACAACACATGAAAAATAGAATCTGTCAAAAACAGAACAGTCTGTAGTAATCTGTAACTTTCGCAAACTTCTGTAACTCCGAAAAATTGATATAAATTGGTAAACGTGAGGAATTTGTCTATTAATCATCTGCAAAAAGAATCAACTAAATAGCACACTCCAGCAAAATCTGGTGACTATTCTAGCGAGCGCTAACGATTCTGTTTTTCACAGCAAGATCATATAAACTTCACACAAGTCTTCCCAAAGGTTCTACTTGGCACAAACACTAATTAAAGCACAAAACCACATCTAAACATAAGCTAGATGCAATATTTATTCCTAAAAATAAGCAAGGGCAAAGAAAAAAATGAAGCTGTGTTGCCTCCCAACAAGCGCTATCGTTTAACGCCCCTAGCTAGGCACAATGATTTCAATTATGCTCGCATAAAAGATAAGAATTGGAACATAAAGGGAGCATCATGAAGAATATGACTAGCACATTTAAGTCTAACCCACTTCCTATGCATAGGGATTTTGTGAACAAACAACTTATGGGAACAATAATCAACTAGCATAGGAAAGCAAAACAAGCATAACTTCAAAACTTTAAGCATATAGAGAGGAAACTTGATATTATTGCAATTCCTAGAAGCATATGATGCTCTCTCATAATAATTTTCAGTAGCATCATGAATGAATTAAACAATATAACCATCACATAAAGCATTCTTTTCATGATCCCTAAGCATATAAATTTTATTACTCTCCACATAAGCAAATTTCTTCTCATGAATAGTAGTGGGAGCAAACTCAACAAAAAAACTATCATGTGAAGAATAATACAATTGAAATTTAAAATCATGATGACAAGTTTCATGGTTATTATTATTCTTAATAGCATACAAGTCATCACAATAATCATCATAGATAGCAACTTTGTTCTCATAATCAATTGAAACCTTTTCTGAAATAGTGGATTCATCCCTAAATAAAGTCATGACCTCTCCAAATCCACTTTCATCAATATAATAATCATAAATAGGAGGCATGCTTTCATCATAATAAATTTGCTCATCAAAACTTGGGGGACTAAAAATATCATCTTCATCAAACATAGCTTCCCCAAGCTTGTGGCTTTGCATATCATTAGCATCATGGGTATTCAAAGAATTCATACTAACAACATTGCAATCATGCTCATCATGCACATATTCTATGCGAAGCATTCTATGTAATTCTTCTTCTAGTACTTGAGCACAATTTTCCTTCCCATCATTTTCACGAAAGATATTAAAAATATGAAGCATACGAGGTAACTTTAATTCCATTTTTTGTAGTTTTCCTTTATAAACTAAACTAGTGATAAAACAAGAAACTAAAAGATTCGATTGCAAGATCTAAAGATATACTTTCAAGCACTCACCTCCCCGGCAACGGCGCCAGAAAAGAGCTTGATGTCTACTACACAACCTTCTTCTTGTAGACGTTGTTGGGCCTCCAAGTGCAGAGGTTTGTAGGACAGTCGCAAATTTCCCTCAAGTGGATGACCTAAGGTTTATCAATCCGTGGGAGGCGAAGGATGAAGATGGTCTCTCTCAAACAACCCTGCAACCAAATAACAAAGAGTCTCTTGTGTCCCCAACACACCCAATACAATGGTAAATTGTATAGGTGCACTAGTTCGGCGAAGAGATGGTGATACAAGTGCAATATGGATGGTAGATATAGGTTTTTGTAATCTGAAAATATAAAAACAGCAAGGTAACTAAAGGTAAAAGTGAGCATAAACGGTGTTGCAAAGATAGGAAACAAGGCCTATGGTTCATACTTTCACTAGTGCAAGTTCTCTCAACAAGGCTATCATAATTGGATCATATTACTAGCCCTCAAAATGCAATAAAGAGTCACTCCAAAGTAACTAATAGCGGAGAACAAACGAAGAGATTATTGTAGGGTACGAAACCACCTCAAAGTTATTCTTTCTGATCGATCTATTCAAGAGTCTATAGTAAAATAACACGAAGCTATTCTCTCCGTTCAATCTATCATAGAGTTCGTACTAGAATAACACCTTAAGATACAAATCAACCAAAACCCTAATGTCACCTAGATACTCCATTGTCACCTCAAGTATCCGTGGGCATGATTATACGATATGCATCACACAATCTCAGACTCATCTATTCAACCAACACAAAGAACTTCAAAGAGTGCCCCAAAGTTTCTACCGGAGAGTCAAGACGAAAACGTGTGCCAACCCCTATGCATAGATTCCCAACGTCACGGAACCCACAAGTTGATCACCAAAACATACATCAAGTTAATCAATAGAATACCCCATTGTCACCACGGCTATCCCACGCAAGACATACATCAAGTGTTCTCAAATCCTAAAAGACTCAATCCGATAAGATAACTCCAAAGGGAAAACTCAATCCATTACAAGAAGATAGAGGGGGAGAAGCATCATCAGATACAACTATAATAGCAAAGCTCGCGATACATCAAGATCGTGCCCACTCAAGAACACGAGAGAGATAGATCAAACACATAGCTACTGGTACATACCCTCAGCCCCGAGGGTGGACTACTCCCTCCTCGTCATGGATAGCGCCGGGATGATGAAGATGGCCACCGGTAAGGGTTCCTCCCTCCGGCAGAGTGCCGGAACGGGGTCTAGATTGTTTTTTGGTGGCAACAGAGGCTTTCGGCGGCGGAACTCCCGATCTAGTTTATTTTTCGGAGGTTTCGGTATATATAGGAGGTGTTGGAGTCGGGGCCAAACAAAGGGGGTCTAGGGGCTGTCCACGAGGCAGGGGGGTGCACCCAGTAGGGGGGGCCCACCCTCGTGGGCAGCCTGTGCATCTCCTCGTCCTCCCCCGGTACTCCGTGGGCTTCTTCTTGTCCAAAAACAATCTTTGTTGAATTTCAAGTCAATTGGGCTCCGTTTGATATTCCTTTTCTACGAAACCCTAAAACAGGAGAAAAACAGAAACTGGCACTAGGCTCTGGGTTAATAGGTTAGTCCCAAAAATCATATAAAAGTGTATAACAAAGCCCTTAAAACATCCTAGAAGGATAATATAATATCATGGAACAATAAAAAATTATAGATACGTTGGAGACGTATCAAGCATCCCCAAGCTTAATTCTTGCTCGTCCTCGAGTAGGTAAATGATAAAAATAGAATTTTTGATGTGGAATGCTACCTAACATAATTTTCAATGTAATTCTCTTTATTGTGGCATGAATGTTCAGATCTAAAAGATTCAAGACAAAAGTCTATATTGACATAAGAAATAATAATACTTCAAGCGTACTAACAAAGCAATGATGTCTTCTCAAAATACTATGGCTAAAGAAAGTTATCCCTACAAATCATATAGTCTGGCTATGCTCCCTCTTCATCACGCAAAATATTCATATCATGCACAACCCCGGTTTTAGCCAAGCACTTGTTTTCATACTGTATTCTTTCAAACCTTTCAACTTTCACGCAATACATGAGCGTGAGCCATGGATATAACACTATGTGGAATAGAGTGGTGGTTGTGGAGAACACAAAAATGAGGGAGATAGTCTCACATTGACTAGGTGTATTAACGGGCTACGGAGATGCCCATCAATAGATATCAATGTGAGTGAGTAGGGATTGCCATGCAACGGATGCACTAGAGCTAAATATGTATGAAAGCCCAACAAAATAAACTAAGTGGGTGTGCATCCAACTTGCTTGCTCACGAAGACCTAGGGCATTTGAGGAAGCCCATCGTTGGAATATACAAGTCAAGTTCTATAATGAAAATTCCTACTAGTATATGAAAGTGACTAAACATGAGACTCTCTATCATTTAGAACATGGTGCACTTTGAAGCACAAGTGTGGAAAAAGATAGTAGCAATTGTCCCTTTTTCTTTTCTTTCCTTTTTTTTCCTTTTTTTCTTTTTTCTCTTTTTTTGGAGGGGCCTTTTCTTTTGTTGGGCCTTTCCTCACATGGGACAATCCTCTAATAATGATGATCATCACACTTATATTGAATTACAACTCGATATTACAACTCGATACTAGAACAAAGTATGACTCTATATGAATGCCGCCGACGGTGTACCGGGATGTGCAATGAATCAAGAGTGACATATATGAAAAATTATGCATGGTGGCTTTGCCACAAATACGATGTGAACTACATGATCATGCATGTCAATATGACACTATGAAGCATGTCATATGAACGGAACGGTGGAAAGTTGCATGGAAATATATCTCAGAATGGCTATGGAAATGCTATGATAGGTAGGTATGGTGGCTGTTCAGAGGAAGATATATGGTTGCTGTTTTGAGGAAGGATATATAGTGGGTGTATGGTACCGGCGAAAGTTACGCGGTACAAGAGAGGCTAGGAATGGTGGAAGGGTGAGAGTGTGTATAATCCATGGACTCAACATTAGTCATAAGAACTCATATACTTATTGCAAAAATTTATGAGTCATCAAAACAAAGCAATCAACACATGCTCCTAGGGGGGAGGTTGGTAGGAGTTAACCATCGCGCGCCCCCGACCTCCACACAAAGGATGACACTCTACAAATACCTCATGCTCTAACTTCATCACATAGCGGTTCACCATACATGCATGCTACGGGAATCACTAACTTTAACACAAGTATTTCTCAATTTCATAATAACTCCACTAGCATGACTCTAATATCATTATCCTCATATCTCAAAACAATTATCAAGCATCCAACTTCTCTTCATATTCAATGCACTTAGTATGAAAGTTTTTATTACATTGATCTTGGATGCCTATCATGTGTAGGCTAGTTTTATAGCCAAATCACATTACCATGCTGTTCTAATAGACTCTCAAAAGGATATAAGTTAAGCATGAGAGATCAACAATTTCTACAAAATATAATTACCACCATGCTCTAAAAGATATAAGTGAAGCACTAGAGCAAAAACTATTCAACTCAAGAGATATACGTGAAGCACATAGAGTGTTCTAACAATTCCTAGGCCATATTTATCTCTCTCAAAAAGGTGTGTCCAGCAAGGATAATTGTGGCAAACTAACAAGGAAAGACTCAAATGATACATGACGCTCCAAGTAAAACACACATCATGTGGTGAATAAAAATATAGCTCCGAGTATAGTTACCAATAGATGAAGACGAAAGAGGGGATGCCTTCCCGGGGCATCCGCAAGCTTAGGCTTTTGGTTGTCCTTGAATTTTACCTTGGGGTGCCTTGGGCATCCCCAATCTTAGGCTCTTGCCACTCTTTGTTCCATAGTCCATCAAAGCAATACTCAAAACTTGAAAACTTCACAACACAAAACTTAGACAAAAATCTCGTGAGCTCCGTTAGTATAAGAAAACAAACCACCACTCAAAGGTACTGTAATGAACTCATTCTTTGTTTATATTGGTGTTAAACCTACTATATTCCAACTTCACTATGATTCATATCCTCCAATACTACTCATAGATTCATCAAAATAAGCAAACAACACATGAAAAACGGAATCTGTCAAAAGCAAAACAGTTTGTAGTAATCTGTAACTTTCGCATACTTCTGTGACTCCAAAAAATTTGAAATAAATTGTTAACGTGAGGAATTTGTCTATTAATCATCTGCAAAAATAATCAACTAAGTAGCACACTCCAGCAAAATCTGGTGACCATTCTAGCAAGCGCTAACGATTCTGTTTTTCACAGCAAGATCATATAAACTTCACACAAGTCTTCCCAAAGGTTCTACTTGGCACAAACACTAATTAAAGCACAAAACCACATCTAAACATAAGCTAGATGCAATATTTATTCCTAAACAGAAGCAAGGGCAAAGAAAAAAAATGAAGTTGGGTTGCCTCCCAACAAGCGCTATCGTTTAACGCCCCTAGCTAGGCACAATGATTTCAATTATGCTCGCATAAAAGATAAGAATTGAAACATAAAGGGAGCATCATGAAGAATATGACTAGCACATTTAAGTCTAACCCACTTCCTATGCATAGGGATTTTGTGAACAAACAACTTATGGGAACAATAATCAACTAGCATAGGAAAGCAAAACAAGCAAACTTCAAAACTTTAAGCATATAGAGAGGAAACTTGATATTATTGCAATTCCTACAAGCATATGATCCTATCTCATAATAATTTTCAGTAGCATCATGAATGAATTCAACAATATAACCATCACATAATGCATTCTTTTCATGATCCCCAAGCATATAAATTTTATTACTCTCCACATAAGCAAATTTCTTCACATGAATAGTAGTGGGAGCAAAGTCAACAAAATAACTATCATGTGAAGCATAATCCAATTGAAATTTAAAATCATGATGACAAGTTTCATGGTTATCATTATTCTTAATAGCATACAAGTCATCACAATAATCATCATAGATAGCAACTTTTTTCTCATAATCAATTGAAACCTCTTCCGAAATAGTGGAATCATCACTAAATAAACTCATGACCTCTCCAAATCCACTTTCATCAATATAATCATCATAAATAGGAGGCATGCTTTTATCATAAAAAATTTACTCATTAAAACTTGGGGGACTAAAAATATCATCTTCATCAAACATAGCTTCCCCAAGCTTGTGGCTTTGCATATCATTAGCATCATGGGTATTTAAATAATTCCTACTAACAACATTGCAATCATGCTCATCATGCACATATTCTATGCCAAGCATTCTATGTAATTCTTCTTCTAGTACTTGAGCACAATTTTCCTTCCCATAATTTTCATGAAAGATACTAAAAAGATGAAGCATATGAGGTAACCTTACACTACTAGGAAAAGGCCTACTAATGGCGCACCTAATTTGGCCATTAATGGCGCATTAGTGGTGCGCCATTAGTGCCACGCCATTAGTATATTTTACTAATGGCGCACCTCTTGTGCGCCATTAGTATCTGGTATACTAATGGCGCACCACAGATGCGCCATTAGTATGCACAGTAGTGCGCCATTAGTATGCCTCCCAGGGGGCCATGTGTACCCAGGTGCTTTGGCATACTAATGGCACACGTCAGCAAGATGCGCCATTAGTAACTTCGGCATAGTAATGGCGCACTGTCTGATGATGCGCCATTAGTATCCTTTGGCATACTAATGGCGCACTGTGATGTGATGCGCCATTAGTATGAATATTAGGTTTTTTTTTTCTGTTTTTGCACAGATTACAAAATGTATAATTGGACATAATATAGACAGCACACATCAACAACAAATTCATCGAATACAATAGAAGATTAGTCTCTGAATACAATTCATCATATTAGTCTCTGAATACAATTCATCATATTAGTCTCCGAATACAATTCATCATATTAGTCTCCGAATACAATTCATCATATTAGTCTCCGAATTAAAAAGACCGAACAAAGATAGAACAATATATTACAAGTCTCGAGACCGCGAGTAGCGAGTTTGTCTTCACATTACAAGTCGATATCGATCATCTAAACTACCATCACATAGAAGAGAGCTGTGGTCATCACGATGAGCATCATCACGATGAAAATCGTCTTCATCCGGTTCCTCCAACGCTCCCTCCCCTCTCCCGCTAGATAGCGGGCGTATCTAGATTCGGCCTCGGCCCTAGTGGTGTACCCTTTGTAACTGTTACCGCTGAATCGGTGAACCTGTCTCCGACACTCCTCCCAGTCGTCGTAGACTCCGGGAACCTTACCCTTGTACACGACATACGACGGCATCGCTATGCACTAGCCAAACGAAACGTTAGTACCAATTCATAGACAATACATAAGCAATATATAAGTATGCAACAGAACGATCGAAAGAGAAAAGCAAGACATTAATAGCATCGATTACATCTAAGTTGAACGACTCTCGAAACCAAAGAGACATACTACAAGTTCATTAAAGTTTAATTACAACATGAGCCAATCGATGTTTCAGAACTAGACGCAGCATCACTGCTTTCGACTCGACTCAAGGGACCGGAGCGTGGATGAAGCCGCCGTCTATCGTGGGAGTCATGAAATCACGGGCGTTGTCAGCCTGCATTTGTAGCATTGTGTCGATGTCACTGTTCGACGGTTGATTTCTGAGGTAGAACTGACCCGAGGTATGAAGGACATCTTGATGGATGATTTCCGCAAACTCCGACTGGATGCGAAAGAATTCTTGTCTGATGTCCGCGTCCTGGATTGCCGACACGCTCGCGGCCCAATCTTTGAGTTTACTCGGTAGCAGAAGTTGATGATGGTCCCGTACGATCGCCCGCATGTGATGGATGGCGTAGTAGGCACCCTTCTGACCGCCAGGCAGCTGCTTGACGCAGCAGAACGTCGTATTGTGGGAGAACACGTGCTTGCCGGTCTTACGAATAGGCCTGGTGAAGGTGCCTCCAGATTTGGCGTAGCCGGGGAGAACATCATCAAGAACCTTCTTGACATTTGTGTAGTCTACGTTCGACTGACGGTCCGGGTCGAAATACGTGGCCATGGAATATTTGGGGCTTAGGAGGATGAGCGTGCAATGTGTGTCACTGCAGAAAACACGGAGTGTTAAAAGAAGAACGATCGAAATCTAAGAATTCATATGTTACGGGGCGGTTGAGGCGGAGGACTTACTCGGGAAAGTAAAGCACGAGGAAGTTATCCTTATCTCGGTTAGCCAGAATGACGCCTTCGAGGTAAGAACTCGCGACTTGCCGGTCCCCAGCGCTACCCAAGATCTTGGCACGCATGTAGAAGGGGTCGACTATCACGATGTCCGGGGTCTTGTCGCGAATGATCCGCATCTCCATACTCAGCGAAAATAGCCGAACGAAGGTGTAGTGCAGCGGAAGAAGGTTCAACATAGCGTGGATGTCATCAAACCGCAGGACGATCGTACCCCCGATGGAGTTATCCACAAAGCCCTTGCCCTCTGGCACCTTGGCCGCGAAAACCGGGTATGCCACATCCTTCTCTCTGAGACGCCGCTTCTCCAAAGAAAGAACACTGTCATGCAGACTCCGCATAGCACCGGTTGCAGCATCGAGCATATTTCTCGGTAGCATCGGCCTACCCGCCACATGCACCCTCCTCATTACATCCTCAGGTGAAGGTGGCCCATCCTGAGCACGGATCGTACTCGGTGCCGGCTGGCTCGCACCCTTGTTAGTTTTTCTTTTGCGTGCCTTCTTCTTCTCCTGAATTGGGACTGAGTTCTGCTCACAGACCGCCTTCTTGAGTGTGTTGGGGCTGATAATATTTCGCACCTCGCCTATCTGAGGCTCGGTGAAGTCGGCAGCTGGAGGCGTCTCCTGAGAGCTGAACGGCAGACGACGCCTGTTGCAACTTGGCTTCTCCACGGTACCAGCTAGATCGCGCACGTCTTTTGTTGGGTTGGGTTCTTGAGAAGGAGGCCCCATGAAGTCGCCACCGTACCCATGATCGGCAAAGTACTGATCGACGTTGCCAAATGTATCGTCATCGTCATCGTTCTGATCCTGTGCCATATGCATGTTTGGATCCAGTGGCATAGGGATGTCCGGCACCGTTACGGCGGTCTTGCCATGGGGACGACTTGGCGCCGGCACGACTGGCAGTGTTATCTTTGGGGTGGTGTCCCCCGACCCCAAACGAATCTGGCTCTTCGGCCAAAGCAGGGGCCAGCTCAGGCAGGCGCTGAGGGTCATCACGTCATCATCGTCGGCCCCGACGGGTCGAATCGGAGGTAACACCTCGTCGCAGCCTGGAAGCACCCGAACCAGTTGAACCCTAAACAAGTTGGGTGGCATCTGGGTACCGTGGAAGAAGGGGTTGCCCGGTTGAACGATTTTGCCCTTGGCGACATCGACCAACTCGTTGTTCACGAAGTGCAGGAGAGTGCACGGAACGTCGGCGGAGCCCTGCGAAAACATGTAGGGCGTCAGGGATGCCTAGTCAAAGGCAAGGAGATGAAGTCCTCGGTCGAGAGAGGCTTAATTAGTTACCGTGATGATGGCGTCGAGCTCGGCTAATGTCGAGGCACCGCCAACAGCGGGCGTGCAGTTGACGGAGGGGCCGCTTGCTGCAGAGGTGCCGGCCGGCGTACACCCGGGTGCATTAAGCTCCCGTGCCGGCGTCGGAGACACCAATGCCGCCTCCGCCGGAGACACCAATGGCCCCGCCATCGCATTCTGCGAGTTGCTGGCCGTGAAGCTGGGAATCGGGGGCGGCCCCTGTTGGCCGCCCGCAATCCACGCCTGCAACCCCTCGATCAAGCTAGGCACAATGGCGGTGATCGTCGCTCCGAGCGGTTGTTGCACTTGCTCTTGGACAATCTCCAGAATCCGCGCCACCTGTGCCTTGAGTTCTTGAACCTCGCGCGCCTGGCTTTCCGAGCTGGTCTTTTTCTCCTTTCGCCCACCAGCGTTATAGTATGACGACCATTTTGTCGACAAGCCTTTGCCGGCCACACGACCAGCTGACGTCGGCTTACTGAGCTTATCCTTGTTCTTCATTACATTCAACACCCTATTTAGAGTCGTGTCCCAAGGGTTGCTCTTAGTCGACCCCGCGCTACTGCTTTCAGTCGCCTGCGGAAGGAATGTGAATCATTTAGAAATTTGGCTTCATTAATTAGAATGCAACCATATGGAGCTAATTACGCGGGGGTGTATTCCTTACCAGAACAAGCTCAAGCGCCCTGGTCTTTGAATCCGTGGTAAGCTCCTTTGTTTTCGGGTCCTTCTTGTACCGGGCCCTGACAAAGTTCATGGTCTACTTGTCACCGTATTTATCGAAGAGGGGCGGTAGGCCTTGCTCGGCACGGTCCGCCTCCTGCTTGTCCCATATAGGCTCCGCCACTCTGTAACCGCCGGGACCGAGTGTGTGTTCCCCTAAGTTCAGCTCCCGCATTTCTTTCCCCCACTGACTTGATTCGGAGGTTGCGGTGCTCGAGCACTTGATCTTGAAGTCATTGTAGTCATCTTCGGTGATCGAAGGATTTTTCTCATTGATCTTCTCATAACTCTCACCTTTCTCGATCATTCTCTTCACCGTGCTTTTCCAAGTAGACAGGGCCGTCCTCATCTTCGTGAGGGCAGCATTGTTCACTTTATTCCCTTGGAGGCTTGTGTTTTCAAATTGAGCGGGGAACTTGTATCGTTCGTGCAGCTTCGTGAAGAGGAGGTTGCGCAAATTCCCTCGGTCAGGATGCCTCAGGTTCTCGGTGTTGATCGAGACGGTGCTCCGGAGAATGCACCCGAGCTGAAGCGAGTACCCCTTGACTATTCGTTCGGGCGCCGTTGGATTCCCGTCGGAGTCCACTTCAATAACTTCCTCCTTGAGGGTGCGGAGCACGGTCGAGCGCCGGTCCTTCCGTTGCCACTTCGGTTGGCTGCCATCTGTGCGTGCGCCGCCATCATCAGTGGTGGCATCCTCGGCGGCACCATCAGTGGTGGCATCAGTGGGGTCATCCTCGGCGGTACCATCAGTGGTGTCAAGATCGGTGGGGAAGGCGGCGTCCTTATACAAGTGAGGTTGTTCCTCCATCTCCTGGGACAGCTCCCAGAATCCCTTGCTGCCCGAACCGCCGGCCTCATCGTTGTTGGCCATGTTTCTCTCTAAATAGGAACAAAGTTTGGTCAAAAAGTAGGTTATTGTCAAGGAACAAGATCATGGTCTCATCATTTAGGGTTTGTCGACACCGAGGCATCCTAAAAGCTAAGCTTTTATAATTGAGGTTTTTTCGACGCCGAGGCACCCTAAAAGCCTAAGCTTTCATCATTTCGGTTTTTATCGACACCGAGGCACCCTAAAAGCCAAGGTTTTATAATTTATGGTTTGTCGATACCGAGGCATCCTAAACGCTAAGCTGGGAAGGAGAATTCTAAGTTGGGCCTAATCACTTGGCTCTATTGCCGCCTATGGTTTAATGCAGGTAGAATAAAGGGGCGCTTGATCCTACTTAATTAACTACTAAGATACCCCGGCCCATGCATTAGTCACAAGTACCCTATATGTCCTATTTTTAGCAAAGTCATGCTAAAATTCACGGAAAATTTCAGCATGACCTTTGCTGAAAATAGGACATATGGAGTACCCGAATTTGCCGGAACGGAAGTTAATCGACATTCCAGCTAACTCTAGGGCCTCTCGGGGTACCTGCAAAATCATTATCCCCGCCTAATGAAGTCGCCAATGGGTCATTTCAGAAGATCACAAGTAGCATCATCACAAGTACAACATCATGACAAGTACAGTAGCAACAGCAGTGAATACAGGCATAACAGCAACATCAACAGTTAAGAAAAAGTTGCAGAAGCTTGTAAAACAATAGTTTGAAGTTCAAATATTTACAACAAGGAACCAAATACATGACCACCATTATTATCATTGTGCTAGTGTGACATACAAGTAGTACTAGTGTACATGAAAAAAAACCAAAAACCAAAAACCCCAACAGAACATCAAGCCCACCAACCGGCTAAACGAACTAAAGATCTCACTTGGGACTACCATACTAGTAAAGGCAAGAGCCAAAGGGGTTCTAAAAAAGATGAAATTGTCACGGACTATGGCATGCCAAAGTATGACAGCAAGCACTAACATGTCTTCCAATAAGTATGACAGCAAGCACTAACACAAAAGACAGAAACCAAGTGCTATCGAGACGACTCTGGAGCCAGATGACTTATTAAGCCATCTTTTAGATTTTAGTAGTCAGACGGCTGATTTCAAGCATTTTCCTGCTAATTTCAGGCGGCTGATTCAATTAGTCTTTCGTGGTGGTAACAATGGTGAGATGAACTTTTTTTTTTGGGTTGATGACTGGAGTATGCTTTGGTTTCCAGTACAGATTATATTCTAGAAAGAATATCCGAGTTTTTTTTCTTTTTGCTTTTACTTGTTGTATGCTTGTCTTACCAAACTCATAGTCATTTCCGGTTGGTTGTACCGCTGCAACTTGCCATCGACTGAGATAATACTGGTACTAACCTAGCGGCTGTTAACATTCTCTGCCCTAACCTAGTATGCATCAACCACATGTACTTACTAAATCAATTAATCACTTTTGACAAATCCAACTGTGGTGTCGGCAAACCAAAATACTTACGTCTTGCCACATTTGTTCTCATGAGACATCGCCTCCTATTCTAAAAGAATGAACTAAACACTTGGTAGTATATGTTTTATTTATTTATTACCCTAGCACGCAAAACATAAGATCGAGTGGGAACATTGCATGAATAGAAGTAAAACAGGCCCAAAAGATGTATATATATGTATTACCACACTCATAGTCTTATAGCAATAGCAGCAGGAAGCACACCTAACTACAACATCAACGACAGGGTATAGCATCAACAGCAGTAGTTCAGCGGTAGAAGCGTTAGTATTATAAAACATTCAGACGTTGCTTATGTCACTTAGACCAGTAGCAGCAGGAAACACACCTAACTACAACATCAACGACAGAGTATAGCATCAACAGCAGTAGTTCAGCCGTAGAAGCAGTAGTTCAGTCTAGATAATAAGAAGTAGAAAACATGTAGCATGTAGTGGTACTTCTGCTTGTAGACTTGTAGTGATATGATGTATCTTACCTCAGGTTGTCATGGTAGGAAATGCTTAAGTATTGCATCAAAGATTTAGTCAGTAATATGCGGTGGTCACTACTTGATCAAGTAGCAATCAAAATAAACAGAGGCTAGCAGAAGACCTTTAGTTGCCAATGCAAAATTACGGATGTAAGTTTGAACATGTTTATTATTCATTTTGTTAATTTGCTTAATTTTTTTTGTTCTGATACAGGGACTACAATACAATACCTCCTACATGGCTAGATCATATTGCCTAAAACTTTTGACTTTATTGTCTCACTTATCTAACAAAATAGGTGGCGATTCATCTAGTTAAAAATAGAACTGGCAGAAAAGTATCTTAAATAGATGGAGTCAAACTAGGGAATTAAGGAACCCTCTGTCAGATAGCTAGATTTGATACACATTTTTCCTAAGAAATAATAAAACCAGCAGAGACAGCACTAGTAAACTAGGGATGCACAAGTTTGGGCGCGCCAAGACGATCAAGGACTCAGCCACCAAGATTCGTCGTAGACAGCAGTAGTACAAAGAAAATTCCTACGACTCACTGCTCGTACAAAAAAAATAAAAAATAGGCAGCAGATCGTATGCTAAAACTAGGATGGCCTTGCGATGACAATTGCAGCTTCTGCAACCCTATCTACGTGTGCATGAGTGCTTTGTGTGTTTCCAGCCAGCCCTAGCTAGGCTGCTGAACTCCTATACTAGGGTATCGCCTGGAAAGAAATCGAGCATTGCTAGTAAACGAGGCAAGAAATCGAGCACTAGTAAACGAGGCAAGAAAATTCCTTAAAGTAAATCGAGCACTAGGATGAACTAACCGAGAAGAGGCAGAGGGAGACGGCGAGCTTGGGGAGGCGGGGATAGACGGCGGCTCCAAGTCTCCGGCGGCGGCTCCGAGGACGTGGGGCGGCTCCGAGGCTCCAAGGCTCCGGCGGCGGGGGCGCGTGGGGCGGCGTCGAGCGCTAGGGCTAGGGCTCGGGGGCGCGGGGGGCAGCGGCGTCGTTGAGCGCTAGGGATAGGGCTTGGGGGCGCGTGGGTCGGCGTCGGCGCGGGCGTCGGCGAGCGCTAGGGCTCGGGCCGGGGCGCGGGGGGCGGCGGCGTCGGGGGCACGGGGGCGGCGACGGAGGAGAGGGGAAGGGGATTGAGGGTGAGGCGAGGGAGAGAGAGGGGGAGGTGTAGTGGGCCGGGGGGCATCAATATGTATGGGGCACAATACTAATGGCGCACCGCGCCCTGGTGCGCCATAAGTACGTCCATACTAATGGCGCACCTCCCCCTGGTGCGCCATTAGTATTTTTTTATTTCTGCGCGAGCCAACAGTTTATCTCCCACCATACCTCATACACATCAAGCCCCCCTAGCTAGCTCGACTGATCAGCCCCCAGTTCTCCCACCAGGAGGTCCTGGGTTCGATTCCCAGGCTCCACAATTTTTTTTTATGCATTTAAAATGCTGTTTGATACTTATTTGTGTTTAAATATGTTCAAACTTGTTTAAATCATAACAGTAATATTTTTTATAAGACAGAAATAATTTTTTAAAAAATATCATCAAATTTTCTATTTGAATATATTTATGAATCATGTGAGTTCATGGGTCGGCGGCGGCGGCCGGTGGAGCGGGGGAGGGTGCAGGGGGTCGGCGGCGGCGGTTGAGTAGGGGAGGGGTGCGGGGGGTCGGCGGCGGTGGTTGAGTAGGGGAGGGGTACGGGGGGTCGGCGGCGGCGGTTGAGTAGGGGAGGGTGCGGGGGGTCGGCGGCGGCGGCCGGTGGACCGGGGGGTGCTCGGCGACGAGGGGGATCGAGATCGAGTGTCCATGAAATTTAAAAATATTCATGATAGTTCAAAAAGTGCCCATGAAATACAATCGAGAAATGAAGGCTACGATTTAAATACAAACGATCTTAGCTAGCTATCTGTTCACAATCTTCTTGCCCTTCTTTTTCGCAAATGGAGTTCTTCTGTGGAATGGACGTCCTTTAGGTAGGGTGGTCCTGCTTCTTCTTGTGGTGTATGCTGCTACTTCATCATCGTCATCATGTTCGATCCTCGGGTCGCCGTACTTGTCGAAGTCTTGCTCATTGGCTACTCCATCCATTCCGATGATCTTCCTTTTGCCTCTCCTCACGACAACACGACTGGGCTTTGACGGGTCAGTAATGAACAAACATTGGTCAACTTGGGAAGCCAGTACCCATGGCTCATTTTTTTCGCGGTGACGTTTGTGCCCGCGGTCTTGGATTTGGTTTCAGGTATAACCATGGTGGTGAAATACCGATCTTCTTTTAGGATGCTCTTGGCCCATCTGACACGGAACATCAGGACCTTCTCTCTAGCGTAGCTCAGCTCCCAGATCTCCTCGATCCTTCCGTAGTATCTGTCCTTGTCATTACCGTGTAGGATTCCATCGTTACCCCGGAGTTCTGATAACCATCGCTCTTCATGTCCTTGGCCTCGGTGTAGAATGTGTAGCCGTTGATATCGTACGCCTCATAGGTCATCAGGTTGTGCTCGGCGCCCTGTGACAAGGCGAATATGAGTTGTTCTTCCGCGGAAGAATCCTCATGTAAAGGGTACGACAGAAGCTTCTGCTTGAACCAACACGTGAAACATGAGTTGTGCTCTTTGATTATATCTCCGTCCGTCCTCTGTTGGCCTCGGTCATTGTACATCTTCTCAATAAAGGTTTTGTGCTCTACCACCCAAGGATCGACCACGTCTATGTGTTGTAGCGCGACTAGGTTTGCTCTTTCAAAGTCGGCGAGTCGACCCTCGAAGTCGACATGCATTTCGCGGCGACCCTCACGGTGACCCCATCCAGCGAACCTGCCGAGGTGCTTGTTGACGGGCAGACCAACGGGGTTCTCGATGCCTAGATAATTCGTGCAGTAGGAGATGCACTCTTCGGTCAGAAAGACCCTGGCTATGCTTCCCTCTGGACGTGACATGTTGCGAACGTATCCTTTGATGACACCATTCATCCTTTCGAACGGCATCATGCTGTGCAGGAACGTCGGCCCGAGTTGGATGATATCGTCCACGATATGGACCAGCAGATGCACCATAACGTCGAAGAATGCGGGCGGGAAGTACATCTCAAGCTCGCATAGTATCACCACGATCTCTTCCTGTAGCCTTCTGAGTTGCCTCACGCCAACAGACTTCCGAGAGATGACATCGAAAAAGTTGCATAGGCCAAATAGCGTTTCACGGACGTGCGCGTCCATGATCCCACGGATTGCAACTGGAAATATCTGCGTCATCAGCACGTGACAGTCGTGAGACTTCATCCCGCTGAACTTCAGCTTCGCCCGGTCTAGGTATATGCTTATCTTCCCCGCGTAACCGTAAGGAAGTTGTACTCCTACGAGGCAGGTGAAAAACTGCTCGATCTCCTCCTGACTTAGAGTGAAGCACGCGGGAGGGTAGTCATTTCCGGTCTTCTTGGCCTTTTTGCCTTTGCGACGACTTTCCGTGTCCTGCTTCGCCTCATCATCATCATCATCATCATGATTATCATATATAGCGTGAAGCTCCTGCCTGATGCCCATTGATTTCAAGTCTGACCTTGCTTTCGGCCCATCTTTGGTCCTCTCTGGCATGTTGAGCAGGGTACCAAGCAGACTCTCGCACACGTTCTTCGTGATATGCATTACATCAAGGCTGTGAGGCACACGGTGGATCTTCCAGTACAGCAAGTCCCAGAAAACAGACCTCGTTTTCCATACCTTCAGCGGCGGCTCTGGCGCCTTTCGCTTCTTTCCCGGCTCTGGCGCCTTTTGCTTCTTTCCCGGCAGTGGGCAATCTTTCCAATTTTTCAACAGCTCGTCTATTTCCTCGCCGCTCCTCGTACGCGGGCGTCCTCGGGGTTCGGTTTCACCATCGAACAGATCCTTGCGTTTTCTCCACAGGTCATCGTCGCGAAGCCACCTTCGATGTCCCATGAACACGGTTTTCGGAGACCCGGGATCTCTATCTAGCTGGTGATACGTTGTGTCATCCATGCACCTGACGCATCCAGAAAATCCGTGGACCACCTGCCCCGCGACATATCCGTAACCGAGATAGTCGTGCACCGTCGTGAGCAACGCAACTCTCATAGGGAAATATTCTTTCTTTGCGGCGTCCCACGTATTGGCTGGCGTTTTCCACAGCGTGTCTAGCTCCTCTTTCAGCAGCCCCAGGTACAGAATGATGTCGTTCCCTGGTTGTTTCGGTCCTTCAATTAGCATACTCATGTGAATGTACTTCCTCTTCATGCACAACCAGGGGGGAAGGTTGTACATCCACACAAACACAGGACAGGTGCTATGTGTGCTTCTCTGGCTGCCAAACGGATTGACTCCATCGGTGCTCGCGCCCAGCACGATGTTCCTTGGATCGTTCCCAAATTCTAGGTCTTCGAAGTTCAACGCTTGCCACTGGCTCGCATCCTTAGGGTGACTCAGCATCTTGTTTTATCTATCTCCGGATCATTTGCGTCATCTTCTCGCTTCTTCTCCTCCCTATCCGCGTGCCAACGCAGGAGCTTTGCTACCTTAGGGTCAGCGAAATACCGCTCCAGACGAGGAGTGATCGGAAAGTACCACACCACTTTTCGAAGAGCTTTCTTCCTCTTCTTGTATCGAGTGACGCCGCACACCGGACATATGGTAGACTCCGCGTGCTCGTCCCGATAAATGATGCAATTGTTCATGAACACATGGTATTTCACGTGCGGTAAATCCAGAGGACACACGATTTTCTTCGCCTCCTCCAAACTGGTGGGGCACTTGTTCCCCTTGGGAAGACGTTCGTGCCAGAATGACATGTTCTCGTCGAAGCATGCGGCGGTCATTTTGTGTTTTACCTTCATCTCCAGAGCCATGAGCGTTACTTTCTGGCGGGTATCCTCGGGCCTGCATCCTTCATACAATGGAGTAACCGCGTCTAACTCAAGTTGATCCATCTTGGCTTTCTCTCGGGCGGCAGCTCTTGCGTTATCGGTCTGCTTGAGAAGCAGCTCTTGAATATGAGGGTCCTGCACCCAGCCCATCGATGGTCCAGCCTCGTCTGCTCCGCCGGCATCATCATCTTCATGATCATGCCCGTCGTCTGCTCCGGCATCTTCCTCATCATCATGTCCTGCATCTTCTACATGATGACTGTGTACAACATCACCGTCGTGATCATCTCCTGGGGATTCTTCGTCTTCTCGCCCGCCCGAGCCGCGGTGGTTGTCTTGCTGCCCTTCCTCATTTCTTGCCCGGCCCCCATGGACGAATTCGTAGTCATCTTCATCACCTTGCCACCGATAGCCATCCATGAAACCACGCAAGAGCAGGTGGTCCCGCACCTGCCCGGAATCCGGGTCTGCAATAAGGCTCTTCAGCTTGCATCTTCGACACGGACATCTTATCTCCGGCTCGTTCTTTTGAAGCATCTCGGCCTTCGCGGACCTCAAAAACCTATTCACGATGCCTTCGGTCATCGTGCGCACCATGGTCGCCTACGGGATAGAGCAAAACGATATTTTAGAACCAAGAAAAAATTTGCCATGACTTTCCCTAAAAATAGGACAAAAAAGAATGCTTAATGCCAAAATTCTCACCGAAACGGAAATGAATCAACATTCCGAGAAAATATTGGCAACTATCTCATTTCAAATACCGGTACACCTCCAAAGACAAACACATATGCAACACAACAAACATATGCAACACCACGAACACACATAGATCTAGCTAGGCCATAAAAAGTGCATGTGCACATTATTGTATGGAGAACAACATAAATATAGCTTCCCCCCTTACTTACCTATCAAAACAAGGTAATTTAACCACTTAATTTGAATGAATCTATGGTGGAAATGAGGTGAAAAAGAAGAGGGACCCGAGAGGAGGAGGTGGTGGAGAGAATGAAGTGGGGGAGAAAGTGAGTGTGGGTAGGAGAGGCTGTCCAAAATATCTTGTTGCTACCCACTTACTAATGGCGCACCCACTATAAATGCGCCATTAGTAATCAAGGTTACTAATGGCGCATTTATAGTGGGTGCGCCATTACTAGTTTTGCAAAAAAAAAACTACTAATGGCGCACTGTCGCACAGTGCGCCATTACTAGTTGCGCCATTAGTAGTTTTGTAAAAAAAGAATAAAAAAATCATAAAAAAAGAACATTAATGGCGCAATTTACTGCTGGTGCGCCATTACAAGTTACAACTAGTAATGGCGCACTTCGTCTGGATGCGCCATTAGTATGTTTGGACATGCGCACTAGTTCAAAAAAAAACTTTTTGATACTAATGGCGCACGCTGGGCCTGGTGCGCCATTAGTAGTTTGAACTCTAATGGCGTATCTGAGGTTGGTATATACTAATGGCGCACTGCTTGTCTGGTGCGCCATTAGTATCAATTCCATCTATAGCCCTTTTCCTAGTAGCGTTAATTCCATTTTGTAGTTTTCTTTTATAAACTAAACTATTGATAAAACAAGAAACTAAAAGATTCGATTGCAAGATCTAAAGATATACTTTCAAGCACTCACCTCCCCAGCAGCGACGCCAGAAAAGAGCTTGATGTCTACTACACAACCTTCTTCTTGTAGACGCTGTTGGGCCTCCAAGTGTAGAGGTTTGTAGGACAGTAGCAATTTTCCCTCAAGTGGATGACCTAAGGTTTATCAATCCGTGGGAGGCGAAGGATGAAGATGGTCTCTCTCAAACAACCCTGCAACCAAATAACAAAGAGTCTCTTGTGTCCCCAACATACCCAATATAATGGTAAATTGTATAGGTGCACTAGTTCGGCGAGGAGATGGTGATACAAGTGCAATATGGATGGAAGATATAGGTTTTTGTAATCTGAAAATATAAATACAGCAAGGTAACCATAGGTAAAAGTGAGCATAAACGGTGTTGCAATGATATGAAACAAGGCCTAGGGTTCATACTTTCACTAGTGCAAGTTCTCTCAACAAGGATAACATAATTGGATCATATTACTAGCCCTCAACATGGAATAAAGAGTCACTCCAAAGTAACTAAGAGCGGAGAACAAAGGAGGAGATAATTGAAGGGTACGAAACCACCTCAAAGTTATTCTTTCTGATCGATCTATTCAAGAGTCCGTAGTAAAATAACACGAAGATATTCTTTCCGTTCAATCTATCATAGAGTTCGTACTAGAATAACACCTTAAGATACAAATCAACCAAAACCCTAATGTCACCTAGAAACTCCATTGTCACCTCAATTATCCGTGGGCATGATTATACGATATGCATCACACAATCTCAGATTCATCTATTCAACCAACAGAAAGAACTTCAAAGAGTGCCCCAAAGTTTCTACCGGAGAGTCAAGACGAAAACGTGTGCCAACCCCTATGCATAGATTCCCAAGGTCACGGAACCCGAAAGTTGATCAGCAAAACATACATCAAGTGATTCAATATAATACCCCATTGTCACCACAGGTATCCCATGCAAGACATACATCAAGTGTTCTCAAATCCTAAAGACTCAATCCGATAAGATAACTCTAAAGGGAAAACTCGATCCATTACAAGAAGATAGAGGGCGAGAAGCATCATAAGATCCAACTATAATAGAAAAGCTCGCGATACATCAAGATCGTTCCATCTCAAGAACACGAGAGAGATAGATCAAACACATAGCTACTGGTACATACCCTCAGCCCCGAGGGTGGACTACTCCCTCCTCGTGATGGAGAGCGCCGGGATGATGAAGATGGCCACTGGTGAGGGTTCCCCCCTCCGGCAGAGTACCGAAACGGGGTCTAGATTGGTTTTTGGTGGCAACAGAGGCTTTCGGCGGCAGAACTCCCAATCTAGGTTATTTTCCGGAGGTTTCAGTATATATAGGAGGTGTTCGAGTTGGGGCCAAGCAAAGGGGGTCTACGGGCTGTCCACGAGGCAGGGGGGCGCACCCAATAGGGGGGGGGGCACGCCCCCCACCCTCGTGGGCAGCCCGTGCATCTCCTGGTTCTCCCCCGGTACTCCATGGGATTCTTCTGGTCTGAAAACAATCTCCGTTGAATTTCAGGTCAATTGGGCTCCATTTGATATTCCTTTTCTGTGAAACCCTAAAACTGGAGAAAAAAAAGAAACTGGCCCAGGGCTCTGGGTTAATAGGTTAGTCCCAACAATCATATAAAAGTGTATAATAAAGCCCATAAAACATCCTAGAAGGACAATATAATAGCATGGAACAATAAAAAATTATAGATACGTTGGAGACGTATCAGCAGCTCGAGATCCTGGCCGGGAGCATGCTTCAGACGGGTCCCCACTCCTACTCCGATGAGCTCGTCATGCTGACAGACGTCGTCGACGATGCCCTCGCCGCCTCCTTCGCCGCACTGCGCATCTCCGATGCGCCAGCGGCCGATGAGTACCCCAGCGAGGTACTGGACTTCTCCGACTCCCCGATCACTCCCGATGGCAGCACCCCCGACGGAGCGATGGACCTCTGTGTAGAGGTTTTCATCACCGACACCGGCGCCACCTCCTTGTCAAGCGCAGTGAGGAAGGTCGCCGAGGATAAGGCCGTGGCGGAATGGGCTGCCCCGCCCGACCTGCTACGCGCCGCTATCTAGCGCCTCCGCATGCCCATCGACACTGACATCGATGCCTCCAACATCGTCGAGGCGCGGACCCGCCTCGACGATGACCGCCAGCACCTGCTGGACCTCACCCAGTCGCTCGCCGCGACGAAGCACCGCTTCGCATCCGCTCAGATGGAGCGCGATGCCTCTTATGGTTTCACGCCTGGTGCCGCCAAGCCAAGCCGGGTCGCGGACGTGCGGACTCGGGGCGGCGCATCGGACGCGCCCTAGGCGCCCTCTCTCCCATCTATGATACTCCAGTGAAGAACATGTGTGCTGCCCAGGCGGCCACGGTCGGCATGGAGCAGCTCGCAGGCGAAGAACTGCAGGAGCACCTCAAGAGGGTGAGGGACCTCCTCACGGTGGCCAACGCGTAGCAAGACCGCCTCAATCAGCTTGCCAAACCGGCCGGGTCTAGCTCCGCCCGCGTCATTGGAGCCGGCGACGACTTATACGTCTCCAACGTATCTATAATTTTTGATAGTTCTATGCTATTATTTATGAAATCTTGGATGTTTAATGGCTTTATCATACACTTTTATATCATTTTTGGGACTAACTTACTAACCCAAAGGCCCAGTCCAGATTGCTGTTTTTTTCCTGTTTCAGGGTTTTACACAAAAAGAATATCAAACGGAGTCCAAACCGAATGAAACCTTCGCGAGAGATATTTTTGGAGAAAATCATGCACGTGGAGCTTGAGAACCACATCAGAGGATCAAGAGGTGTCCCACGAGGGTGGGGGGTGCCCCCCTTCCCAGGGCGCGCCCCCTACCTTGTGGCCCCCTCGAGCGTCCCCTGGTGCCCTCTTTCTTCCTATATAAGTCCGCGTACCCCAAAACCTCCGTGAACAGAGAGAAAACCCTAATTCCACCACCGCAACCTTCTGTTCCCATCAGATCCCATCTTGGAGCCTATTCCGGAGCTCCACCGGAGGGGGATCCATCATGCAGGTCTTCATCGTCATCATCATCGCCCTCACCATTAGTTGTGAGTAGTTTACCACAGACCTTCGGGTCCATAGCTAGTATCTAGATGGCTTCTTCTCTCTCCCTGGATCTCAATACAAATTTCTCCTCGGTCTTCGAGGAGATCTATTCGATGTAATCGCTTTTTGCGGTGTGTTTGTCGAGATCCGATGAATTGTGAGTTTATGATCAAGGATATCTATGAAGGATATTTGGTTCTTTTTTGAACTTTTTATGTGTGCTCATAATATCCTTGCAAGTCTCTTCGAATTATTGGTTTGGTGCCTGGCTTTGGGTTCAATCTTGCGGTGTCCTTTCCCAGTGACAATAGGGGCTGCAAGGTACGTATTGTATTGTTGCCATCGAGGATAAAAAGATGGGCTTTATATCATATTGCTTGAGTTTATCCCTCTACATCATGTCATCTTGCTTAAGGCATTACTCTATTCTTATGAACTCAATACACTAGATGCATGCTGGATAGCGGTCGATGTGTGGAGTAATAATAGTAGATGCAGAATCGTTTCTGTCTACTTGTCTTGGACGTGATGCCTATATACAATGATCATGCCTAGATAGTCTCATAATTATTCGCTTTTCTATCAATTGCTCGACAATAATTTGTTTACCTGCCATAGAATATCGCTATCATAATAGAAGCCACTAGAGAACACTATGGCCCCTGGGTCTATTCTCAACATATCAATTTACATCTACTTTACTTTTATCGCTTTTATTTGATGTTCTTATAAACTAAAAATACCAAAAATATAAACTATCATCTCTATCAGATCTCACTTTCGTAAGTAACCGTAAAGGGATTGACAACCCCTTATCGCGTTGGCTGTGAAGTTCTTATTTGTTTGTGCAGGTGCGAGGGACTGGCACGTGGTCTCCTACTGGATTGATACCTTGGTTCTCAAAAATTGAGGGAAATACTTACGCTACTATGCTACATCTCGCTTTCCTCTTCGAGGGAATACAACGCAAGCTCGAGAAGTAGCAAGAAGAATTTCTGGCGCCGTTGCCGGGGAGGCTTACACAAAAGTCATATACCAAGTACCTATCACAAACCCTTATCCTTCGCATTACATTTATTTGCCTCTCGTTTTCCTTTCCCCCACTTCACCCTTGCCGTTTTATTTGCCCTTCTTCCGCCGTGTGTCTATCGTTCACTTTCTTCTTGTTTGCTTGTGTGTGTTGGATTGCTTGCTTGTCACTATGGCTCAGAACAATACCAAATTGTGTGACATTTCCAATACCAACAACAATGACTTTATTAGCACTCCGATTGCTCCTATTACCGAAGCTAAATCTTGTGAGATCAATGCTGCTTTGTTGAATCTTGTCGTGAAAGATCAATTCTCCGGCCTTCCTAGTGAAGATGCCGCTACCCATCTAAACAACTTTGTTGATTTGTGTGATATGCAAAAGAAAAGGGATATGGATAACGATATTGTTAAATTGAAGTTATTTCCATTTTCACTTAGAGATCGTGCTAAAACTTGGTTTTCCTCTTTGCCTAGAAATAGTATTGATTCGTGGAATAAGTGCAAAGATGCTTTTATCTCTAAGTATTTCCCTCCTGCTAAGATTATCTCTCTTAAAAAGGATATTATGAATTTTAAGCAACTAGATCATGAGCATGTTGCACAAGCTGTGGAGAGAATGAAATTAATGATACGTAATTGCCCTACACATGGTTTGAATCTATGGATGATTATTCAAAACTTTTATGCTGGCTTGAATTTTGCTTCTACAAATCTTTTAGATTCGGCCGCCGGAGGCACTTTCATGGAAAGTACCTTAGGAGAAGCTACCAAACTCCTAGATAATATTATGGTTAATTATTCTCAATGGCACACCGAAAGATCTACTAGTAAAAAAGTGCATGCTATCGAAGAAATTAGTGTTTTGAGTGGAAAGATGGATGAACTTATGAAATTGTTTGCTGCTAAGAGTGCTTCTTCTGATCCTAATGATATGCCTTTGTCCACTTTGATTGAGCATAACAATGAATCTTTGGATGTGAATTTTGTTGGCAGGAATAATTTTGGTAACAATGATTATAGTGGTAATTTTAATCCTAGGCCTTTTCCTAGTAATTCCTCTTATAATTATGGTAATTCCTACAACAGCTCTTATGGAAAGATGCCTTCTGAATTTGAAACTAGTGTTAAGAAGTTTATGATCTCGCAAAAGAATTTCAATGCTTTGCTTGAAGAGAAATTGCTTAAGGTTTATGAATTGGCTAGAAGTGTGGATAGAATTAATCTTGATGTTGATTCTTTGAAACTTAGATCTATCACACCTAAGCATGATATCAATGAGTCTCTCAAAGCCATGAGAATTTCCGTTGATGAATGCAAATAAAGAACCGCTAGGATGCGTGCTAAAAGAGAGGATGCGTGCTAAAAGAGAGGATTATATTAAAGCGTGTTCTTCTAGTTATCATGAAAATAAATATGAAGATCTGAAAGTTATTGATGTGTATCCTATTAGATCCTTATTTTCTAGTATAAATCTTGATGAAAATAGGATTGGAGATGATTCTGCTTTCAGGTGTCCCAATGATTCAGAGTTTTTAGATCTTGATGCTAAGATTACTAAAAGTGAGAGTGAAGGGATTAAAACTATGCATAGTGATGAACCCACTACTTTGAATTTCAAGTGATTCAATTATGATAATTTCTCTTTGATTGATTGTATTTCCTTGTTGCAATCCGTGCTAAATTCTCCGCATGTTTATAGTCAAAATAAAGCTTTCGACAAACACATAGTTGATGCTTTGATGCAATCTTATGAACAAAAACTTGAGTTGGAAGTTTCTATCCCTAGAAAGCTTTATGATGAGTGGGAACCTACTATCAAAATAAAAATAAAATATCATGAATACTATGCTTTGTGTGATTTGGGTGCAAGTGTCTCCACTATCCCAAAAACTTTGTGTGATTTGCTAGGGTTCCATGAACTTGATGATTGTTCTTTAAATTTGCATCTTGTGGATTCCGCTATTAAGAAACCTATGGGAAGTATTAATGATGTTCTTATTGTTGCTAATAGGAATTATGTGCCCGTAGATTTCATTGTTCTTGATATATATTGCAATCCTTCATGTCCTATTATTCTTGGTAGACCTTTCCTTAGAACTATTGGTGCAATTATTGATATGAAGGAAGGAAATATTAGATTACAATTTCAGTTAATGAAAGGAATGGAACACTTTCCTAGAAATAAATCAAATTACCATATTAATCTATCATGAGAGCCACTTATGGATTGCCTTCCAAACATGGCAAGACCTAGATCTATCTTGTATCGTGCCTAGCTAGGGGCGTAAAATGATAGCGCTTGTTGGGAGGCAACCCAACTTTATATTTTTTGTTTTTAGTTCTGTTAGTGAATAAATATTGCATATAGCCTATGATTAGATGTGGTTTCATGTTTTGTTTAGTGTTTGTGCCAAGTAGAACATTTGGTAAGACTTGTGTAAAGTTTATGTGATCTTGCTGTGAAAAACAGAATCGTTAGCGCTAGCTAAAGTGGTCTTAAGATTTTACTGGGGCGTGCTATTTAGTTGATTATTTTTTCAGATGATTGGTAGACAAATTCCGCAAATTTACCAATTTAGTTTGAATTTTTTGGAGTTCCAGAAGTAGGCGAAATCTGCAGATTACTACGGAGTGTTCTGTTTTTGACAGATTCTGTTTTTTGTGTGTTGTTTGCTTATTTCAATGCTTCTATGAGTAGTATTGGAGGATATGAACCATAGAGAAGTTGGAATACAGTAGGTTTAACACCAATATAAACAAAGAATGAATTCATTGCTGCACTTTTGAGTAGTGGTTTGCTTTCTTATACTAACGGAGCGCACGAGAATTTTTGTCTAAGTTTTGTGTTGTGAAGTTTTCAAGTTTTGAGTATTGCTTTGATGGACTATGGAACAAGGAGTAGCAAAGGCCTAAGCTTAGGGATGACCATGGCACCCCAAGTAAATTCAAGATCAAAATCCTAAGCATGGGGATGCCCCGGGAAGGCATCCCCTCTTTCTTCTTCATCCATCGGTAACTATACTTGGAGCTATATTTTTATTCGCAACATGATATGTGTTTTGCTTGGAGCGTCTTGTATAATTTGAGTCTTTGCGTGTTAGTTTTCCACAATCATCCTTGCTGGACACACCTATTTGAGAGAGTTAAATATGACCTAGAAATTATTAGAACACTATATGTGCTTCACTTATATCTATTTGAGAGTCTATTAAAACAGCATGGTAATGTGTTTAGGCTAAAAAACTAGTCTTCACATGATAGACATCCAATGTCAATGTAGTAAAAAAAATCACACTAAGTGCATTGAATAGAATGAGATGTTGGATGCTTCATAATTGTTTTGAGACATGAGGATAGTAAAATTAGAGTCATGCTAGTTGAGTCATTATGAAATTGAGAAATACTTGTGTTAAGGTTAGTGATTCCCGTAGCATGCACGTATGGTGAACCGCTATGTGACGAAGTTAGAGAATGAGGTATTTGTAAAGTGCCAACCTTTGTGTGGAGGTCGGGGGCGCGCGATGGTTAACTCCTACCAACCTCCCCCCTAGGAGCATGCGTTGATTGCTTTGTTTTGATGACTCGTAGATTTTTGCAATAAGTATATGAGTTCTTATGACTAATGTTGAGTCCATGGATTATACACACTCTCACCCTTCCACAATTGCTAGACTCTCTTGTACCGCGCAACTTTCGCCGGTACCATAAACCCACTATATATCCTTCCTCAAAACAGCCACCATATTGTTCCTCAAAACAGCCACCATACCTACCTATCATGGCATTTCCATAGCCATTCCGAGATATATTGCCATGCAATTTCCACCGTTTCGTTCATATGACACGCATCATATTGTCATATTGCCATTGCATGATTATGTAGTTGACATCATATTTGTGGCAAGGCCACCATCCATAATTTTTATACATGGCACTCTTGTTTCATTGCACATACCGGTACACCGTCGGAGGCATTCATATAGAGTCATACTTTTTTGTTGTAGTATCGAGTTGTAATATCGAGCTATAATGAAAGTGTGATGATCATCATTATTAGAGCATTGTCCCATGGGAGGAAAGGCTAAATCTATAAAGCCCCTCCGTAAAAAAAGGGAAAGGCTAAAGAAAAAAGGAAGGCCCAAAAAAAAGGGACAATTGCTACTATCTTTTTTCCACACTTGTGCTTCAAAGTAGCATCATGTTCTTCATTTTAGAGAGTCTCATGTTTAGTCACTTTCATATGCTAGTGGGAATTTTCGTTATAGAACTTGGCTTGTATATTCCAACGATGGGCTTCCTCAAATGCACTAGGTCTTCGTGAGCAAGCAAGTTGGATGCACACCCACTAGTTTCTTTTGTTGAGCTTTCACTCATATTTAGCTTTAGTGCATCCATTGCATGGCAATCCCTACTCACTCACATTGATATCTATTGATGGGCATCTCCATAGCCCGTTGATACGCCTAGTCGATGTGAGACTATCTCCCTCCTTTTTGTCTTCTCCACAACCACCTCTATTCCACCCATAGTGCTATGTCCATGGCTCACGCTCATGTATTGCGTGAAAGTTGAAAGGTTTGAAAAGATAGAGTATGAAAACAAGTGCTTGGCTGAAATCGGGGTTGTGCATGATATGAATATTTTGTGTGATGAAGAGGGATCATAGCCAGACTATATGATTTTGCAGGGATAACTTTGTTTAGCCATAGTATTTTGAGAAGACATTATTGCTTTGTTAGTATGCTTGAAGTATTATTATTTCTTATGTCAATATAGACTTTTATCTTGAATCTTTCAGATCTGAACATTCAAGCCACAATTAAGAGAACTACATTGAAAAACTATATTGGTTAGCATTCCACATCAAAAATTCTTTCTTTATCATTACCTACTCGAGGATGAGCAGGAATTAAGCTTGGGGATGCTTGATACGTCTCCAACGTATCTATAATTTTTGATTGTTCCATGCTATTATTTATGAAATCTTGGATGTTTAATGGGCTTTATCATACACTTTTATATCATTTTTGGGACTAACCTACTAACCCAAAGGCCCAGTCCAGATTGCTATTTTTTGCCTGTTTCAGGGTTTTATAGAAAAAGAATATCAAACGGAGTCCAAAGGGAATGAAACCTTCGCGAGATATATTTTTGGAGAAAATCACGCACGCGGAGCTTGAGAAGCACGTCAGGAGATCAAGAGGTGGCCCACGAGGGTGGGGGTGTGCCCCCCTTCCCAGGGCGCGCCCCCTGCCTCGTGGCCCCCTCGAGCGTCCCCCAGTGCCCTTCTTCTTCCTATATAAGTCCACGTACCCCAAAACCTCCATGAACAGAGAGAAAACCCTAATTCCACCTCCGCAACCTTCTGTTCCTGTGAGATCCCATCTTGGAGCTTGTTCCGGAGCTCCACCGGAGGGGGATCCATCACGGAGGTCTTCATCATCATCATCATCGCCCTCACCATGAGTTGTGAGTAGTTTACCATATACCTTCGGGTCCATAGCTAGTATCTAGATGGCTTCTTCTCTCTCTGGATCTCAATACAAAGTTCTCCTCGGTCTTCGAGGAGATCTATTCGATGTAATCTCTTTTTGTGGTGTATTTGTCGAGATCCGATGAATTGTGAGTTTATGATCAAGGTTATCTATGAAAGATAATTTGTTCTTCTCTGAACTTTTTATGTGTGCTCATAATATCCTTGCTAGTCTCTTCGAATTATTGGTTTGGTTTGGCCTACTAGATCTATAGTTCTTGCAATGGGAGAAGTGCTTGGCTTTGGGTTCAATCTTGCTGTGTCCTTTCCCAGTGACAGTAGGGGCAGCAAGGCACATATTGTATTGTTGCCATCAAGGATAAAAAGATGGGCTTTATATCATATTGCTTGAGTTTATCCCTCTACATCATGTCATCTTGCTTAAGGCGTTACTCCGTTCTTATGAACTCAATACACTAGATGCATGCTGGATAGCGGACGATGTATGGAGTAATAGTAGTAGATGCAGAGTCGTCTCGGTCTACTTGTCTTGGACGTGATGCCTATATACAATGATCATGCCTAGATAGTCTCATAATTATTTGCTTTTCTATGAATTGCTTGACAGTAATTTGTTTACCCATCGTAGAATATCACTATCATGAGAGAAGCCACTAGAGAACACTATGGCCCCCGGGTCTATTCTCAACATATGAATTTACATCTACTTTACTTTTATCGTTTTTATTTGCTATTCTTATAAACTAAAAATACCAAAAATATAAACTATCATCACTATCAGATCTCACTTTCGTAAGTGACCGTAAAGGGATTGACAACCCCTTATCGCGTTGGATGCGAAGTTCTTATTTGTTTGTGCTGGTGCGAGGGAATGGCGCGTGGTCTCCTACTGGATTGATAACTTTGTTCTCAAAAACTGAGGGAAATACTTACGCTACTGTACTGCATCTCCCTTTACTCTTCGAGGGAATATAACGCAAGCTCGAGAAGTAGCAACGACCAGCACCCGGCGTCTTCCCCACCCGGCGAGGCGCACTCCGACCCAGACCTGGTGCAACCCCGCCCTAACGACCGCTGGTGGCTTAGGCGACGAGTCGGCTTCCGAAGCCCAATGCCGGCTCAACCCGGCTCCCCAGCCGACCCGGCAGAAAACTGTGGTCCACCCCGGTCCCCGTGGCGCGGTCACCGGCCGGCTGAGCCCGCGCGCCATCGGCACCGCCGACGCACGCCACCGCCTCGATCGGCTCGCCCGCTCTCAGGAGCTGGAGGAAACCGGCGCGATCGGCCCGGCGTGCTTCGGTCCGCGCATCCGGAGCGAACCCTTTGCCAAAGGGTTCACGCTTCCCCGTGACACGCCTAATTACAACGGCACCATGAAGCCAGAGGATTGGCTCACCGACTACACCACTGCCATCGGCATTGCTGGCGGCAACCACCGCCTCGCCGTCCGCTACGCACCACTCATGCTCCAGGGATCGGCCCGCACGTGGCTGAACAGCCTGCCGGTGGGCAGCATCAACACGTGGGTTGATTTCGAGGAGGCCTTCGTGCGCAATTTCACCGGGACCTACCGATGACCCGGCCGTCCCAGCCAGCTCGCCATGTGCGTGCAGGGGCCGACGGAAACTGGTCGGGAGTACCTAGCGTGCTGGTCCAAGCTCCAGAATAGCGGCAAAGGCGTCCATGAGGTCCAGGCAATCCAGTACTTCGTCAACGGGTGCCGGGAAGGTACCCTCCTCAAGCACAAGCTGCTACGCTCTGAGCCGACCACCATGTCCGCGCTCATACGAACGTTGGACAAGTACGCGAACGTCGACTCCGCCATGAAGATCCAGGTGGCCCTAGACGAAGCCGGCAAGACCAAGCTGGTTCCCCCTCCGAAGCCGGCAGCATCAGCATAACCAGCAGCAGCACAAGCGCAAGGCCGAACAGCAGGCCCAGCGACACGACAACCGGCTCGTGGCGGCCGCCGAGCAGGCGTCCGCAACCGAGCCGGCCACCAAGCGCCGGCGGACCGGCAAGACAACATGGCAACCGGCCATGAGATTCGAGGAGATGCTCGACGCTCCCTGCAAGCACCACAGCGGCGCGAGGCCATCCACGCACACGCTCCGGCAATGCGCCATAACCAAGCGCATCATGAGGGGTGACGTCCCGCCGCCTCCAGCCCTGGCTCCAGGAGCGGCGCGGCAGCCTCCGCCTCCCCCACCACCTCCGGCTGGCGGCGCCATGCGCAACGACGCCTACCCGGACCCGAACGTGGCTTACCTCGTCTTCACCAGCCTCAGCGACGACAAGCGCAACGAGCGCCTCATCCAGCAGGAAGTGAACACTGTCGCCCCGGCTAGGCCATAATACATGCATTGGTCGGAGCGCCTGATTACATGGAGCGTGAGGATCACCCAGCCGTCATGCCAAACCCAGGTGGATACGCCCTCGTCCTCAACCCCACCATCATCGCGCCTCGACGCACTTGCAAGTTCTCCCGGGTCCTCATCGACGGCGGCATCTGCATCAACATCCTCTACCGGGACACCATGACCAAGCTCGGCCTCGAAACCAAGGACCTGGAGCCAAACAAGACCGTCTTCCACGGCATTGTGCCTGGCATTCCTACTCTCCGATCGGCCGGATTCGGCTCGACGTCCTATTCATCGACAACAACCATTTCCGATGCGAGCCGATCTGGTTCGAGTTGGTGGACCTGTCCAGCGCATACCACGTGCTGCTCGGCCAGCCCGCACTTGCCAAATTCATGACGGTTCCCCACTACGCCTACTTGAAGATGAAGCTACCGGGTGCAAAAGGCCTCATCACCATCACTGGCGACTACCGCAAATCTCTGGAGTGCGCCCGAGACGGATCCAAGCTGGCAGAGTCGATGGTCATCGCCGAGGAGTGGTGCCAGCTCGACCGGATTTATGCCCTTGCCGGCGAGGCAGCAACCACGCCAGTCTCGGCCGAGGAGCCGGCCAACAAAGCCTCATTCAAACCCTCCAAGGAAACCAAGAAGGTGAAGCTGAACCCAGAAGACCATAGTTGCATCAAGTACATCGTCGTAGGCACTCGCCTCGGGGACAAATAGGAAGGCGAGCTTGTCGACTTCCTCCGTGAGAATCGGGATGTCTTTGCATGGTCCCCAAAGGACATGCCGGGCATTCCGAGGAAGTACGCCGAGCACAAACTTCACGTCCGCAAGGACGCCAAGCCTGTCCGCCAACCCTTACGACATTTCTCCGAAGAGAAGATAAGAACAATCGGTGAAGAGATCGCCAAGCTTTTTGCGGCCGGCTTCATCATGGAAGTATTTCACCCCGAGTGGCTGGCCAACCCAGTCCTCGTCCTGAAAAAAAACAACACCTGGCGCATGTGTATCGACTACACCAGCCTGAACAAAGCCTACCCCAAGGATCCATTCGCCCACCCGCAAATCAACAAAGTCATCGACTCCACTGCCGGGTGCGAGCTCCTGTCCTTCCTGGATGCTTACTCCGGCTACCATCAGATCAAGCTGGACCCGGCCGACGCCCTAAAGACGTCCTTCATCACGCCATTTGGGGCGTATTGCTACATCACCATGTTGTTCGGCTTGAAGAACGCCGGAGCCACCTTCCAGCGGTGCATGCAGAAATGCTTACTGCCGCAGCTCGGCCGCAATATCCACGTCTACGTGGACGACATCGTGGTCAAGACCAAGCAGCACCTCACGCTCCTCGATGACCTGAAGGAAACCTTCTCTAACCTGCGCGAGTACAAGGTCAAGCTCAACCTAGATAAATGCGTTCTTGGCGTCCCGACCGGAAAGCTACTTGGTTTCCTCGTCTCGGAGCGTAGCATTGAGGCAAACCCGGAGAAAATCAAGGCCATCGAGTACATGCGCAAGCCGGTTTGGCTGCGTGAAGTCCAGAAGTTCACCGGCTGCTTGGCCTCGATCAGCCGGTTCCTCAGCCGGCTGGGCGAGAGGGCCTTGCCCCTATACCAGATGATGAAGAAGACGATGTTGTTCGAATGGAATGACCAAGCAGACAAGGCTTTTCGGGACCTCTAGTGCGTGCTCTCCACCGCACCCGTCCTGGCCGCCCCAGCCGAGAAGGCGCCACTGTTGCTCTACATAGCCGCAACCTCGTGCTCGGTCAGCACGGTGCTCGTGGTCGAGCGACCAGAGAAGGGCAAGATCCAAGGTGTCCAGCGCCCCGTCTACTACCTGAGCGAGGTGCTCTCCGCCTCAAAGCAGAACTACCCGCACTACAAGAAGATGTGCTACGGCATGTACTTCACCGCCAAAAAGATGAAGTAGTACTTCCAAGAGCATGAGATCACTGTGGTCAGTACGGCCCCCCTCGGCGAGATCATCGGGTGCCGCGACGCCTCTGGCCGGGTCGCCAAGTGGGCGCTCGAGCTAGCCGGCCACACCATCCTCTACGAGCCCCGCACCACGATCAAGTCCCATGCTCTGGTCGATTTCCTCGTCGACTAGACAGAGACCGAGTACTTGCCGCCGCCTCCAGACTCGACGCACTGGCGCATGCACTTCGATGGCTCGAAAATGCGCCTCGGCCTGGGAGCCGGCGTAGTGCTGTCATCCCCAAAGGACGACCAACTCAAGTACGCACTCCAGATCCACTTCACCGCCTCCAACAACGTCGCCGAATACGAAGCCCTTGTGCACGGCCTCCGGCTGGCCAAGGAACTCGGCATCTGGTGAATCCTGTGCTACGGCGATTCAGACCTGGTGGTGCAGCAGTGCTCCGGCGAGTGGGACGCGCGCGTCCCCAACATGGCAAGCTACCGCTTCCTCGTACAGAAGTTGTTCGGCTTCATCGCACGCTGCGAGTTCCTTCACGTCCTACGAGCGGAAAACGAGGCGGCCGACGCACTCGCCAAGATCGCTTCATCGAGACAGTCCACCCCGTCCGGCATCTCCCTCGAGCACCTGTGAAAGCCATCCGTCAAGACGTCTCAGGACTTAGAGTCCATCCATGTCTCCGACGAACCGGGGACCACGGAGCCCGGCCCAGGGACTGCTCAGTACGGCCCGACAATTGCGAAGCCTGGCCCGGGGACTGCTCAGCCCAGCCCAAGGACTACTCAACCTGACCCGGGGACTGCTCAGTCCGCCCCGGGGACTATCGACCCCGGCCCGGCAGCGGCAACCCTCAGTCCGGCCGCCCCCGCACCCAACCCGGGGACCGCCGGACCCGCCTCGGACGAGCCGCCCCTGAAGCAACCATAATGGCCGTTCTCACCATGGTGACGACGCCATCTTGGGCCCTGCCCATCAAGGAGTTCCTAGAGAGCGGGACCCTCCCCGTCAATGAAACCGAAGCCCGGCAAGTGCAGCGTCGAGCATCCGCCTACAACATCATCAACAACGAGCTCGTCAAGCGCAGTCCCACCGGCGTGTTCCAGCGCTGCGTCGAGCAGGACAAGGGCATGGACATCCTCCTCGACATACACCAGGGCGAGTGCGGGCACCACGCAGCGTCACGATCCCTGGTGGCTAAGGCTTTCCGCCATGGCTTCTATTGGCCCACGGCCCTCGAAGACGCAGAATCGCTCGTCCTCAAGTGTGAGGGATGCTAGCGCTTCAGCAAACGCACCCAGCAACCAACGTCGGTGCTCCGGACCATACAGATCACCTGGCCTTTCGCGGTCTGGGGGCTCGACATGGTGGGACCCTTCAAAACAACCCGAGGCGTCTTGACGCATTTACTGGTAGCAATTGACAAATTTACCAAATGGATCGAGGCAAATCCGATCAAGAAGCTGGATGGGCCAATAGCCGTCCGATTCGTCAAGGACATAGCGGTGCGCTACGGCATGCCGAACAACATCATCACGGACAATGGCACCAACTTCACCAAGAGCGCGCTCGCGCAATACTGCTCCATCTCCGGCATCCGCCTCGACCTGTCGTCCGTTGCCCACCCACAGTCGAACGGCCAGGTCGAGCGGGCAAACTGTCTCATCCTATCCGGTATCAAGCCGCGGCTGGTCAAACCACTTGTCCGCTCACCCAGAAGCTGGCTCGACGAGCTACCGGCCGTCCACTGGAGCCTCTGAATAACGCCGAACAGGCTGACCGGGTTTACCCCGTTCTTCCTCGTCTACGGAGCTGAAGCCGTCTTCCCGACCGACATCGAGTTCGACTCACCACGCGTCACGAGGTACACTAAGGCCAAAGCCAGGGAAGCCCGCGAGGACGGCGTCGACCTACTCGAAGAGGCGCGTCTCGTAGCGCTCAGCCGCTCAGCCATCTACCAGCAAGGGCTCAGACACTACCACAGCAAGAAGATCAAGCCCCTCGCTTTCCGCGAGGGAGACCTCATCCTCCGACTTGTCCAATAGCAAGCCAGCCAGCACAAAATGTCCTCCCCATGGGAGGGCCCCTTCATCATCAACAAGGCTCAGTGCGACCACAGCGCCTACTACCTCATCGACGCACGCAAGTCAAACAAGTGCAAGAGGGACACGGCCGGAGAAGAAACAATTTGGCCCTGGAACGTGGAACTCTACATCTGTTTTACAGTTAGCCATGTATGTGTATGTATCGCTGCCTTTTGCGCTCAATTAAAAACTATGGGGTCCCCAAACGATGCTCGGGGCCACCCTTTTCCGACCAAGTTATTTGTGTCTCTAGCGTTTTATGCTTCACCTGCCTCTTCGTCCAAACCCAACCACCGGTTCGACTCGCTCGACCCGGGGACTCGGTGGCTGGCCGGTTCGGTCCTCACCAGTCACCTCACTTAGCGCTTCTTGGCACATTGAGATCGCCGCGGCCTCCGGCTCTGCCCTAAACCACAGATCCGGCTTCGGCTGTTGGTCGGCGAGTACGCAAAGGCCAGAGCACCAACACGCCATGAGAACTAAGCCATGGACCACGGGTCACCCAACTCGGCCACGCCATGAACAGTCAAGCCAGCCCAGGGCCGGCTGCTCGTCATCCAGCCACGCCGAGTCACCGCAAGCCGGCCCAGTGTGTGTTTAGCTCACGCTCAACGTTTCGAGCGCCTAACTAACTGCACGCTCTCTCCCAAATGCCAAACCCCTTGTCACGGACCGGAGCCTCGGCCGTCAGACTCGCGCGGGGGGGGGGGGG